>JAPMUY010009339.1:795000-800000 GCA_026901105.3 Galaxias olidus
ACTCTCTCCCATAGCGCCTATCACTCCAAGACGGAAGGGGGGGGGGCCTAAAGACTAGCTGGTGGACCTCTCTCTCTCTCTCTCTCTCTCTCTCTCTCTCTCTCTCTCTGTTCCTTTCCCTCTCGCTGTTTCTTCTTTCTTTTTAACCCCTGTCTCTCTCTCTCTCTCCCTCTATCTCTCCATCTTTCTATCTCTCAGTGTGTGTCTCTCTCTCTCCGTGTCTAGGTCCTCTTTCTCTGAGCGTGTGTCTGGTGTGGTATGTGTTAGCTGCGTCTGAAGGGAGCAGACACGCATGTGACAACTCCATTAATACACACTGAGCCAGCGCCATGCTCCCCTGTGTGTGTGTGTGTGTGTGTGTGTGTGTGTGTGTGTGTGTGTTCACCTCGTACCCTATCTCTGCTCTCTAGCTCTCCGCGGGGATTTGTCTGCAAGGCTTAGCGCGCACACACACACACCAGCGCACACCGATCTCCTGTCATCGGAGGATTACACGCACACACACACACACACACACACACTGGGGGGTCTGCTGTGATGGGCAGATTTAATAGGAGAACAAGCTGTAATCTGGCAGAATCCATTCTGAGAGGGATTAGATTCTAATCTGAGGATGGAACGGTCTGCCACATCTCTCTCTCTCTCTCTCTCTCTCTCTCTTGTTTTCCCTCGCTTTCTCGCTCTCTTGCTCTCTCTTTCCCTCTCTTTCTCTCTCTCTCTCCCTCCTCCTCTGGCAAAGCTGCAACAATCCTTTTACCATCCACCATTTTTATCCGTCCCATCCTTGATTTAATTTGGGAATTCTCTGCTTCAGAATGCTTCCTCGACGGGCCACGGTGGAAAACAAACATGCACCCTAACACACGCACGCACGCACACACACACACGCACGCACACACACACACACACACACACACACACACACACACACACACACACACACACACACACACACATCATAACACACACACAAACACACACACACATCATAACACACACACACACACACACACACACACACACACACACACACACACACACACACACACACACACACACACACACACACATCATAACACACACACAAACACACAAACACACATCATAACACACACACAAACACACATCATAACAAACACACAAACACACATCATAACACACACACACACACACACACACACACACACACACACCAGCCATCACAAACAAACACGCGACAGACACACGCGAGCAGCATTGTCCCCTCGGCGACCCCTGCCTATTACTCTCCAATCAGCAGTGATTGTTCTGCGGAGGGACCGGGGTGCTGAGACTGCGCTGGGTGTTACCGTCTCCCCGCCTGATCTCCGCCCTCTCCTTTTCTCCTCCCGTGCGTGCCCCCCCCCCCTCTTCCCTCCGTCTCCCTCTGGGCTACAGGCCTCACTAACTACTAGTCAGAGGTATCACATGCCGTTCAGCTCCGTGTCACAGCTCGAGAAGGGCCAAGTGAAAGGAAGTTTGACGTGGGTGTGTGTGTGTGTGTGTGTGTGTGTGTGTGTGTGTGTGTGTGTGTGTGTGTGTGTGTGTGTGTGTGTGTGTGTGTGTGTGTGTGTGTGTGTGTGTGTGTGTGTGGACTTTCACAGGAACAGGAACATGTGTGTGCTGGTGTGACTACCACTTTCCTCCTTTCTGTGTGTTGTTTGTTTGTTAATACAACGGATTGTTTCCCCTCTCCCTCCTCCCTCCTTCTCTCCCTCCATCCCTCCGTCCTCCCTCCGTCCCCCACTGAGCCAGAGGAGGAAACGAATAGAGTCACATTCAGTTCCTGGAGTTTCATTGTACACTCACTACAGGAAGCCTTTAGGCTGCCAGAGCCGAGGTGCTAGAGTTAAACAGCTCTCACTCTCCACACACACACACACACACACACACACACACACACACACACACACACACACACACACACACACACACACACACACACAGAGGGAGAGAGGGTGAATTACATACACACACACCCAGCGAGAGAGAGAGAGTAATTTACACACACACACACACACACACACACACACACACACACACACACACACACACACTGACGTCACGGACTGGTTGGTGAAAGAGAAACATAGAGCAAGAGATGGAGAGAGGGATTCTGACCGTGGCATATCTCTCCCTCTCCTGGTCTTCCTGCTGCCGGTGTCCTGAGTCTCCCTGCCTTCCTCCGACTGTCTGTCAGTCTCACCCCAAAGCCGACCTTTCAGACGAGAAGAGTGGGCTACATTTCACACACTAGAGCTTCAATCTGTGCGTGTGTGTGTGTGAGTGTGAGTGTGTGTGTGTGTGTGTGAGAGAGTGAGTGTGAGTGTGAGTGTGTGAGTGTGAGTGTGTGTGTGTGTGTGTGTGTGTGTGTGTGTGTGTCTTAAACCCCTCCTTCTTATTCCCTCCCTATCCAGTGCTCCACTTTCTCCACTAATGACTCACTCCTTCCTTTCCTCTCTTTTCGTCTTTTCCCCATTTCCTCAGTTTTGCCAAGTTGAGGTGTATGCGTGTGTGTGTGTGTGTGTGTGTGTGTGTGTGTGTGTGTGTGTGTGTGTGTGTGTGTGTGTGTGTGTGTGTGTGTGTGTGTGTGTGTGTGTGTGTGTGTGTGCGTGTCTAGGCGTATAACAGTCAGTTATTTCTTTCCGATTAAAGTGAGGAAATGTAGAGTGAGACACAGAGAGAAGGGGGGGGGGGATATGGAGGAGAAGGAGACTCAATTACCACCTTTTCCTCCTTCTCTTCAAAGCTGAGATCAAAGCTCATCCTCTCCTCCTCCTCCCCCCCCCTCCTATCTGAGCTGCTAATTTTCACTCCGTTCCTTCAGTATTAAAGTGGAGAGCCCCGCTGTCTCTGTCATATAGTCAGTCTGAAACACACACACACACACACGTACACACACACATACACACACACACACACGCAGGCTATTTAAGATGCACCCCTCAGAGCAGTTCACTGTTGTTTACTTTAATATTAAAGTAATTTTCCTGTTCGGGAACAATAGATATTTCTTTGGACTCATTGTGTCCTACCTTCTCTCTCTCACACCCTCTCACTCTCTCTCTCTCTCTCTCTCTCTCTCTCTCTCTCTCTCTCTCTCTCTCTCTCTCTCTCTCTCTCTCTCTCTCTCTCTCTCTCTCTCTCTCTCTCTCTCTCTCTCTCTCTCTCTCTCTCTCTCTCTCTCTCTCTCTCTCTCTCTCTCTGTGTGTGTCTATGTCTCTCTCTCTCTCAGACCCAGACTCTCAGACGGACACTGTGGCTCCAGGGATTGTGATTGGACCGAAGAACACTTCTGTGTTGACACACACACACTACACACACTACACACACAGAAAACACACAGAACGCACTCACCAAGCCTTACCAATAGAGAATTTCCTCCCAGTTCAATTAGAGAACAACATTTCCACTCAGCATGATGACACACACACACACACACACACACACACACATGTCTTGTACACACTCGAGCGAACACTTACCAGAGTAAAACAGATTGGCTGGGACAATCACAAACCTCTTTATGCTGTCCTACGTCAGTGGACCGGACCAAACACAGGACCAAGAGGTTCATCCTCCGTGTGCTTCCCCCAAGAGGAACATCTACACCGGGCCAATTAGCAGACACACACACACACACACACACACACACACACACACACACACACACACACACACACAGAGAGAGAGACACTTGTTTACAGTAGTGGGTTAATTTACTCTCTTGAAGTTGTTTTGAAGCCCATCTGCTGCCCCCTACATTCTCCTCCCTCTTCCATTCCTCTCGTCCGTTCTCCCCCGCCTCCCCTGCCCTCGAGTGAGTGATGGTTGACGCGGGGGGCCGCTGACATCTCCTCACTCCAACGCCGGGCGCTCCGTCATCATCGATTAACCGCTGGATTGACAGCCAAACTGATGAACGTAATGGGGATTTCCTCTCCTCCTCTCCCCTCGTTCCCCCCCTCTTTCAGGCCGGCGGAGAGGCTGACGTTGGTATGGAAACGAGACGGGCGCCGGCTGGCCGGTGGGCGTCGGCTCGTCCTCTCCAGCCCCACCCTCTCCGACACAGGTGTGTACGTGTGCGAGGCGTCGCTAAGCAACAGCACGAGCAAGCCTGTGGAGGCCAGAGCACACCTTTCGGTGCAAGGTAAGACGCGCTCGCGCACACACACACACACACACACACACACACACACACACACACACACACACAGAGGTAGCCAGAGGTTTCATGTGGGGTGGGAGCAGTATTTTCTTTTCCATTTTCCATTCTCTTTCTTGCTCCGGGGGTTTTCTGTCTGGCGGTTTAACTTCCCGTCTATTCCAGTCTTGATCCTCGGAGCAAAGCGTGTGTCCAGCTTCAGGCACAGCCTGCCGACTAGCACGGCGAACACAACAGAGTCTGCTGCCAACACACACACACACACACACACACACACACACACACACACACACACACCGTCAAACCAGCAAGCCATTCTCTCAGGCTAACAGTCCCTGGCTCTTTCACACACACACACACACACACACACACACATACACACACACACACACACACACACACACACACACACACACACACACACACACACGCACACACACACGTGCCCGGTGTACGCCAGCCAAATGAGTTACTTTTCCCAAAGAGTGGCCGATCAATAGGAGAACAGGGAGAGCACTCACAGGGACGCGTGCGAGCGGCAGCCCACTCGTTCACCACTAAGCGCGCCGCGTGTCTCCGAGACGGAGGCAGGGCGAAGTGATTGATGAAGTGAAACTTTTCTTTGCTAGTTCGTCAGCGCCTTTTTCTGATTCGCGGTGACTGCCGAGGTGAGGGAGCGCGTAACGGTGAGAGAGAGAGAGAGAGAGAGAGAGAGAGAGAGAAAGAAAGACAGAAAGAGACAGAAAGAGAGGACCATTGAGAGACTCACGCCTACAGACTCTAGTCTGACAAAGCAGCCGGAATATTTATACACCTC
>JAPMUY010009339.1:802500-805000 GCA_026901105.3 Galaxias olidus
CAGCAGTGTGTTGGTGGATAGGGTGGGCAGCAGCAGCAGTGTGTTGGTGGATAGGGTGGGCAGCAGTGTGTTGGTGGATATGGGGGAGCAGCAGCAGCAGTGTGTTGGTGGATGGGGGGGCAGCAGCAGCAGTGTGTTGGTGGATGGGGGGGCAGCAGCAGCAGTGTGTTGGTGGATGGGGGGGCAGCAGCAGCAGTGTGTTGGTGGATGGGGGAGCAGCAGCAGCAGTGTGTTGGTGGATGCAGCAGTGTGTTGGTGGATGGGGGGGCAGCAGCAGCAGTGTGTTGGTGGATGGGGGGGCAGCAGGTCAGACAGTGCAGTGCTGACTAGACGTGCAGGACACCATTACAGCGCGCCCTGCTAACACCTCTCCCACTGAGCCTGTTTAAAGGGATTACAACCAAAACACAAACACATGTGAGCAGGGCAGGACAGCTATGAAATTGCAATGTCTCTCCGTGTGTGTGTGTGTGCGTGCGTGCTGCGTGCGTGCGTGCGCGCGTGCGTGCACCTCTTTTCTCCGGTGAAGCACAGCCAGTGAGTGGTTTTTCCTCTGCAGTCATCTGATACACTGGCTGGGTAATTACATAGGCGAGGCCCGGGGGTTTGGAGAGAGGGGGAGAGGAAAAGAGAGAGGGGAGAAGGAGAGAGAGAGGGGAGAAGGAGAGAGGCTGAGCGCTGTGGGGAGAATGCGAAAGAGGGGGGAGAAACAATGACGGATATACCTGGGAGGAAAGCCGGAGAAAGAGAGGGAGACGGGGAGACATTAAGGAGACCTTACTTAAAAACTCCTCTCGCTCTCTCTCTCTCTCTCTCTATCCCCCCCCCACACACACACACGCACACACACACACACACACGCACACACACTCTGGCCAGGTGTGCCGGGCTGGAGGGGGGTAATTGTATGACAGAGCCGTCTCCGTGCCATCTGTCAGTCAGCCAGTTGACATGTGGAGGTTGCTGGATGGCTGCCTTTGCTGTTTCACAGCCACATCTTTTATTCAGCGTGTTTTGGCCCCGGTGGCCACCCTTGCCGGCCCCCCCCCCCCGTCAACCTCCCGCCTCTAATCAATATATTATCACTGCTCATTAATCCAGCATGCATATTTATACCGGGGCTGCCGGCGTCATATACAGCACCGGAAAAAATGTAGAGGCCGCTGCAAAATAATCAGTTCCTCCGGTTCGAGTATTTAGAGGTGTGTGTTTGAGATGAATGAAAGGTTTCATTCTAGAAATTACTGACAATATTTCCCTCAAATAAGTATATTGTCGTTTAGAGCATTTATTTGCAGGAAATTACGACTTTGTCAACATAACAAAGAAAGATGCAGTGTTTTCATACCTCGAATGATGAAAGGCCAACAAGTTCCTATTCATTGTTCAAACCACGCGGTACTGATGATTAAACCAACGATTTAAAGAGTTCAGGACTCAGTATGGCCCTGTGATAGACTGGCGACCTGTCCAGGGTGTACCCCGCCTCTCGCCCTGTGTCCGCTGGGATAGGCTCCAGCCCCCCCGTGACCCTGTACAGGATAAGCGGTAAAGTTAATGGATGGATGGACTCAGTATGTGGTGGAGGAGTCCAGCTTTTCGGTCACATCTTCTGTGTGTCTCTGCATGCTCGCCACAGGCCTCTCCCTTCGCTGTCTTGGCTGACTTTGACTCTCCTGGCACGAAACACTCAAGCAGCTGGGCTTTGTTTGATGGCTTCTGACCGTCCGTCTCCCTCTCGGTCACGTTCCAGAGGTTTTCAGCGGAGCTCAGGTCGGCAGATTGGACGGCCGGCCGCAACAGGGTGTCGATCCGGTGGTCCTCCACCCGCGCCTCGGTCGACCTGGCCGTGAGGCACGGAGCGTCCACCTGCTGGGGGAGAAAACAGTTCTTGGAGTTGGGCAACGTTGTCGGAGCAGAAGGGGGTCTGTGGTCTGGGGTTTGGGGTCTCCGGGTCTCTGTCCTAGCCGTTAGACGACCGGGTGTAGGGCAAAGCTGAAAATTGGAAAAGATGACCTTGCTCCAGTCCTCCGCGGTCCAATCCTGACGGCCTTTGGCGAACCTCCGCCTGGCTCCTCTTTGCTTCTCGTTGAGGGAGTTTATTTTTTTTATTCCTCCGAGCTCTGCACCACTTAAGCCCTCCCTCTGGGAGCTTCAGACCTCGCCGTGCACCCCCCCCCCCCCCCCAGCTGCCGTTTGCTGTTCCTCTCTGTGGGTCGTTTGAGGTCACCTCGCGGCCGTTGAGTGACAGTCCAGCGTGTTGGCGGTCATCTCGGTCGGTGGAGGGACGTTCCCCCCCCCCCCCCCCCGCCCCGCCAGTTCTCTGTGGCTTTGCCGTCCCCAAATGTCTGCTGCCTGACCTTGTTCTACACGAACCGCCATCTTTGAAAACTTAGCTTAGCTTGGATGGAAACAACCGGACGCTCACTGCGTCCCTCTGCCTGTTGAGAGACGAAATCGAACCCTTCTCATCCTCGCTCCTAACGTTGCTTTTCAACTC
>JAPMUY010009343.1:0-84253 GCA_026901105.3 Galaxias olidus
CATATTCTCTAGTTGAAATAGGCTCCTATCGTTTTCCCTGCCTCCCCCCACAGTTCTCGCCCAATCGATCTTGCAAAAGTCAAAGCCCTCTGCCCAACAAACTTCTATAATTTATACTGATGATGATGTGGATCTTTTAGCTATGTAATTCCACACGACTTTTGGAAGAAGGTTAGCTGATCTGCTCATTTCTGCAGTCTGCTCCGCAAACTTAAACAAAACAATAAATTGACCAATACATCTCGTTTTCTTAACGCACTGATTTTTCATGCATGCTTAAATAACATCTGTGGTCACAAATAGGCATGCATGCCACTCGCAATCTTTAAAGAAACCAAGGCTTCGGTAGACATAACAAACAGAACATGAAAGGAAAGGTCCAACTTTTCGGATCGCTTATCATGCACATTAAGTTCTTTATTAGCAGAAGTATTTTAAATGAAACTTTTTTCAAAGCCGTTAGATACATTAATATAGCCTTAACAAATGAATTACCTTGCTACTTAAAATGACCCCGCAACATTAATTTAACAACTAGCTTGGCCCATACAATGTTCCCAATGCATCACTTATTACATTCACAACGACAGCTAAAGTTTAAAAGTAATGCGTTAGGCGATAGGCCTATGTAATCGTAGCCAAACCGACTGACATAACCATACATAGAACATAAAAAATGTCTCGCTTTATGGATTTCAATCAACGTGACTGAATTCTAACCAAAACTAAAACTAGCTTGCAAGCTAGTGGTAATACTTGCTACAGGCACAGACGCATCGTTTCAATTTCTACTGAAATAATCAACAGCAGTTAATATTTTCCCGGACATGCTGTTAGGTCATAACAAAATTATGAAAAACCAATGAACACATACACTAAGATTATGTCTCTCTATAATGTTTTCCCGTCACAAACCAAATGAAATGAGTGGAGAAAAGTATCGCTCTAACCGCTGTCCAGGCACAAGTGAAGTACTTCAAAGCATCTAATGTATCACATGCTTTGAGGGGGCCGATCTCTAATTTCCACGAAGCGATTGATCTGATATTTGGCTCACCCCTCAATGAGCCCTGCTTCTATGTCCTGTGAAAAGCTGTCAAGCGACGGATGCATTTTGGGGTAGTAGCAACACAAGTAAAGTATTTGAAACACATTTTAGGTCATTTATATATGACCGATCGGAGCCGTCGCTCAAAGTCAGGTCCCGAGAGGGGTTGTCTTGAAAATGAGTCGAAGTTTGACCGTTTAATATTATGGGAAGGGACCGGAAATTTGGCTTAAACGCTAGGGGCGCATCATTTTTGACTGGCCGTTTTGATCCAAAAAAGGCAGGTTCAGCGTCTACCACAGCGCAGTGGTGAGTTTTAAAATTACAACTGATGTTATAGCGGTAGAAATATGGAAATATTGAATATCAGTGGCATAAGGAGATGTGCTTAAACTAATTCATCAATCGTTTGATATTAAATAAAACATATTTTTGTATTGAACTGCTTAAAGTTGATTTTTTCGAGTAAGAACAAAACCTACGCTACTTGGAAGCTAACTGTGAATTAGCAAGAGCTGTATAGATATTAACACTTACATGTTGTGAAACTAAGTTCTACTCTTGAATGACTTAAAAGACTCAGACCAACAAAAACGTTATATTTGTGTCGATTCAAACTGTTTAAAAACGCCACACTGCGCGATTGTTTACACACCGCTGCCTGAATGTGCTGTTGGTTACATTGGAGCAGTTACGTTTGTCTAGCCTACAATTAGCTAGACTTACATTTTCTACTTCACAAATTGGTGCGACTCACAACAGCTTGTAAAATAGGGTAGATCTGTTTTCAGAGGTGAACTAGAGAAAAGGCACAGGGCACAGAGTTCACTTTTTCACGTTGTTGGTACAATCCCTCTGAGTGACAAAACAGTGCTAGACAAAGACATTCATAATCTTACATTATGGTCGCTTTAACAATAATTTATTAATATTTTACTGTAGATTTTTACATGCTTTATAAATACAGAACCACAACATTTTCAATCATATTTAAGTACTCTTTTCTTTCGGTTTTGCTTTCCTTTGACTCGACATATCTTTCAGTTTTGAGTCTAGTTTTCTTTGCAGATAGGCCATCTTATTGGGGTCCACAGCCTTGTCCTTTTTTCCACTGCCTGCAGAAAGAACACCCTCTTTGCTTATTCTCATCCGGGCATGAGACTTGGCTTTGTCTCCACAGCCATGAACCTATAGAAGAGGATTGACAACTTCTTCACTTTACATTGATAACCTCACATCCTGTTTCCTAACACCTTTTTTACCATGCAATATACAAATGGTATCTGAATATCTGGGTAAAATAATAACATCCAACATTTGCATGTCTTATAGTTAATTTGGAAGTGTAGCATACAACTTACTCAACCCCTGACTCTTACCTCAGGTATGTGGTGACTTAAACAGTATTGCCTGTTACAGAACTGGCAAAGCTGGCCAATGGTAAGCACAGATGCTTTACACTTGACAAAACTACACACACTTTCTGCCTTCACCACAGCATTGATAAGGGCATCGAAGTCATCATCAGCATTAGAGGCTGCAGCAATCTCACCAACACCTGCCTTGATACGGTTCTTTACTATTGGAGAATTACAGCAGGAAAAGTGTAAGTTAGTTTTAAGGCTTATTTACTTTGACACAAACAAACAATTTAGATATATGTTTCAATAACCTTTAGTTGAAGATTTGGTCTTCTTAGAGGTTTGGGCTTGCTCTGTTCGCTTGCGGTCTTGAAGTTTCTTTTCCTGAGTCGCCTCTTCCCTTTTCTGAAGCTCCCTTGTCATGCGCTCCAGATGTAAACTCTTGAGGTCTAATGAGGATTGGCATGGCCCTTCATGAGGCTCCGGGATCGTGTTCTCCTTTTCAACGGCTGCTGGCTGCGTAGGCTCAGTGGCCAACACGTCCTCAGTGGCTCCTGACGCCAAGGGTCTGGACACGGTGACACACCTGTCTTTGCCCTCCCCATGGCTCTCATGCCTCAGGCCCAACACCTCTGATATCTGGTGCACCAGCAGGCGGTCATGAGAGTTGAGGGATGATGGAAACTGTAGTTCAGTCTTGTTTGGGTCCTGTAGGAAATGTTGGATTTGCCCCTTGATCTCAGTGTTCTTGTTCTTTGTCTGTTCCTTGTCTGTGAGTATGGAAGTAGTGGCTTTAGAGGGCTTATCTGATTGGGCATGATCTCCCTTGCTCTTGACACCTGGTGGATTCTTGTTCCGGTGCTCTAACTTGGCACCAGTTGGACCTTTTGACCTCTGCTTGGCGAGCGAGGAGCTGTTAGAATCAGCATTAGCTTTGGTCTCTTTGGGGTCGCGGGTGTAGTTCTGAGGGACAATGTCCTGGATGTACTCAAAGGCCGTGCGGACATCTCCATACTCGGTCATATGGTCGATCAAGGACTTCAAGAAGCCATTGCTCTGGACCGTCTGGGTGTCGCACACGACGGCAAGATGCCGTCTGGCGCGGGTAACTGCCACGTTTATCCTTCGATCTTCCGCTAGAAACCCAACTTCACCTAAAACAAAAGTAAATAAGGCTTTAGTCAAGGCCACTCATGGTTCAACAGTAACACAAAAGTTATCTTTCACTCGTGGACATTACCCTTTCTGTTTGAGCGAACTAATGACAGCACCACAGCTTCTTTCTCACGGCCTTGAAAGCCATCTACAGACTTGATCTCCAGCTCTGGGTGGCGGGCAGAAAGACGCTGACGCAACAGATCAACCTTTGGGGGAACACAAAGACGCAGGTACTGTCATTCCAACCTCATCTGTATCCCACACTGAGGCAGGTAGACAGATCAATTGCATGCCAATACCTGTAAGTTGTAGGGCGCAATAACAGCTATGTCCTTTGGTTTCACTCCGGCTTCAGTCAAAGCTTTAATGTGCAATTCCACAATGTCTACCTCACCTGGGGGCATATTATAAGATGTCAAACAAAGACAATAAAAATATGAAAAGCTGAAAATGTGTGTTTTCCTTGTTTGCAAGTTGACCTTGATTCCCTTTGGATTGCTCATCAGTAATTTCCATTTCATTCAGTCCACAGCCTGCTGTGTCAATAAGCAGAAGAGGTGTACTGGTCTCTTCAACACAGGTAATACCTGGTAGATCCCTGTCCAAAGCATATATTGTATTATACAGTACCGCGAGAAGTACGGACAGCCTCATACGTTGTGACACCAAGTGATATCAGATCTTTAACATTGTTAGATTTTTATCTGCAGCTGAAATGTGAAAGGTTGGCGCCTTCTTTACTTTTTAAAAAAAAAATTATTTGAAATAATTTATTTCGGTCCATAAGTGCATGTCACACACCTATACAAATCCACAAAACCAGACCGAAAAGGGGTTAGCTGAAGTTTTCACTTATATTTGCCACCCTTTTTTTTCCTTCTTCATCATAAGAACATCTAATATACCCATATACTACATCTGTGTATACATACATACATACATACATACATGCATATAAAGATACCACACATAAATAAGCACAAGTATACACTCAGGCCCGTCAATATGTACATACATATATATATACCCATCTGCATATGATACCACAGAAACTGTACATTTCCTTCTTTAACATCTAGTTATTATTGCAATATATCTAACAAAAAATTGTTCTTTGTACATCCTTTTCAATCTTATTAGACTACACCAACTTTTTAAACTATTATCCAGGCTATTCCACCGTTTTACTCCTTGAGACGAAATAGCCATCCTTTTTTGCGTTGTTTGCAGATGTTTATTTTTAAACATGAAATGCCCTCATAAATTATAATCACTTTGTAATTTCATCATTTATAATCATCTCCATTTTTGTAGAGTGGGATGACCTTTGCGGTTTACATTTTATTTGGAAAAATACCTGTTTTGAATGAATTATTACAGATATATTCTAAGGGTTTTGTAATACAATCAATTACCAACTTTACTATTTTCATATCAATACCATTCCAATCAGTAGAAGTTTTACTCTTACCATGTTTAACTGTATCAATTATTTCCTTTTCATCCACGCTTGTAAAAACATAGAATCTACATTTTTATGAGCATTCCCTTCATTCTCACAACCTATATTATATGGTTCCTTGATTTCTGCTAAATTTGGTCCCACATTTACAAAAAGTCATTAAATCCATCTGCTATGTCCTTATCCCTATTTAATTGGCTGCCATCTGCCATGAAATACTCTGGGACCTCTTTTTGCATGTACCAGTTTTAATATTTAATACTATTTATTATCGTCCATGTTGACTTTATATTATTTCTGTTCCCCTCCAATACTTTACTGTAATAATCCATTTTAGTGTACCTCATAATAGCTATCAATTTATTTTTATATTTTCTATATCTAATTTCAGCATCGCTAGTTCTGTGCTTTATGAATGCTCTATACAAGTTTTTTTTTTTTTACATGCATTTAGAAGCCCCTTTGTTATCCAAGGTTTATAGTCATCCTGTTGTTTCTCAACTGACAACTGACATTTTCTCATGGGACAATGAACTTTAAGTATTCTTACTTTAAGAGGTGCTTCTCCACAGAAGTATGAGCCGTAAGTCTCCCCTGGTACATTTCCTTTGAGGCCCACTCCATGATGGCACTGTTCATACGGTACTGCACGGTGAGCATTCGCACCACAGAGTCACCAAACTTCTGGATCAGCCTCTCCATGAGACTGACGGACAGGCCTTTAGATGCAGCACTGCAGCAGCAACAGAACCCAGGGAAATTAGAAATTAAGAATGAGTGCTTGCTAGGCAATTAAAAAGACATTGATTTAAAAATAGCCAATCAACTATCAAGGACGTTGAAATGTCCATAAGCAATTATTTTGGAAGAGCACAATAACAACATTCTACATTTCAGATTTAATGGTGGGTGGCAGTTGCTTGTAGTCTCCAGACAGGATGCACTTCCGCGCATTGAGCAGGGGAATCCAGCAGCTGCTTTCCAGGGCCTGGGCACACTCATCTATTACCACCCAATCAAAATGGCCCGCTGGCAGGTACTTCAAAGGGCCGGTGTCACAAGCACCTGGGGACAGACAGACACGTGCCCTCTTATTGGCCTTTGCCAACACTGCTATAACTCTCAAAATTAGAAAGGCTGGTGGTCTGCACAGACCTGTGTTAGTTGATAAGACAACGTCAGCACTTTTTAGGGTCTGGGCTATTGCTGTCCCCTCTCTGCTCCTCAATTCTTTACGAAGTTCTCCTATTTCACGCTTGTAATTGAACTGTTGTCCTTTATCACGTACCTTCTTCATTCCCGTCTTACGGAACACAGAGCAAGAAAACCTTAAAATCTTTCTGTTACTCATTTGTTTTATTGTGCAGTGCCGAGTCAAAGATCTTTGAGTAAAGGTTAGTAGTATAACATTTTGGAACACATACAACAGCTCCACCTAATTGACATACAGTACTTACAAGAGCTTTATCGATGTCTTTGCGAATGTCAGTGATGATATTGGTGTTGTCGCTAAGGGCGAGGACGGCATCCAAAGAGTGTTTCTGGATAGACTCCAGCAATCTGGCAGGATGACCAAGTCTCAGGACCTTGGTCTTGCATCTGGCTAGCCGTTCAACTAAGTTATCCACAGCTACGTTGGAGGGGGCACAGCACAGGACCTACACATATTGCTAAAAGGTTTAAATGAATACTTCACAAACAAGGGATTTATATGTAATAACCTTACAAAATGTAGGCTTTCCTGTTACAAAAACTCTATAGACTTCTCGTTGAGTGCACTGTATTACTTATGACCACTAATTCATCATACCTTCTGGCCTTGTTTCACTGCTTGGAGGATGACCTCGACCACTGTGGTAGTTTTACCAGTGCCCGGGGGTCCATGGATCACAGCCACCTCCCTCTGAGAGAGAGCAAATGCCACCGCCTGCCTTTGAGAATCATCCAGGCCAGGATTAAAAAACGCCACGTCGTCTAAAGGAAGAAGGACGAGTGAGTAATATAACAATAATAAAACCAGTCATCCGTGTAACGTTATCTCTATAAACTTAAAAACACAGAAAAATACATTAGGGTTTATACCGTATAATTAGGAGAACATGAAATCTGCTATCTCCAGCAATGATAATAAAGTAAAATATAGCAGCAGATTGTAAACACAATGGTAAATTATTCTTTCCATTAAGTATCTAAAAGCCATCTTACTTGATTGTGACAGCGAGCCAGGTTCTGAATAGCCAAAGAGAACACCAATCAAATTAGATGCAGGCCCACAGCTGTATCCATTCAGAACATTCAAAGCCCTGCAAAGAAGCATTTAGAATTACAGTCAACAAGAGCTTTAACTTAAATTTTATGTTTAAGCCTAATTATATGCATGAATGATTATCCCATATTATGCTTACTTTGTCATACGTTTGTAGGTAGCATCATTAGCCAGCTTAAGGAGGTTGTAGAGGGATTCAGAGTCCACAATGAGACCATCCTGAGTGTCCTCAAAAGCCACTGTTATAGATGTCTGGCTAATCCTTGTTACCACTCCAGTGGCAATCTGGGAGGTTGCACTGCATCCGATAGAGTCATACAAGCCAACTATGTCCCCTGTTTGTAAAAATCACATAATTAAAACAATAACATCATACGATACAAATCAACTTGGCACTCGAGTAGGAAAGCTGTCATATCATGTTTAATTTACTAACCAGGTCCGAAGCTGTTACTTGGAAGTGTTGATATGGCAACATGTTTTCTTGGCTCTAAAATTACTAGTGTCCTACCATACAAGCCTGTTGACTGACTTCCAATCTGGAGTTTTAACAAACAGATTCCTTTGCTCTGTAAATCTCTGGGAGATACATTCTCCTGCCACGCTCTGAAGGTACAAAACAAAAAGTACAGTCACTTGACTTTTAATTACAAGATACTTGGGGAAATTAAAAATGTTCATACTTATTAGACAGAAATAAATGCATAATATACTTGGTCTCTTCAATTTCGGCTTCTCTTTCCTCCTGTAGAAGTTCTAGTGTCTTTGACACAAATTGTTCAATTTCCATTTCTCTCTAAAATGAAGGCAGACAAATGTATGAGGCACAATTGCACCATTTCACAAACGCTTCTTTTATATTGGGTATACAATTTATTTTAGCATCACATACTATGGCAGTGTTGTGTAGGCTATATTATTATCCTGGTGTACATGCTTAGGTTTGCCATCACGTGCATTACAAAGTTAAGAAAGCACTCATTGGCGAAATTCATACACTTCTAAAGGTCTAAAGTTCGTTTCGGACACGTCCTGCTCTGTTATTGCCCAGTGATGTCAAGGTGCATGAAGAATGATGTATGCATTATTTTGCTTTCCCACTTTTGGATAGTCAGAGCCTAGCTTACAAACACAGTAAGCTAGTTCTGACTATCGACAAAACAGTTATGCCTAGCTAGTTCTCATATAACTAAGCTTATGATATTACGTGGACGAGACATCGATAAACGTTACCTGGAATTGGGAGATCAAATGATTGTTGAATATTAAAGCTAGCTAGCGTACAATTTGCCTGCAAACCTTCCTAATTTCTTCTTCACTTGTACGGAACTCTAATTGAATTAATTCTGCTGCCATCTGCTGTACTACAACGAGAGCAGTGGTGCGAAATTTTGTTTCAAATATCATACAAAAACATGTACTTTTATTGTGGAAACAAGGAAGCGGTCATTCTTCTTTGATGGTGTTCAGTTTAGCTGACCTGTCAAACGACTCAAAGCTGACGTCCACGTCTTTTAGATCAATTGGGTATCTAGATATTTAACATGCATAGTTCGTTAAACAAACTCTGATCTATATTGGCATTAGAAAAATACCACCGATTACGCTCCCCATCTTGCGTTTGACAGTTCGTCTGGTGCATGCGCATGGTTTCTAATTATTTCTGTTCAGTCCGATCGGTTTAATACAATCAGGAAGAACTATCGCCAGCATTACTCTGCAGCCTAAAGAAAAACTCAATAGAAGAGTTGAAATTCACTGTTTGGAAATGAAAGCCACTATAATCTACGTGCACATTATATCATCCTGTTTAATGGTCGGTGCAACACTTTCCAAAACAGATGCAAAAAAGATGCAAAAAGTTCAGGAGCCTGAGGTAAGTAATGAATGGCCTAAATGGGACTGTAGAATTGGTATGGCTTCTTGCAAATTTGCATGGGGTTTCCATCAAGGGTCACCAAGACAATGCGTTTATTATTATTATTACTATTATTATTATTATTATTAATAATAATAAATATTATTATTATTATGTTTACATAATTAACAATTAGGAGATCATAACTTTATTCTATGCACTACGTCATCAGGTGTCACATGCAGAGTTATCAGTGTTTGAGAGAGGCCTCGTTGTGGCAGATCCACAATGGAAAGATATTGTTAAGGAGGAGAAGAGATACTGCTCTCAAGTAAAGCGAACCTTTCAGGGACCTGTGCTTGGATACATTACCCCAGTAAGTCTATGATAGCGTGTCTGCAGGTTGGTGGTATAAGGCCTATAGTCTGTTACCAACTATAACCATATCAGCATCTGTATAATCTAGTTTGTTTAATTTGTTTTGTAGTGGAACTCTCATGGTTATGACATAGCCAAGATGTTTGGCTCAAAGCTGACTTCAGTTTCTCCTGTGTGGCTGCAACTTCGACGGAGGGGACCAGAGAGCTTTCATGTAACAGGTCTCCATGACCATGACCCAGGTGAGATGTTGTTTACGCAACCTCAGAACATCACCAACTATGTTTACAGTTTTATCATACTTGTTTACCTTTTAATAGCTCAAGTGAATTAAATGGGTTAAACTATTTCCCTGTAGGTTGGGTTAAAGCTGTGAGGAAGTCAAATAAAAAAATCAGGATAGGTAAGTAGTGTTGTAATGCTTAGTACAAAGCCCTCTATAGTGTGGTTTTCTTTATTGTTTTTGTTAAATATCTAGCTAGTTTAATGTTCAGTCCTCCGGCATCAAATGTTCAAATCTACCTACCTCTTTCCTAGTGCCTCGAGTGTTATTTGATGGCTGGTCATACCAGGACTACAAAAGTGTGTTGGATAATGAGGATGAAATTGAAGAACTGGGAAGCGAGCTGGTGGATGTTGCAAAGGTAATATAATTGAATGTTACAACCGGATGCATATATCTGATCTGGCTTTCCTGCAATATTAAACTCTAAATGGACAATTATATTCTGTTAAATAACATTAACAGCAGTTATTTTAATTGCAGACAGAAGGCTTTGATGGCTTTACATTGGAATTGTGGAGCCAACTGGGGGGGAACATGAAAAAGTGAGTTACACAGTGTATTTTAAATGATATCACAATTTTCCCAAGTGAGACAGTATTGAGCTTTACTGTGTTCCAAAACCAAAACACTTTACACAGGGAACTGGTCCACTTTATAAAACACATATGTGAGACCCTGAAGGCTAAGAAACTGGACTGTGTACTTGTCATTCCACCAGCAGTGACAAGGTGAATATAATCATTTATAATTTTTCTGTGTCATGTGACAAACATTTTCAAGTTTTATACTCTTTCTAATGTATTTGTTTTGTCAAGTTCGGGTCAGCTAGGTATGTTTGGTCGAGACGAGTTTGAACAGTTAGCTCCAGTAGTACACGGATTCAGCCTTATGACCTATGACTACTCCAACTCTGGCCGGTAAGGTTATTTTATGTGGAATTTTTACATAAAACAATAAACCCAAAATTGCACTGCTGCTTAGTTCAGGTAAAAGGTGGTCAGTGGTGTAAAATCCGGTTCAACATTTGTCATATAATGTAGCAAACTGTATCTCTGTGATTACAACCTAGCTTTTGTGCTCACAAAACGTTTCTGTCTGTTGCAGACCAGGGCCTAGCTCACCACTGCCTTGGGTTAAAGAGTGTGTTCTCACGTTGTCGCCAAACCCCCAGTGGAGACAGAAGATCCTGCTGGGGCTCAACCTTTATGGGATGGACTTCTCAACTCAAGGAGCAGAGCCTATCCTGGGAAGCAGGTAGGATCATACCCATACAGTCAAATGCGCACTTTATTACATTTTGAATTGAATTGTTATTACTTCGTAATGAGGCAAAGACAGCCCTTGTTTCACGCTGGTCTCCTCTATCTCTGAAGATATCTTGAGATTTTAAAAGAGCTGAGACCTAAACTTCTCTGGGACGAACATGCTGCAGAACATTACTTCAGTTTTAAAAGGTAAATGCAATTTTTTATGTTTATAATATCTAATATACAATACTTTAGTATCCTCTACAAATGTATCTTCTCTCCATTTTAGGGGTAATTCAAAGCATATAGTATACTACCCAACATTAAAGGTATGACCCTGACATTATTATTGTGTTGACACATAAATGGATGTGCTTCATGAATTGTTGTTAAATGTTAACTTTCTGTACTGTATCAACTTTGTTGTATTTTATGCTGATTATCTTTATTCTCTTCCAGTCAGTCCATCAACGTATAATTTTGGCCACAGAACTGGGAACTGGAATCTCACTGTGGGAATTGGGGCAAGGACTGGACTATTTCTATGATTTGTTGTGAGAACAGACCTGAAATGTGCAACCTAATGCCCACTTTTGAGCCATTGAACACCAGCATGTGAAATCTTACTCAAAGCTGGAATATCAGGAATTATGTTGTATGCAGGGGTTTTCTGTATGGCTCTGACTCTGGAATCAAAACCAATCGGCTGTTTCCTGGCACTGACAAAAGGATCAGCTGTCTTTTTTTCTTTCTTTCTAAAAACAAAATGATCTAAATATGTCTTGTGATGATATATTTGTAATGGCAATACATCTGACATTCATAAATGTCAATGCAAAAAAAAAGAAGTAATTTGCACAGTACCAAGGATCACAGTCCAAATACTCAAGAAATTAGGGAATAAATATCGGTTAATGCTGTTTACAAAATAAATAATATGTCTTCCTGTGACACATCAATACATGATCAGCTAGAAACATTTATTTATTTTTGACATAGGTGAAAATTGCCAGTTTGGCCCACAGCCTTGAATTGTTTTGTATTTATTTCCCCCTAATATTCCCTGACCGCTGAATTAGAGAGAAATGACTGGTATGGGGTTTCCCCTGCTTTTGTCAAAAACAATGATGTCTCTTCTCTGCTTTGTACGTAAAGAAAGAAAAGAGCTGAAAAAGCTTCCACCCTAAACATTTCTGTTTCATTCCTATGCTTAAGCTATGTAAATAGCATGACAATGGAGCAAAAATGTTATTCCACTCAAATGTATTTTGAATGTCTGCCTTCTTACTTGAATGTTAACATGGCACAGTTTTCTTTATGTTTTCAGTTTTTAAGGTGACAGAGATGGTAGTTATGCTTCCAGTGTCTATGTTTTACTTGACGTTACATATCAGGATTAGATTATTTACAGCAAGGGATGTAGACTGGATATTCTGACCAGTTACCAGGTGTCGATCTATGACCACGTGCATGGCATCTTCTTGGCTTGCTGTAAAATAATTAAATAAAAAATATTATGAAAGTTTGCTTCATTTGTTAACAAAAATTGAAAGACACTTGTAGTATAGAAAAATGTTGATGAAATTCATATGTTATGTCTTTAAACCCATTTCATAAATTGCAATTGAACCCACCTGTGTATGATCCACCACTATCTTTCACAAAGTCCTCCACTATCAGGGGGAGGTTGGCAAAGTCTGGGCTCCGGACCAGCTCAAACACAGACGGCTTGGTCAAAGAGGTTACTTAAGTTACTTTGATACATTTGTAGTGTTAGCACCCACAATACATTTAAAGTCCATCATAGTTCATATGGGAATATGTATATACATAAGGCACTGCTACCAGCTAGTTCAAGGTTGAGACACTCACCCCTGTTAGACTGTAGCCACTAAAGATCCACCTCTGGCCCTCGGTAGCACAACACAGAGCCGACACTCCTTGTCCAACTGCACACACAGGTTCTAAGCACAGCATGATACAACTCATTACTCAGCTCATGATGATAATGCTGATGTAGGGGGTAGGCAAAAAAAATGGCATGGAAAATATGGATCCCAATAAGGGAATGGTTGCAATTTCACCATGTAATGTGTCCAGTGCTAGTTTACTCTTGTACCCAAATGTACTATAAGTAACAATCAACTGCTTGTTTAGATGGAGACTTACTCTGCTGGGAGATGAAGTATGTGAGAATGCGTGCCAGGGAGCCACTGTGTGCCAGGTCACTGAGAGCTCCAGGGCAGTCAGGGATGAGGAGGGCTTGGTAACGAGCACCTGGATTGGGAAAGTACGTTGTAATGTATGTTTGCAATGGTAGTGGAAATCACTTCAGCTTTCAAAGAAACAAGGGAAAGATCGATATGGATTTCTCACCATCTATAGACTCCAGTTTGGCTGGTGTTGCATAGGATTTAGCACCAAAGTCTTGTACCCATCTAGCAGTGCTTTCATCAACCCCAACAAAGTCAATCAGTTTCCCCTATAATATAATCAACATACAGTTATATTCATTAAGCAGAATAACCCCTTCTTGGAATTGTCATACAACAAAAACCACAAAGAGTCAATCATGGTGTGCATGTGGGAGAGAGTCTCACCCCTGGTGTAGCTGTCTGCAAGTTAAAAACGGGACTGCAAAGGCTGAAACATTGGTGGAATGACTTTGCAGAAACCCCTGAAGACAGAACAGACATTCTGAGCTACACAAGGCTAGAGGAGAGGAGGTCCTTAAAGTTTGGGTGCTGTGCTATCTGCTGTATCTATCTGCAAGTGATTTCTGTAAACATATATTTATTACTATTTATTGAAAACAAAAATTTGAAAAGAACAACTGTATTATGCATCTAGTTGCACAACAGTTTATTAAACAGGGCTCCTCAACCCTCACTCCATAAGACACATGCAATATTCAAACAAGAAACCTTTTTAATGAGCTGAGTGCAAAGATAGTTTGCCCCTTACCTTGAACTGATGCACTAGCCACTATCAAACACGTTGGTTTAGAAGACATTTCCTACGGTCATTTCTGATTTCCTTAGGACGAAGAAAAATGTGCCTCTTGTAAACGTGATATGATGAAAATGTAGACAGAGCCAGGATAGGTTAGGACACGACAAGCTAAAGCAAAGGATCCAAGCAGGAAATACATTATTTGTCAGCTGACAACAACATCCGCCTTGGCTTTTCAAAATAAGAGCTCGAGATTTGTGTGAGGTAAATAAAGCGATCGAACACGAGTTAGATGAAAATACCTGTCTGATAGCTTGAAAGGAATATTTGGCTCCGTAAGAACAATATCAATATTTTTATTGTTTGGCCATACAACACATTTAAAATGTTTTATCTTTCAATATTTTTACTTAAGTAAAGTACAGATCATTGCTTTGAAAACGTGTATAGCCTAAACTTAAGTTAAGGTCATACAGTGAACATTGCTTTGCATTTAATGAAAATGTTGACCCAATGCTCGTCTCTAAGATTAATTCAGAGTGAACAAAACAAATAGATAAACTAAGGCAGTAAAGAACCAGAAAATAAAACAGAGAATGCATCATACAACACAGAAGAGAGCACTGTCCAGCAGCCTTGAGTGTCAGCATCACCATGTGTTTTGAAAAGGGTTTCTGCAAATATCCTTATTCTATAAATGTGCATAGTCAGGGACATGGAGGAGAAGTATTTGTTGCAGTTTAAACTGTAATAATTGACTTTTAAGCAGTCAATTTGGCTCTTCTTTCAAATTTCGATAGAGGCAGCACGTAAACATCATCCCCACCAGCTAAAAGAAGGAACAATTGTAAACATATTAATACTAACATATATTTAAATACCACCCCAATCAGGCCCGTCAGTGTAAGAAAATTAATATAGTTTAGGATAATAGTAATTTATCATGAGTATTTTTGCAATACCTGCAGAAAGGCAATCCCGATTCCCACTGCACCGATAATGTGCAATTGACTTAAGATGAAGTCCTCCAACTTCATGATGCATCCTCCCTATGAGTAAAGGAATACAAATGTTTAACTTATGCTTCCCATAGCTCCTTGTAGGTCATTGAACTTAGAGCCACACGCACCTCCACCCTGTAGATATTTGAAGGATGGTCCCTTCGCCCACAGAAATCACTTGGGGTTTTGCAGCAGCTATCAGGGACCATCCTGCTATTGCTGGCAGCCTGGATCCAAGCACTGTCAGACCAGTCTGTGGAGCTGTTACTTCCACAGCACTTAAACTAAGGAACAGTTGCCAGCGTAAAGTAACAAAGAGTTAGAAAATCCATCATCACAGATCACAACAAGGCTTAACTGAGACTAAAACTGTAAAAGCTTACCTTGTGAAAATAATGCATTTTTACCTCTTGCTGTAGCCTGTCCACTGCCTGTGTGATGCTCTCCTCCCCGGGCTGTTGGTACTTGTGCACCATTGTTTCCTTCAGGTTTGCTTTGAGTGTGCCATCGAGCTGTGCAAAAAACAAGCCCAGAATGCGTGAGTGATCTCAAAAGAGAAAATACAGTCACACACTATGTTTTCATTCACAAGGATTCTTTTAGACACATTCTCCACTTGTAAATATAGCCCAGCCAATTTTCAGATCAAGTTTCTTTCCTCCCCTGTTACATTCCACTACACCTGTCCAGTGACAACATAACTCAGGATATATGAGGACATAAGTCCTGTTGAACCCTGTGCCCTGTCAGGCAATACAATGTTTTACATATTCTCTTGAACAGACAATTTAATGAGTGAGAAAGTAAGAAATAGAGGATTTGAAACACAGATTTAAAGCAACGGCTCGACAAAAGGTGGAAACAGGTGACAGACATTTACCTGGTAGCAGAAAGGGAAACACTGGAGCAAGAGATGGAAGAAGAAAAATAGGTTTGAAAATAATGGAAAGGGGGACAACAAGAGAATACATGCATGAATTTAGGATGCAATATTTAAGAGATTTCGTGCACTTAAGAAATAGTAGGAAGTGGTTGGTTTAAAATATTGGGACAATACAAATCATAGAAAGATGTAGAACAAGTCAGGGTTATTAATGATGATGCAAAAATAACAACTGTAACTCTTGAGAGGGATACCCACCTAAAGAGCTGTGTAATATACCGTTTTTTATGGAAGATATGAAATACATATTTGTATAATATATGTATATATAATACTAGAGTATCACAAAGATCCTGTGCATCCAAAAATTGTACCTCCTGGTAGTTAATGTAAGCTAGCACTCCAGCAGCAATCTCCAGCAGGAAAACACAGAGCAATAGGATAAAGTACTGTAGGATAGAGGGAAATACGTCAGTTATAAGTCGTAAGGAAAGTTGTATTTTTTTGTAAAAAGCGAATAATTCATAGCAAATACATGGCAAATATGAAAATAACATCTCATTTGTGTATGACCCCCCCTCCACTCTATCTCTCTATCTCTCTCTCTCTCCCTCTCTCACTAGTCGAAGTTCAAGCACCCGCCTGTGATGCTTCTCATTCCTTTGGCATGACTCACTGTCTAAATCTAACCTCTTCAAGAAACACTCTACATGGCTCTGCTTGATATGTCAGTTGCCAATCTGTATTTATGACACAGATTTGTTAGACCGCACCCGATGTAGACATAACAGCTCATGCTGGCCTTCTGATCAACTGGGAATCCAAAACGTCACAGTGACAGAAAATCCATGTGTCAACTCAAACACTGACAGATATAAACTATTATTGGTTAATCTGTTTTCTTTTCCCAGAATTTCTGAATATATGAAATATGAAATGACGTGTTTGAAAACAAATCTATGATTTATTATTATATAATCGCATACTTGTAAAAACTGTATTTGTTATATCTAAATACTGATGGAAAAAATAGGAATCAAGTTTGGACATACTATTACAATTACAATGCAATTATAGTTATTGTTACTTTTCCAGCTATAAAAAAAATTCACATAGTGTAACTGTTCAGTGTGCAGGGATTTCTCACAATTATCAGAAGGCTCCTCATCTCCTTCAAAGTGGCACAGCAGCCTAGGATCCCGGTCACGACCACAATAGCACCAGCAGCGATCAGGATGTAGGCAGAGGCAGAGTAATAGCTGGAGTGGAGTAGGCTGATGTAGTCACTTTTCTCCATTATGGTCCACACTCCCACCGCCATCACTGTCCCACCTGCCAGCTGACAGAGCACAACAAGGCCTTATCTGACCAATTGAAACCAGATGGGCAGAACAAAGCACACCTCTTTGGCATGTCACAGTGCTTGGTATCGCGATGTACCGCTATAACAGAAACAGATTGCTTTCCATGGTGAAGGAACTGTTTATAACCAGGCTATTCGCTCCCCTTTAAAGTGACAGACAGTCAAGCTAAGTTCAATGCTTATCCAATTGATCGGATGTGCGTAGTTTTGCAGGTGCCTGCAAGATGCATGCTTTGTTTTAGCCTTTCACATGTGGAATTAATATTTTTCAGTGTCTTCAACTCAAATGTAAACACATTTAATTACCTTTGAAATGTGGATAATGGCAGCCACTCTTTCTTTTCTCAAGTTTGCTGCAACCAAAAAACAGACTTACCCAGAAAAGCAGGTTAAAGATGAAAAGTAGATATTTTAGACAGATTGTCCCACAAGTGTTGGTTTTTTCCCTATGTGCTTCCATTCTGAAAAGAAAACATTGGATGGATTTCCATCAAGGGTTATCTTAACAACTCATTGGAAGACATTTTATCTTAAAACTAATATAAGGTCACAAACACACATAAATTACTAATGGAATAGACCTGATGCTACCTTTAGGCCTACACTACAGGGACTGAGCAGATGATATTGTTATATTAACCTATTTCATCAACAGTTGACTGTCATGCTCCAGATCTCAGATTATGATTGCATGACTTCCACCCAAAACCCTTGTGTTTGACAGTAAACTAAGCTTATTATTGCACTAACCTATGATAAAGAATGTTCTTGCAAGTTATTTTTCCACGCTGTAAAGTCATGCACATTAACTGGTAGCTGACAGCCTTAAACACTGCTCAGTACATGAGCGAATGATTTATTTAAGATGAACGTTTCAATAGGGAAACTATTTTATATATTCAGGAAAGCCTAGCAAAAAGATCTTCTAAATCTTTATTTCTGACATAAATAAACAATGTTTACTTGCCACAGATGAAATATGCTGTGGGGCAAATATACTTTACAACTTGTCTCATATGGCATCAGGGAGACAGATATATGTCTACTTTTTCTCTCACTCAGCCTGGTCTTCTTACAACCTCAAACTAAATGAAGACACACTGTAGGATTTATTAAGGTTCAGGTTTTAATTCAATCGTTGAAACATTTTTCAGTATAAATATCAGCAACGAGAAGGCAGAAAGATATACTTTTGATAGCGATACCATCAGTACCAAATAAGGATTTCAATATTAATGGAATGCGTGGAAACAAATATTTTCACAATGGCAACAAATACACCTCTATGATGACCTAATGTGTCAGATAAAACTAGATCACTTCAAAAACTAATATTTCTACTTTACCTTGAAACCATATGTCATGAAAAATCTTCGTTTACCCCCTTCAACGCCTTACCTACTAATATATGGTTGACCCTAGCCCCAGCAGGAGGTGTCTTTTCTGGGGAAAGTGTTCCACCGTTTCTGTAGACCCCAGACTCTGTGGGCTACTCTCTCTGAAGGTTATGGGCAACAGTAAAAGCTAGACAGCTGACATTCAGACCCAAGCCCGACTGCAGACCGTCCCCATAAGGCCATATGCTAGACCAAATGCTAATAAGGTGCATGGCTGCCACCACCTGGTTGCGGGACAGCATTACTTGATATTCTACTGTGATGTGGCATGATTAAAAAAGTAGGAACTTTACAAACAGACGTCCTTTATTGGAGCACATAAAAGGTGATAAGAAGAATAACATGAGAAATAGAAAAATCTTTGTTTAGCACTAGTAGTAACATTGTTCAAGTGGAAATTGCATTGTTCGAATTTTCAACTACGATACATGATCTGATAAATCTACAAGGTTAATGTCCAAAACACTCTTCTCTTGCCTAGTTACAGCAGGCTCTGTTGGTGGTTTGTTTTTCAAGTAGAAGTGTGTCCTCACACTGTTGATCTTGCTTTGCCGATAGCAACCTGAGCAGACGAGTAGAGCAAACAATATGACATATAATCAATGAAGACCTCACATAATATTGATACATTAATATCATATACTTATTTACAATTGCAACCTGCAAAAGATAGAAATCACAGACAATTTCCTAATAGACTGTCCCTCATTTAATACACTCTCATTTAGGGATGGCTGGCACGAAAACTCCTTGTAGTAGATGTTGATATACTATCAATCTTTGATGGTTTGGTCATAAAACTAAAAATGTTTTGTTTTGCTATATTAAATGATCACTATTCCATTATATCTTCCAACCAAAACAACTACATTAAATATGGATAAATGTGTAGCTACCATCCAATTGAAGGGGTTGGTGTGTGGTGTAGAGAAAAGGCACAATACCTTGCCAGTTGAGTCATCAGGTCTTCTATGTTGTATCCTGTCTTTGCACTGCACTCATAGAAGGCAGCCTCGTACTGCTGTAAAAACAATTGAAGCACAGTACGAACATAATCTATCTACATCTATTCTAAATCATATAGCTGTCATTTAGAACAAGGTTGTCTGGCTTTTCCCTTAGTGGATCAGAGAATAGCATTAGTGTAGAAACTGCCATCATATGTCACATAATGTTTTGCGGCTTTTTGAGTAACAAGCTACAGTACCAGGGCAAGTGAAGTCCCCAAGGCCAACTTGAAACTAGAAAATCTCTGTTTAAGTATTTCTCACCTTACGATTGGAACACCTTTGAGGAAAGGCTAAAACGATCAGTGTTCTCTGAAGCTTTTCAATCTTTTGTTAGCAAAATCCAGTAATGTGGGATATTCAATTGTTTTACAAAGCGTAAAGTTTGTATACGTTTTAATTTCTGGATGTAACGACATTTTGTTTATTTGTTTGTGATGTTTTCATTATATTCTATTTGCATAAGGGCCCAATTGCAAAATAATGTAAATCTCAATTTGTCGCCATCATTAAATAAATGCTAAATTAACATAACCACATTGCTTGATTGTTTTATAAAAGTTTAAGTGTTGAGCTAACCTCTGCGAGTCGCTGTCCCTGTTTGGTTGTCACCTCCCTTATTTGACTGTTCGCCATGTCCAGTTTATTCCCTAACAGCATCGATACAGCCCCATCAGAGGACCTTTCCTAAGGGAAACAGGAGAGGTTACTACTCTTATAAATACTCTTATTGTTATAAGGCATCACACCAGAAAGTACCTGGCCACGGAATAAAATCTGTTGCAATTATGAATTACACAATATCCTAAGCATTAAAATGTATTATTGCTTACAGCCTGTCACATGGGGTGTATGCAAAATGCTTCAAATCATTTATTTGCATGTCAAACCACTGTGACATCCCTACCATTTTACCTGCAGACATTCCATCCAGCCTCTAGCAGCTGTGAAGGAGGGCGAGTTAGTCACATCATACATGATGAGAATCCCATCCGCCTTGCGGTAGTACTGCTGGGTAATGCTACGAAACCTGACAGACACCAATAGACCACAACAATTAGACAGCAATATGAGGGAAACTCTTAATAGTATGCATAAAGAAGAATATTCAAGATATACACACACACACACACACACACACACACACACACACACACACACACACACACACACACACACACACACACACACGTATATACAAAATGATTGGCCAAAATTGTAGGACAATTGACATTTGTATGTGTATGTGCAGTATGTGCACGCCCAACCTCTCCTGTCCAGCAGTGTCCCAGAGCTGGAGGACAATGGTAGCAAAGCCCAAAGTGACACATCTCATCTGGAAGTCAATGCCTAAAACAAACGCATGGCCCAACACACACATAACCATCTTTCTTTCTTTAGATATGTGTAAAGGGGCACATTGTGTTATGCTAATAACATCTAAGTTACCAGGTACAGGTAGTTAAGATTCCCATACCAACAGTGGTACTCATTGCATTAGGGAAGTGTCCTGTGCAGTAATGTTGAATGAAAGAGCTCTTGCCCACTCCTGAGTTGCCCAGAAATACCACCTTGAAAACTCTCTGAGGACTGATGACTCCTGTCTAAAATATAAATCAAACAATACTTTCATTTAGTCACTATTTTAAAAGAAGAATGATGATGGATTTGGGGACCAACAGCAAATGATTGCTCTTGTGCAAGTCTATCAGGTTTCTACAAGATGCAAATAGGCTGAAACCAGCATTTGTATTTGCATCTCTCGGAACTGGTAAAGTCAATGGGAAGAATCAATAATACCTGAATAGCATCAGTCCTCTTATCATTGTCAAGTTTGCCTTTATTGGCTGGTTGTCGCCTTTTAAATGAGTTTGATTTTTCATCTCTGTCCCCCTCCAACTGGTTAGACGAGCTCAACTGTCTTCGGGAAAATGAGATAGAACATGATGTTAATTCTCTTCTAAATCATCACTTCAACTTAAATACAATACAGAGACAAAACTAATATTTTTACCGACCTCTTCAATGTCTTGTCTTGCAGTAAGTAGTTACCTATGATTGACCCTTTCTTCTGCAAATGATGTCTGATATTAGGAGTCTACAAAAGAATAGTGGGGAAACGAAAGAATAATTTGTTGCCCAATAACATTTTCCTTCTTTAATTGATTATTTCTTCAACTGTAGCAACTAGGATAACAATTAAGTTAAACCATTGCTCAATACTAATTATGTACACAATCTATGAAGTGTATCTTTAGGTTCAGGAAGCATAAAAGCAAAGGAACTCAGATTGAAAACGAGGTTTATTCTGTGCTTTCATTATAGCTTAACATCACATTTAGTAAACAATGCACTTCACTTTGAAAAAAATCCCCATAATGCACAAAAAAGATTCTACAACTGGATACTTCATTGGCATATGCCATTTTGTATTTCTTTTTTTCAATCAATATTTAATTTGTGTTTGTTTTTCCTTTTCTTTGTTCATAAACTTAATTAGCCCAATGGTGCATTATTCGACTGTCCACTTGTTGCTACAATTCATGTAACAATAGAGAAACATACTTAAACCGGGTAATAAAGTAAAGTATTTACACTAACTCTTTGAATCAAGCATCCTACCCTACATACATTCACATTCTGTATTTTCGTTCATAATCAAACGTTTCAGTGACATTGAACGTTGAACAGCAACATTGAACCATTCATGTTAATAAATAATATTGTACCAGCCCTTTTGACATGAGACAGCAGAGTTGACCTATCAGCAAAATTGTCCAGTCCACCAGCCACTATCACAGCAACCGGCACACTGCTAGTTAAGACTTTGAAATAGTGAATGTCCTTGAAATTCCAAACAATAGCCACCACCAAAAAGCTGTTGTTGGGAAGGCTCAGTATGGATATACTGGCTGTGTCCAGGGAGGACAAGGCTCTCCATAGAGGTAGTGAGGTTGAGGAAGAGGAAGAGGGAGATGTAAAGGAGAAAGGACAGAGCGTCTGTGACTAACCCTCTTCTGGGACTGGTGTGCGTCTTTCTCATCGCGCAGCCTCTTGTTCATGTCCCTGAGAGAAACAGTCAAAGGCTTACATTAGAATACATAATGAATTGGATCACCAGTATACTGTGTGAGAAGTAGCCCATAAGTAAGGGATGATTTGGGTATTATTGATTTTGGGCTTAGACTGTAAATCCCTGACTGTAGGACCGGACCACTAACTTACCTTAGCATCTCCAGTTGTCTCAACAGGCTGTCTTTCTCCTTCTGCATGTTCTTGGAGACCTTCAGTACATTGCTATTGGAGTAAGCACAAACAGACAATGAGTTTTTTTTTAGTTGTTTTTTTTACAAGTGGACCCATCGTTCAAAATAAACAAAGGTATCCTCCAGAGTCATGGAGTTCATTTACCTCTGCCTGGTGATGTGCTCCTGAGTGGAGTGGGACTGGATGAGGTTGAGCTGGGCCAGGGCACTCTGAAGGTCCTCCCTGCTGTTCTCCAACTGCTCCTGAAGCTGGAGGTTGAGGCCCTGCAGCTGCCGGCTCTGCTCCTTCATCTCGGCCTGCTCACCGCTCAGTAGCTGGATTCGCTTCTCTAGCTTGGGACAGAGCCAATGAAACAAACATAAATGGTTGTCTGAGGCGGTGGACATCTGTCTTCATTGTGTCAAGCTAAATACACACTTCAGAATGCAATGAATTTACACTGGGCGTCATCGGTGATACCTCTTTTTGTTTGGATACAGAGCTATCCAATTCCAGCTCCCGCACCTTCAACTCCTCCTGAAGCTGTTGTATTCTGTCCCACTGTTTAATACTGTCCTATAGTTCACAGGAATAAATCAAAAGATTTGTTTTTTACAGTAAACTATAAAGGAAAACATACGCTTGTTAGATACTGTGTTGTTAGCGATACCTGTGCCAGCCGTTTTTGTCTCTCCTCTCCAATCTGACTCTCCATTTCTTCATAAATGGATTGAACAACTTGATCGTGTTCACCCTCCCGTCTGTAGAAAATGAATGCAAAGACATTAGCTCTTAGCTAGATTTCAAAATTATAATTCTCAAAAGGAGGGTGGGATAAGAACTGGCCTGCGTAGAGCCTGCTCCAGACTGTCCCTCTCCCTTAGGGAGTCCTGTAGGTGGGCCACAGCCTGGGCCAGCACCTGCTCCAGGACCCCCAGCAGGTCTGGCCGATCCCTCTGGAGTTCCATCCACAGAGAGCATAGCTCCCTCTGACTAGTAACATAGCAGATCACAACATCACTGTTGAAGGCATGCCGACAGGCTTGACGCAGTTCCATGACTCAATGTCAGTGTCAGAATGTAATAAGTACTAAAGAATAGGCTAAACATTTGGGTCCAGAACTGTTATGAAAGTATATTGTTGTTCCTGGACAAAGCCGGTTAAATACGGATACAAAAATAAAACCACTAGTGGAATAATCAGCCCCAAAAAAGACAAAAGTTCATTCCCACCCTTTGAAGAGTTTGCCAGCGCCCAGCTCCGTAAGTATCTGTGTGAATCGGAGTCCTTCGGGGTCCTGGTCCCAGTCTGTCTGCTCCTCAACCTCCTGTGCCTCCACTTGGCTCTGGTCTGGGTTGTTGTCTGATCCCATAAAGTCCCCTGCACCGCAAGCAGAGAAGAAATGACACAATTTTGTATATTCTTTCACACTGCCCATCAAAATAATTCAGATAATAAGCCTGGTCAAAATTGTCTATACTTGCCCAGGCCCATGTTAAACTCGATAGGAGTCAGGAACCCATTATTTTCCCTGTCCAAGCTTTCAAACACTGACTCCAGTTGCTCAGGAGACAAAGGCAACTCCCTCTGCAGTCTCTGTCCATCCAGGAGACACATGGCAGTTTACAGAGATTGCATTTGTTAAATCAACATAAGAATCATAAGTATCAAATAAATACAAGAAATAAAATACATACATAATGCTATACTTCTATCCAAACCCACTCAAGAGACGCTCACCTGCATGTCCCTCTTAGTGATAAAGCCTTTACCCTCTTTGTCACACAGCACAAACATCTCTCTGGCTTTGCCCATGGTCTCTGGCTGCACCATTCCGGCTCCCTCCCTGGTGCTGGGGGACGCTCTCGGGCTTCGGCCTCCTCCTCCTCCTGACCTGGGACTTCCGGATAGGGCCCCCCCTCTCTGTCTGGGGGTGCATGTTGATGTCTCACCACTGCCCTGGCCCACCAACACCTCCCCATCCTTCAGCCACTTGGCCATTACTGCACAGGCAGAGATTTACAGAAAGAGAGGAAGAGGGACATATGCACTGTAGTTACACAAAGATTTGGAACGCTAATTATCCCTTGACATTTTTATATGATACGTTATGAATTCTCAGGAAGTTTTGTAAAAGCCTTTTAATATAATAATAAATAATTTTTCAATATTGCAAGTTATTCATTAATTTTAATAAGTTATCCTAAAACTTCATTACCAATGCCATCAGATTCTGAGAAATGTATTATTTTAAGTTAGTAAGAAATCATGAATCATCATACTAAAACAGCTGTTGTTAATGCCACCATCTACAATGGTGGCCTACCAAGTTGTTTTCTTGCTTTCTAGATCTTAATATTTTATGTAACACTGTAACACTAGTCATGCAAGTCCTCCCTTTCCTCAAACATAAACGCAAAAACATAATCTGTGGCTGTACACATTATCTTCAGTTGGCAGCTGCTACAAACAGGTGTTGGCCACACGTCCTGGTCCCACTATCTAGTTTATGTAAGTGCAATAATGTTTTCACTTAAAACCATGAATGGTGAACATTTGTCCAGTGCTTATTAGTCTGACTAATATATAACGTGTATTCGCTAAACTATCAAATTGAATAACAAATATCCCATCTACAGGAATTTCTACAAAACAACCAGCCCTTCACAGCCTGCAAAGTAAATCCAAAAGTTAATCCCTGTCTCACCAGCCCAAGCAGCAGTCCAAACATCTATGCAGCACCAGGATATAGCTGATAAATAACAGGATCAGGTGTCATGTGATGAGGACAATCCTGGTGTGCACTAAAGTGTGCTTGGCAGTAAAGGGTGGGTGAAAAGCAACTACAGCAGGGAGATGCAAATGAAGCATTTGCAGTGGTTTGCATTGTCATAAGTATTGTAGTTGACAACAATCCTCCAGTTTGAGTTGCTGAAAAGATACTAGTCTCTGCCCACATCTCCCTCTGATTTATTGTAAGGATTATAAAGAAAGCAATAAATAAGTATTACTGTGGTTCAAGACAGCATCACAAGCCACATACATGCTCTTGCACTGTCAGTAAGATTGCCATGAATTCAGAACTATTAGGCTGAACAACACATCTGCACGATCAACCAAAATAATCATAACAACAGATACATATTTTGTATCGATAAAAGATTCAAAGCAATGTGCTATATACTACAGTTGTGCCAACTGCCCATTCAAAGAAGGCTTAGGCCCTGTCAAATAGTTACTAAAACTCACTAATAACAGTTAAAAAGTATCATCAAAGCCAGCCAATGGCTTTATCTTGTCATATCAGGGAATGTCATCCAGTACAACTGAATTTACAGCCATGCATGTTCCACTCCACTGCAGTGGGTCTGAACTATTTTAATTTTATGTTTTATTTTCTCAGACTACTTGAAAGACTAGGTCATTAAGCCAATCAAAATAAAGGGCATTCATAAAATAAAGAAGGCAGCATAATCTCATCATAGCCTATCATGATATTCAATGTGTCAGTAATGATATTATATGTCTAACTTCCGAGAATGATTCAAGACTACAGGCCTAGACACGCCACCCATGTTTGTTTGGTGTTTCTATGAATAAAAAGCTAATAGTAACTAAGCAATTACACTAGGGTGTATTAAAACGGTATACAGGAGATTTAGTTAATGAATAACAAAAAGAAGGAAACCAGACCCAATGGAATTTAACAATAACCAACAAGCATGTATTATTGAAGAAGGAAAAGTAGTCTACCAAATAAAAAAACACTTAGCAGTTAAGATAAGACATGAAGACAAACTGTATATAGCCTCTATATGTCTACAAAAACGGTCAACGCAACAACCTTGCAAAAGTATAGAGTTGAAAAACGTACCTGTATAACACGAAGCATGGGACACACGCACACCTCACCACCTCCTGGTTCAATTTGCTGAAACTCTGCTCGGTCCGCTAGGTGGAAATGAAGAGCTCAATTATTTTACCGTAAGTATAGAGTAATATTACAAGTCAAAACCCACATATTACTTGTATAAGTATTAATTAAATTGTAAACCTTCCAAAATGTTGTCAGAACGATGGTAGAGTTATCCGATAGTTACCTTCCAAAATGCTGTCAATGCACCGTTGTATTTATGTAATATAGCTTCCAAAATTCTGTCGTAAATTAGAAATCGTTGAAATAATCTCCGCTATTAGAAAATGTAAGGCTTAAGTAGAGTTACCATGGTATTCAAGTAAACGCTCAAGCTAACTAAACTAACGACGTAGATATAATATAGCTAGCACTGCATAGCAGCACGCTTTTGGTTTTCCATCTCTGCAACTAAGTCCTTTCACAACTGCTGGCTCAGGAAAAATCCAGGTAAAGTCACCGTAGTTTTACCAAGCTAGCAAAATCCAATATGGACCATCTGGTTAAAAAACTTTTAGCTGCACAATTAACGCATACACATAAGAGTTGGCTAGCTGGCTAACTAGACCGAACAGGCTAACTGCAGGGTGGTATTATTGGACAGTGCAGTGGCCATGAGTTCTTGGATGAATGTTTTGTTTGTCACAATGGGTCACTTCTTGCAGTGGCTAACGTTAATCGAGCAAATACCTGGCCCAGTGGCCCATATAAATTATAACTTAGCTGCTTGGATGAACATACATTATAAACGCAACATAAGTATTCAGCTTTTCAGTCATTGTCGTGCAGTCTGCACGCACTAAGAGTGAAATTAATCTATAATAATCCCCTCCCTGACCTTTCCATGGTCTGCCTGTGGAATAGATTAAGCGAGGGCATTAGTTACACGTTATACGTTACCTTGTTTGTACACACTCCTCAAGCTAAATCTTTTATCTTCGAAGAATCATACGATGGGATGGTAAATATATTTGACAGAAAGGTCGCAATAATTTTAAGGAAACAAGGGCAGTTGTATAACTTTGATATATCGTTAAATATGTATTAAACTTTTGGCTAGCTAACCACTTTTGTCCTACCCAGGGAAGGACCTGGAAAGAAAGAAGACATGGCGTGAACAGCATTTTCAGAAAAGAAGAGGCATATGCACAAGTTTTTTGCGATTACCAATTCATCACCAGAGTGGAAACAGCAAAATGACCTTAAAAAAAGACCTTACTCAAGACATAGCAGTTGTTATATTTAGTTTACACTATAAGAGTGAACTTGTTCAACCTTGAAGTGTATAATGAACAGCATGCTGATAGAACCAAGCAAAGAATGAGAAGACTTAAACCTTTAGAAGTTTAGGTGTGAAGGGGAATTCACACTCAAGCGGACTGACCCCAGAGTGACATCGGTGATCAAGGGGAAAGTATATCAGGCTGGTGTTGTTACACAGCTAGCCTCATCTCTACGATGCTTCAGACCACTAACTATTCACTGGTGCTTCTGGTCCAAGTGGTACTGCTGATCTATGACCTCTTTGTTAACTCCTTCAGCGAACTTCTGAGGGCAGCGCCTGTTATTCAGCTGGTACTATTCATGTAAGTAACTATGGGGAAGCCTGTGTTTTTTCATGTGTTCTCTGCATTCATGTAGAAAGAAAATAACTAGGATTGTATTGTTAGACATTTAAAACGATTGAATGATTTGATGTTAATTTAAAATGGACAGATTAAGGAAGTTCCAGAACAAATCTTAATCTTGCAAATCTTTTTTTCAGCATCCAGGACATAGCCATCCTATTCAATGTGATCATCATCCTTCTGATGATGTTCAACACCTACGTGTTCCAGGTGGGCTTGGTGTCCCTGTTGCTGGAGCGCTTCAGGGCTCTGCTTATGGTGTCTGCTCTCTACCTGACTCTCAGCATCAGCTTTCATTGCTGGATCGTGGTAACTAGCTCATACAGTACACACAGATTACATATGCCGTTGCGTCACTATATTTACACCAAAACAGATTTGTCTGGGTCTATATTTGGAAATAGCAGCCTATACTTAGAAGTTGTTTATGTGGAGGAGCTCAGCGGCTCTTTCCTGTGATGCATTGTATTTTGACAGCAGCACAATTAGTGTTAAGAACATTGCATAAGACATCAACTTTTTTATACCGAGAAGGAGCATCAAGTGTAGCTAGCCATTGGACAGTTCTGTTTCATGGTGTTCTATCTTTCTACTGTTTTCCTAGAAAGCCAATCAGAAGCCATTAGTTGTTTCTATTTTATTTTTATCATTAGCAGGTACAGATTAATAGTTTTTTGGATGTGGCAGTATTCATAACAGTAATTAGACCTGGGTCCCTTTTACGTGCTTACGTATTTCTTGTATACTAAAGAGCAATTATGTTAGTTAGTTTCTATTAACTTATTTTGTATGTCTCACTTTAGAATTTGAGATGGATGGAATCAAATAAATTTGTATGGACGAATGGTCTTCAAGTCCTCTTTGTCTTCCAGAGGATAGGTAAATAGTTGATTTTACACTATTGTAGATTGTTTTAATTTTTTCTGCATTGTCTCCCAATGATTTGAGTACATTTCTCTTCATAGCTGCAGCGTTGTATTACTACCTTTACAAACGCACCGCTGAACACTTGGGAGACCCGAGGCTGTACGAAGACTCCCCCTGGCTGCGGGAGGCTTTTGCCAAAGCTCGCCAATGAAGGTGGCCCGAGGTGAATGCTTCATTTGAAGAGATTTTATTGACACGATGATCGAAACTCAGACACAGCCCCAGACTTTTAAATGTATATACGTGGTGATATTAATGAACATGAATGGACACATTGCATCCAGCCATGGATTTTCAAAAGAAAAGCCTCCAAGAACTCAAGTTTTGTTCTTTCCACTTTTGCCGATAATGACATACAGGCATGTTTTTTTTGTCAAGTAAGTACGGTAAGCCAGACATAGAATGTAAGCCTTGCAACAATAGAGAGGATATCAAATTGTGTGGCCTTTTTAAGGAAATGTGGACATGTGAAGTTTACATGTAATGTCTTACACTCGATGAAATGATAGTGAGCTAACACTTAAGGTGGGTTTATATGTTTGGATATCTGACATGTTACTTCCCATGGAATGTAATATCTTATTTTTTTACTTTCATACGTTTATATTTCAAATCTTATTTCAATTTAAGTTGATCATTATTGTTAATGTAGTGTGGACAGTGCATTTGCAGGTCACAAAATAATGTTGTATGTCTCTGTTGCTCTTGCCAATCCCTTTCTCCTTTAGTGCACCCAGTGTTGGCTAAAATCTAGTTTGCATAGCCTTTTGTTATTTTTAATAAAGGGGTTTAATCATTGTCACCAAGGTTTCTTGTTTTTGTCTCAATATACCAAAAATAAATATCAGATGCCTAAATCTTAAAGTATTACTTTAATTGATGACAGCTACAGTAAAAAAAACATTGAATTTGTTGTCTATATCCTTATTACAAGAGTTTAGAAGAGACAGACTGATCTATTCTTACTCCAAAGAATTATCTAGGATTGAGCTTTCAGATGCCAACCAAAAGGAGTAATTTCCATAAATAGCTACCCGAGTTTAAAAATAAGACTACAGCGATCAGCTCAGATTATAATGAAATACAAGCAGTGATCACAATTTGGACTATTGTAAACAAATGGACCAATTTGAACCATAGTATGATTTCTCACATCGTAATTTACCTAGAAAACAAACCACAAAAAGCCAATTTTTACAAATCGATCTTTACTGTTGAAAAGAAATCCCCATTTACATGATCCCATCCTTTAGTTAGTGCAGTCTTTCTCTTTATACCCAGGTTTTGTTTCATATGTAGTCATCTGTGCCACTGGAATGATTTTGTCACACACATCTACAGCTGGAAAAATAAAGTAGGGGAAAAAACAAAAGTAAATTCAAATTATCTTGATACCAAACCATAAGTAATGGAAAAGTCAATGAGATCTCACTGTTCTCCTACCTTCATACATAGATGCCAACCCAAAGTAGCAAGAACAGCACACCAAAGCCCATAAAGAGTGAAGCTACAAGGGAGATTAGCAGCTCTTTGTACACATCCCTAGTGTATTTGGTTGAGGTTACTTCATAGCTGCAAAGGAGTTAAGGGAATTAAAATGGCCAAGTGGACAAATTACTAGCCTACAACTGGATCACTGTGCTTCATGATCACGTCTACTGTGTCTTGTAGATAGGTATTTAGGGTTTGTACTATAATTTATCCCTCCAAAAATATTGGCACTGCTCAAAGAGCGGATAACGCTGCAAACATTTGTTTAATTGAGATCAGCTTGATCTTTCACTTAAAGGGACCCTAATGTAAGATTTGGAATATTTCTTTGTCAAGCATTGTTTGATTATTATTTCAACGGCTCTGGGTCCAGCTACACCGGCTGTGACAACAGCGGAATGTTGCTATCCCTAGCCAATAACATAACTCAGCCAATTAGGTTAATGAGCAATGGGCGTGAGTTGGAAGGGAAGAAAGAGGCACCCTAGAATAATGAATTTAATATAATTTTTTCAAATACTTTTTAATGTGCTTCATAAACACTAAGGAAGCACACAAAAATGTATTATTGTCTACATTATGCGCCCTTTAAATACAACAGTAATAACCCCTAGAAATTCCGAAGAACCAAATCTAATTCAGGTATTGTCCAGTAATATTTAACAAGATTTCTTTTCACAAAGGCATTTGGTAAGTCATGGTCATCAATTACTGTCTCATTTTGGTTTAATATGAGGTGCACACAAGCCATTTTTCCACCTCAAGAACATTCTCAAACTCCACCCTCCCCTCACTCTTCAGTTGCTGAGAAACTGGTCCATGCCTTTGTTTCCTCAAGGCTGGACTACAGCAACATACTTCTTAGGGACCTCTAGCAAGAACCTCCAATCCAAAAACACTGCTGACCGGACCCTCATGAGCGCACAGCAGTACCAACACATCACTTATATCCTGTCCTATCTTCACTGGCTCTCTGTCCGCTACAGAATCGAATTCAAAACCCGTCTGCTGACATTCAAATGTTCTTATGGCAATGCACCCTCTTACCTCAAAGATCTTTTCTCACCTCACAGATCATAGACCTCTCTTTAAGAAAGTCTTATGCTAGCTGCGTTGTCTTTTTTATTCCTCTCGGTTTCAGATTTCATTATGTTATCTTAATGTTGGTTGTAGCGCTTTTAGATTGTTCATGCAATGCATTATTAAGCCAAGCTTCACAACTTATTATCAGCCTTGTTTTAATCAAAGCACACATGCACTCATTGCCTGAACTGCTAAATATCAAAACTTTCAGTGGAACGGGATTCAATGGCAGATGACACAAAAGCTAAAACCTTTGACTGGTTCTACCAGGAAGTTAAAACTATCAGTGGTGAGTATTTCAGAACTACAATGATCTTAAAGCATACCACCAAATCTCCACAAAAATGGCCAAACTATTTGACTGGCAATAATTTTAGGATCAGGATCAAAAGCAGTGCTATCATGACAAAAAGAGTGGTGCGCACTGTAGAAAACGCAAGGTACCGTCAACAATTATGGCATGCAGGTTTTTGGTAATCCATTTCTATTTCTCCAGAATTAAAATGCCTTAGCTTACTTTGACTCAAGTGAAGGATTAGACTTTTCCAATATTTTGAGAGCAAGATCAAGCTGACTAAATTTTTACATATCCTTTAACTTTGACCAATTTTGTCAATGTTTTATGAAGACATCTATCTTATTTTTTTAAATACACTTGCAAGAATGGACATTTTATGGTCACTGGCAAAAAGTTCATAGCAGCATGTTTGGCTATCAAGTTAGAGGCTGCTCATCAACCAAACTGGTACCCATCAGTGTGCTTTATAAACACTAAAGTAGTGCATGCACATCTTGGTAGTGAAATACTCGTTTCGTATGACATGCTAAGAATAATGTATTTTAACTACGGTTCCAAAATTCAATGGACATTTTCTGAATGTGAACTACACACGATATACAAAACTGCCCGGGAGTACTGAAGTATACCAAACCATTAAGGATACACAAAGAACCATGCCGTAAAGAACATTCCAATAGCAAGCAAGACCACGGTGAGGTGAGGGAAGACAGCTGGGTTCACCGGACTGGTGTATCTGGTCATGGCCTCGAGCTCCTGAAAACACAAGAACTTGATTAGACAGGTGGAGGTTCACGCAAGAACCCACATTAGCTGGGTTACGCAGTCCAATCTTCAAAAGACGCACCTTGCTAAAATGTTTAAAAGCTACCAACTCTGCAAAGTAAAGCTCATAACAAAAGTTATAAAGCACAATTTGTGGCGTGTGCATGATGATTTTATTCAACTCAAGTTACAAATCTAGTTTATGTCTGACTTGACTAGCCAGTGAGCTAGTAAGTGAATCCTACGTAGCTAGCATGCCATCACTAACGTTAACTACAACAGTTTAAATAGTTACACCAAACTGCTTGGTTTCACTGGATAAATGTTTAACTTCTGAACCACTGCTAATCAGAGTACTTGCAATTTATTAATTTAGTGTGACGTTACCATTTTGTGGAGAAGAAATATGCTCCTTCTGTATGTATCCAAAGGAAAAAGGACACGTACTGATAACTTCTTCCTGGATTGTTCATGACGTTTATGTGACGACTCCAGCTCAACATAATTCTGCCACCTAGAGGCAAGAACAATAATCATATTATTTTAATCATTAAAGTTGTATTTAAAATGTCTCTAATAGGTTTACTCTGGTACAAGTATGTATACGAGTATTGCAGATAAGGACCAACCACACTTTTGAGTTGATTCAATCAATTTATTTACTGCATGCATTCATATTATTGCAACCCATTCTTCACAAAAATACACAAAAGACAAAATCTGCAAAATGTAAATATCATATGCAAAATAAAAAAACACACATTTAGCATGGGTCTGTGAGGTGGGCGATGAAGGTAGTGGCATCAGAATAATCAAAATAAGTACTCAGACTGGGCAAATGGTAATAACCACACCAAATGACCAAGGAAAAGAGAAGTGTCTGTGTGTGTGTATATATGTGAATGAGACTGAGTGATTAAGAGTGCCTACAGTATGTATATGTGTCTGTCTGTTTGTCTATGAATGTGTGTTTGCCCTTGCTTGAGACTTTATGTTAGTAGAACATATTATTGACAAAAACTAAAACACAAACAATATAAATGCTAAAATATTACACAAAAGGTAGCATTGATTGTTATAACAAGAAGATATAGTTACATTTAATGCATGTTTGAAACCAGTTTAAATCTCCTGACACAGTGATAAGCAGTCCATTATATACAGTGCAAACTAGAAGTGCTATGCTTGTTTCATACTGACTGGTGCATTATAAATAAGCTAAAACAATACATTATACTTAAAAATCTTAGTATTTGTTTCATATTTCATGATATTACAAAAGATACATTTGTCTAGGGGTTGTTCTGCATTCATACAGTTATGTTTTAACATTATTAGATTATTTCCAATGGGCAGTTTGAATCTATTGTATTAGAAATGTTTTCAACAAGAACAACAGCAAAAACAACAAAAACAAATAACGGATCGTTTATCACATACAAATAAAATGACTAAATATTCCATATAGGGTGAGTAATGAATAATAGTAAAATATCCTTGAAAAAAGTAAGTAGCCTTACAGAGTTCATATTATCCAAATATGTTATCACTAATAAAGATTTTTTTGTAAAAGGTATAATAAACATTCCAGTGTATGGAATCCAGTAATCTCTTTGCTGATCTGTGCATGGCCTAAGTCATTTATCTTTACCCACATAAAACCAAGTTACAAAATCAAATCTTCTATTAGCTTAAGAAATAACAGCATTTTGAATTGAATGGGTTTGAGACTAGGCCTCCTTTTATAAAGAGATGATTGGGGCTGCATCTGTTATGATATGCAAGTAGTATTTTAAGGCTTCCAGTAGACAAGGTACAGTGTAAAAGGTTCCAGTGTTCTTAAAGAATAATCAGTGTTGGACACATAAAAAAACTAAGTTATCACCTGCTGAGGGAGTGTTGCAGTGTGTCTACACCTGTGTGCGTACAGTGATTTCAAATCCAGTTGTAAATTGTAAAAAAATACCTTTGATTTACAATTACGATCATGTTTACTTCCAGTGTACCATAGACTTAACACGTCCATAAAATCTTCATAATATCATGTTTTAGTCACCAGATGAATGCACATTCAAAATTATGTTACAAATTTACTAGTAATAATCAGGTTTTCTATGCTACGATAACTGCTGTTTAGTTTGGCCATGTACTCAACTCACTCAGTAAATGCTTATTTAAACAATGTTGAAGACACTGTGTAGTTCAATAGAGCAGTCAACAGTGGGCTTGAAGAAACTGTTTCACCATCGCAGGTCCAGGACTGGAGACTGTGCACCATTAAGGTAGGCAGTCGGATGAGAATAGCCCATCACTGACTCAGGCCCATTGCAAGTCCTGTATAAAACTTGTTGATTCCAAAAATAAAAGTGCTGTTTTTTCAGTCAATAGTGGTAATGAAGTAGAGAAATATTTTTTTAATTTACAAACAAAAATGTGTATCTTCTTCACAAACTCATTTGGAAACTGTGATTAACCTAAAGTAATGATTGGTTATGTTAAGTGACACTAAAAGCTTTGAAGTGAGTTGTGAAAGGATATTACATTTTTATAGTTAATAGTTTGACACTACAGTTGTAATTTTCACTTACTACAACTTGCGTCCAGGAAAGCCATATTCAGTGATACAACATAAATTGTATTTAACAGACATTGAAAATACGGTAACTAAGACTTGAAAGACAGTGTTCACAAAAGCCTAGCAGGGACAACTGCATTACAAAGAGATGAAGTAATTCATATACATAAGAAGTGCACCCAAGAATATCCGTAGAGCTGTCTTACAGTATATGTCTCTTTTACCAAAATCAAGTTCAAGAGTGTGACCAATATTGTTCTTCAATTGTTATTCAACTCACAACCGTGTACTGGAAAGGCAGTCAGTTTTCTGTGGTACCTGGTCAAACCAGGCTTCTTTATGCACAGCTGCTTTGAATGAGAAAATGGTAGTCGGAGTATGAAAAGCCAGTTTTATTCTCTTCTTTTGAGGCACAACTTACTTCACTCTGCCAAAGGAAACAAGACAATCGTAAAGGGAAATAGAAAAAGAAAACATTGAAAGTAGTAATAATTTATTTTGCCTGTATTTATGCTACTGGAAAAGTAATTTTAGATGGAGACTAAAATGAATTCTCTCTCTCTCTCTCTCTCTCTCTCTCTCTCTCTCTCTCTCTATATATATATATGTATATGCACATTCTTAAGTAAAAGTTCAATGTTACTTACAGACTGAGAGACACGGAAGTGATAGGTGACGTCCTGGAAGGACAGCACTGGCACTGACCACAGGTGATGTTTCCCCTTAGAAAAAAACAGAAAAACAGCCACTAGATGAGCAATCAGCCATTAGAATTAAAGTTTTTAGAAACATTTTGAAAAAACCTTTATTATTATTATTGCTATTGATGATGTTGTTACTGTTATTATTAGAATTATTATGTCAGACTTCATTTACCTCAGTAAATGTACTATGTCCACTGTATATCTCTGTCTCTGAATGGTCAGGGCATAAGCGCCCTTTGGTGGCTCCACACTCGCGCACCCACACACTGTTACTAGACCTGTGCATGTCACAGCAAATACCTTCATATCAAACTTTGTTTATGTATGAGCCACTATGTCTTTGAAGAAACTTTGTTTTTCTGTTTGTTTGCAACATATTTAAATAACACGTACAATCTAGGATGTGTGTACTCACGTCATATGTAGAGTGATTTGTGACACAGAGGAGTTCTTGTTTCCATGATACGAGACTGTGTAACTACAGGCAACCAAGGGGAACACCAATTTTATAATATGGATGCATTATGTCACACTTTGCTTATGAACCACTAATCTATTTTAAGAAGAAAATACACACCTGCAGCTCTCAGGTGTGGCACATTCTTGTGCTGGGATCTGCTGATCTGTCTCTAAGATGTGAAGAGTAATCAGAGAGGGAGTTGAACCTTTACCTGTTATGGAAAAGTATGGACAATGAGAAAATAATAGGTCAATAACATTGTAAACTTAAATGTTCAAGACTTGGTTGTTAATTAAGGACAACCAGAAGCTTTGGCTGCATTTGAGTATAAATGGTGTGTTGAAGTGTTTACCCTCCAAGTGGGTACTGCGCTGTCTGCGCGGTGGTGGCTGTTGTCCCCCAGGCAAGCGGTTGGTATCTCCTGTTCCTCCCAGGTCTGAAGGGGGAGGCCTCTTGGACTTGGCCAAATACAAAGGTGCAGAGGTGTGACTGAGACGGTTCCTGTAACGGCCATCTTTATCCATAGGTCTTGACTTGGCCTTCTTGTTGAAAGTGCCTGGTGTGGGTACTAGAAGGACTACATCTGCAGGCAGTGAAATATCAGAATTGTGTAATTCACAGGTACACCATTAATTATGCTGAAACTATATTAGGCTGGCTCACCTCCTGTAGATTGGTTGTTATTTGGTGACAAAACGGTGGTGGATTGGTTGCTTGAGACAGTCGTGGGTGGGCAGCAATCTGCAGGATTATACAATGAAGGAGAAGATGGAACGGACTCTACACAGAACAACAGTACAATTATATAGCTATAGACAGCTCAATCACTATGACCTCAACCGTGTGTTGGTAAATAACTTTATTGACCCATTTGGGTCTCAAAAATATCTTCTTATAGCAAGCAGAAATATAAAGTAAAAACATATTCAACAGTCCCATTTTGTTCTTGCAGGTCTTTGACCTCTCACCTTGTAGCGGTGGAGTGGTGGACTGGGCAGTAACAGACACCTTATGAGAAGATCCCAATGCAGACCTGGTCCTGTGTCAAATCAGAGCAAACAGAGTCAGACACAACTGCAGAGGAAATGTGGGGAAACTATGAAGGCTCAAAAGGGTATCACTCCAGAACTATTTTGTGACTCATGACCACTTTAGACACAAAAACACCCAATCCCCCCGATCAAAGATAAGAGTCTGAGAGAATGACTCAGGGAGTTAATCAGAATGACAAGTATAAACAGAGAACAAAAATGGGCAGTGAGATAGAGAAGGAGAGCGAGAGAGAGATCGTACCATGGACAGACTGTTGGACAGAAAGTGACAGTAGCCGTGAACAGGGGCATCCAAGAGATGTAGACTACACAGGAGGACAGATAGCTACAGAGGTTTGAGAGAGAGAGAGAGCAAAGTAATGAAGGGAAGAGAACACAGTACAGGAGAGGGTTGGCAGAACAGACTGTGTGCGCTTTGAGGTAGTCTGTGTTTGTCATGTAGACCTACTCAGCTTTCTCAGTGACATCCCCTTTATGGTGAAGGGTTAACACGTACAGAACGGACATGGAGATGACACTGTGAGGGACAAACAAACAGGTTCTCTCAAATGGCACTCCAGGAATGTTTGAATGACGAAACAATGGAATTCTGTTATGTTTCATGTTATTGCTGAATAGTGAACCTGAATGCCATGACGATAACCAGAGCCAGGATAGTTCCCTGCATGAACCTTTGGCTAATGCAGCCCTGCTCCGGAGGCGCGTTCTGGAACAACACCAAGAACAAAGATAGGACAAATAATGTACATCAACAGCATGCAAAAAGGGTAGCATCATCGGGAACATCCTGAAAAGCTGTGGTGTGAGGACTTTAGCCTGACACAGACCTTGTTCCCCGCTCTGACTGCCTTTTTCTTCAGGGGACCGCTTCCTGTTCTGCTGAACTGGCTTCCTGATTGGCTGAAAAGAGATGAACACCAAATAATCACTCAATGATTCTTGAAATAAAAAAAAAGGATTAGGAATAATGGATCAAAAAATATTCTATCAGGCTGGATAGAAATCCGACTGCATGTGTGTGCATGTGTGCACATGTTCAAAAGGTCCTAGACACACGTCTGCCTCCTACCTGACAGTGCCTCCGCTGACAGTACTTTTCATGCTGTCCAGGCGACGTAGCTTCGCCAGCTTGCGGCTCCAGCGCTCCAGCTCGTCAATTCGCGTCTCCAGGTTGTCGGTCAGCTTGCATAGCTCCTTCACCGCCCCAACGTTCTCCATGAAGATGCGATCCTGGTAGGAGACAACAGTCCAACCTGTCAGAGTGTGTGTGTGTGTGTGTGTGTGTGTTTGTTTTGCGTGGGTTGGTTTTGTGGGTGTGTTTAAAGGAGAGGCCTTCGTTACCTTGTTGACCACCAGCAGTTTGGGGATGGTCTCTCCGTTGGCAAACACCACGTCCCCTCCCTCCTTCACCGCCTCCGGAAGGATCTGCTGCACCTCCTGGGCTATCACTCCTGAGGGAGATAGAGACGAGGCAATGCAGAACATTAATTCGCAAAGAATGCCGCCAGATCTCAAGTAAAGCATGTTAAGTTCCTTTATTAATCCTCACAAACTGCCATCATCTGTGCCATATGAAGTGGGAGAAATTACTCTTCAACACAATCTTAATGAATGGTAACAGATGCTATCTTTTCTAGTGTCATTATCTACGGCACTAGAGTTAGTGTTCGTCATGAGAATAGAACAGTGTGCCTGTGGTATGTTACCGGTCTCAGAAGTGTTATCTATGCCCACGGTTGCAGCAAACTCAGGCTTGTAGTGATAATGCACCAGCCTCATCTGAGAGATCCGTTTCAAATTGTCTGTAGTGTCCACCTATACACAGAAGAGGGGGACAATGGCACATCTGCCGATCAACTTGCCGACATAGTGAAAGATAATGTGTGATATATGGAAATACGATCCATTGAATAGCCACTAAGTGTCAACTCAGAAAATTTAAAGATATTGTTCTGTACACATAATGACAGTTGGGTTACACACACAAACAAATTAATACTTATTATAAACAACCTTCTAGATGCAGTACTGAAACATGCTATTATTTACTTGCTGCTTTGCAATAAAATAAAAGTAATATATTCCTAAAAGGGATTGTCTCCTATTCAAATACACACACGCAGGCACGCACGCACGCACGCACGCACGCACGCACGCACGCACGCACGCAGACACACACACATACACACAACCTGACCTCTTGCACGTTCTCCTTGGCCCGGATGTCTGAGGGGTGCACCACAGAGCCCATGACCTTCAGGTTGCCGTGGATGACCATGGCCTCGTCGGGCCGGTCGGTGTTGACGCCCACTCGGCCGTGGTGGTATACAGAGTCAGGCAGCTGGCCCCGCTGCCACAACACCTCACTGTCACTCTCAAACTGGCCCGGGTTGGACGCCTGTAGCCCAGAGAGGGAGAGAAGGGTACAGACAAGGATATTTAGATGGAAAGCGTAACGGATAGTTATTATGCAATGTGCCACTACCCTTAGAGCAAATTCTAAAACCAGTCATTTAACCTTTATGAAAATCAACAAAACACTGTTGAAACAGAAGGGAGTGAATCCCACTTTCACAAGCAGATTTAGTCATTTTTCAAAGGTCTTACTGCAAACTAATGCCTTGTATTAGTTTACATAATTACATTAGTTCACTTTATATGTAGAGGATCACAGTCAGCAAAAGAAAAGAATGATATGGCAGACAATGAGGAAAACAAGAACAGCAAAAACAGATTGGACCGAGGTAGTTGCACTGACAGACAGTAGACCATGAGAGAGACTAACACAGACAGATGATGTCACATTCACAAAGGGATATGATTGGAGGAGGAGGACGGTCAGACAGACACGGCCAGACTGACAGAGGTTACCCTGACGATGATCCTCTCAGACACCTGAGCTGCCAATGTGTAGCTCTGACTGTGGGCCTGGGCCTGCAGCGCCACCACCAGCATGAAGTACCTGGAGACACACACACACACACACACACACACACACACATATAATTTGTTAAACACCATAACTCTAGTTCCAGTAAGTCTAAAGCTTGGCCATGCGGCTCAGTGCTATTACCTCTGGTCAGGGTTGGGCTTGCCCTTCTTCCTCATGTTATTGGCTGTCGTTTCACTAAAATGGAGTCGGCCCACTGTTACTTTGGTCACCTGCTCTGAGGGTAACGTCACCCTGTAATGTATAATGTCACACACACACACACACACACACACACACACACACACACACACACACACACACACACACACACACACACACACACACCCGAAACATTTAGTATAAGTAAATATGAACCTATTTTGTGTCTTCTTGTTGGTCCTATTGAGGACTGTAGAGTCCTTTTACTCACAGCACTGGTTTGAATGGCCTCTTGCTGCGATCGGATTGGGACTGTTCCACGTTGATAGACTGGTTCATGGCCTCCAACTGGTAAAGAAGCACAATCCAGTCAAACAAGCTTTGAAGGTGAAAATACAGTGGCCCCTATGCGCTGTAACAGTACCATGATTACTGTTTACTTCGACCTCTCACCTTGACTCCATTGAGTTTGAGATAGAAGCACTCTATGGGCTGTAGGCCCTCACTAGTCTTGATGTATTTGGGATCTCCCAGCATGCCAACATAAACTGTGACTTGGAAGTGGTTCTTCTTCTGACAGACAAAGGCATCATCAGACAGGGAGAAGTTGAAGCCCTTATCGGCGTCGACGCGATAGGTAGGCATTGGCCTTCAAAAAAAGAATATCACACAGAATATCATGTTATTAATGGAAAATATTTTTGTCTTATCACAATTAAACAAACCATTTGAATTAAGAGTCAATAGCGGTCTACAAAAGGCTTACAGCTACAATACTCAACACCAGGGGGAGACTGTAACACAGTTATCAATGGGCTCATGTAATGACCCCAGAATGGTTTAAAGGGTCTTAAAGAGCCGTTTGAACAACAAGTATTTCCTAAGTCCATGTCACGCCACGACGAGCTTCTAGCTGATGAGGATGACGAGTGATTAGCTCAGGTCATATGAGTAACCTCCTTATCGCTCATACTTCCCACTCCACTTTAGCATAGCATCAAGTATAAGTAACTATGCCCCGCAGCCCCCCTCGCCCGTCCCTGCGTTCCCCTTTCTTAACCGAAACCCTCGCTGGCTCGCTCACTCCCCCGCACGGTTCACCTCGAAGGAATTTGTAGATCTCTCTACAGTCACTCGCCACGCTCTCTCTGTATCACACACTGTACTATTTGCCTATCGTTTATACACTGACAGCGGAGCCGATCAAGTTTCCACCCACAGCTCTTTGCAGTTGACATCATACAGCGGAGTCCACTTGTTCTGTTGGTGAGGCTGCCACTTTATGCACTGGTAGTTCGGGTCCAGGTAACTGTTGTCCGCATCCTGCATCAGACCTGCGGAGGAAAACAGGGACAGGCATGCTGTAATGTTAAACTCTAAGATGGATATAAAAGGTATCTTCTAGACAAAGGCACGCCACTATATATTCTATGTCTTATGTCCTCTATCATGTAGTATAATCTGAGTTGTTTTTTAGAAAGCGAGAGTGAGTAAAGGATGAGGGACAGAAGCCGAGCGCGGAGGTCAACAGTGAAAGTGAGAGATAGAGAGAGAAGCCTGCCTGCCTGCCTACCTGGTTCTTGTTTGATGATACCTGTGAGGATCTGGGCGTTGAGGGTGCTGTTGGGCGACTCGGAGTGCTTCCTCTTTTTGGCCTGGTGGGCGGGGATCCCACTGCACACAGCAGACACACACAGGCAACACACGTTGGGAACACATTGAGACAAAATCGAACGGAGGTTTGAAGAGTCAGTTTGGGGCATAAAAGTTCCCCTCACCCCATCCTCTCTTCCATCACTCTTCCTTAAGCCACAGCCTCTCTATCCCCCGTCCTCTATATTTATAACCCATCTTTCTGCTCCTCCCGTCCCAACTATCTAGCACCCTCCCTCTGACTGCCCCCCCCCCCCCCCCCCCACCTGTCTCTCCATCACTTACTCCTGGCCCTGGGGGTGCTGCAGTAGCTGGTGCAGCATCTGGTTCTGCTGCATGTCCCCAGTCCCACTGGTGGCTGGGCCAATCGAGTACTGTGACACCATGGGCTCTGGCTTCAGGTACATGTCCCGGTGCATGCTGGGATAGTGTCCGTGAGGTGGAAGGGGCGGAGGGGGAGTCATGTGACACATGTTCTCTGGTGTCATGGTCCTGAGCATGTGGGTGTCTGGAAAATATGTAGAGGCAATGCACAATATTGATATTGCACATGTTTGAATCAATTTAACAGGGCTGGATATTTTGTATGTTTTGCATGAAACTATACAAGACATCTTTTGTGTTCCTCTATAAGACAAAGCCGACTTCATTGCATTTCCGTCTTATTCTCAGCGCTGTATGTTCATATTTTCCTCCACCCTTGGCTAATGCTCTTTTCCATTGTTTCACACTGGAGTCCAGCCCATCTGATAAGACAATCCCACACCTTTTGCACTAATGGCCTAGACCAACACAGGTGTGTGTGTGTGTGTGTGTGTGTGTGTGTTTGGATATGTCTTTGTGTGAGACTTATATTTTGACTTTGAAATCCACTTGTGATGGAATGTTAAACATACTGAAACATGTTGTTGCATTCATAATGCAAGTAGTCAAAATACAGAATTACAGCATTCAGAACTAAATGAAACAAGACCAACTGTATGGAAAGTTTAGATTAATAAATGACAGGCAACAGCTAAACATATCGATCATTTTACACTTAAAAACGTGAATCTTTCCACCTTCTGCTTCTGCTATTGAAATACCCAAAAGAAATGAGTAACATAATATTGATTCAAACAGAAAGCAGAAAGACAAGGGTTGGGGGTGGCACAGGTTCAGAGCACACCTACCTCTGTAGGGATACTCAATCTCTCAACTTTTCCCTCACCGCTCAATAGATCATTTCTGCTTGTCCCTATCTGTTTCTGTTAGTCCACCCGCATCCACCTACTTTTTATGCCATGGTAAATCAGTTTCTCTTGACTCAGAAATCCCACCTCTGGTGGACGGCAATCATTTCTGTGCTCATGTTGCTGGTGCTATGTTAAAAAAATCCACATTGCTCTCTCTTTCTCTCTCTCTCGCTCGCTTGCTCGCTCACTCGCTCTCTCTCTCTCTCTCTCTCTCTCTCTCCCTCTCTCTCTCTCTCTCTCTCTCTCTCTCTCTATATATATATATATATATATATATATATATATATGTGTATATCTTGCTCTCTCTCCCTCTGACTCAGACTCTTTCACTCCCTCTATTAATCAAGCTCTTTCTATCTGTTTAATATCAAAGTGGGAAGAGGTAGAATCAAAGAGGCGACTTACCATTCACTTGCTGTGGAGAGTAGGGTTCTGAGCTGGAGTCTGGCGGGGACTCAGGTAGTGTCCTGAAACAATGGGAAATACTTCAAACTTGATTTGCAGCATTACACACTGACACATGCAACGAATGTATTTTGTGTTATTTTCACGGTGGAAATATAAAAAGTAAAATGGTGTTTATATGTTAGCCTACTTGTTTATCTGCATGATGTATTGTAATCTCTTTGTTGGTATATTTTCAAGTATTTTGCCTGATTTGATTTGATATTAGTCTCACTGTCTTTTCTTCACTATTGCTTTACCAGTGTGATTGAAGCTCAGTCAAACTTGGATTGCGTAACAGTCCCTGACTGGGTTGTTGGTGTAGTTTGATTGGTGCTATTATTTCAGAACTTTCCTTTTACAATGTTACTAAAATTATAAATAAATCCTATACCAATATCAATATCCAATATCATGGATTTCTATTCATATCGACAGCGCATTTCATCAAGCATTGTGAGCTTGGCGATGAATTACAAACTGATTGGATACAACTGCCCTACATATTTTTCGCTCTCTGTATCGGCAAATGTGTGTTTTCTTTTCTTGGACATGCTCTTGCCACCCTCCCTTGCTACCCAGTGGGCTCACCCTGGGGCGTAGTGGCCCCTGTGCTCAGGCTTGACGAGGGGCTGCTGCTGCTGGGGGCCCAGGCAGGAATAGTTGTGTCGGAGCAGACCCAGGGGCGGAGGTGGGGGATAGGGATTCTGACAGTTTAGGGCTCCAGGCAGAGGGGCGCCCTGGCGTTGTAGAATAGGGGGGCTTACACCACACACCAGCCCCCCAGAGGTCGACACTCCTGCCTGGGGGGATGAGTAATTTGGCCCTGGACCGCTGTGGACCTCGGTAAAACAGCTGGAAGATTGTAAAAAACACTTGATTAGACGACTCATCACACAGAAAAGTTCCATTGTAATACTTTGGTTGTTTGTTCAGTGGGGCGGTTGTGATTGGGGTGTAGAATGGTTTGGAGTCGATACTTACATGTCAGTGCTGTCGTCCTCCTTGCTGATGTACTCCTCCAGGATACTGGTGTCAATGTTGGCTGGCTCCAGAGAGCTGGTAATATCATGACCTGGGACCAAGATAAGACCAGCAGAACACACATGGGAAATAGTGGGCCGGGGGGGTTAGAATTGGGAATGTTTCAGCAGCCATGAAGACTCTTTCCACTTTAAACATACATTCATTATACCTCAGTTCACCAGACAATGATCTTACACGAATCGGGGTTTACACCAAAATAGATTTGATTTTTTCAATTCAATTCAATTCGATATTTTTTTTATTTACTTTATTTTATTTTGTAAAATACTCTTTTGACATTTTAAAGCTAGTGGGGCTGCTTTAATTTAAATTACTCCATTTGGAGTCAAATTCTGAAAAATGTATTAAAGATTTAATGGTCATGCTAGGGATAAGAGGTCGGACATCAGCTTCTGTTCTTGAGATACGGCATGACTGAGGTTGTAGTGACAGTCTAAGTACATACAGATTGTGTTTCTGACAAATATTGGGCCAAACTGTTGCCAAATTGTTTACCCTATTCATCATTATTATGTAAAATTTTTGTATTAGAACATCCAATTGTGTGTGGTCACTGGCCTGCGTCTAGATCAAGAATTTCAATTCCTGAATCCCCCATTCTTTCCTTACTCCACCCCTGGGTTATGTTCAACCCTTCTGAAGAAAAGCTACCCAAATCCCAAACACATGACCCATGTAATCTCCACAAACAGCAAAACACAAAACCATATATCTCACCAGGCCTTATAGGTCTAAAGAACCAGCTTTCCCCCGAACAGAGATAGCTGACATCATCAATATGAAATTGATAGAAACACACATTCTGAGTGATCTTGTTCATTTCTCCAAGAATGAGATGGGTAGTGTGACTTAGAGTAGAGATGGGCACAGGGTGGAGGAGGTGAAGTAGAGAGGGGTCAAAGAGAGGTGTTCAGTGGGTGGCCAGGCGGGCAACCCCGTCTTTCTCTGTTGCTCTCTCTAGCTCTCTCTCTCTCTCTCTCTCTCTCTAGCTCTCTCTCTCTCTCTCTCTCTCTCTCTCTCTCTCTCTCTCTCTCTCTCTCTCTCTCTCTCTCTGTCTCTGTCTCTCTCTCTCTCTCTCTATCTCACTTTCTTGTGCTCTCTCTCTCGATCGCTCTCTTTCTCTCCGTCTCTCCCTCTGTCTCTCTCTCACTCTCTCTTTGATAGATTAAGCTGCTACCCCATGGGGAATGCCAAGAATTTCTATGTTAGTGTTGGAAAAAGGCTTCTTTTCTCCTTCTTTGTCTCCTCCAATCCAAAGTTGGCCTCGCCATCTCAAAATCCCAATTTGAAACGTCACTTTGTCAGTAATGGTGGGCGTCAAGACTCCCAGTTGTTCCTTGTGTTCATCCAGTTATATTGCCCCACATAAAGAAGTATGAAGAGTTAAAGCATCCGAGCGGTCACTGGCTCTCATCATGGGCAGAAACTGTCCGTTTAGGTTTTCCAGAGCCAGGGGAGCAGGGAAAGATGGGTTCACTTAAATAAGCTCCAGATGTTCACCCCACCCAAATGGGCAGTAAATTAAGGTTGGCAGGACTGATAAGGCAGGAGAGAGGGAGCAGCAGAAAAAAGGACGGTGGAATTATTGAGACACGGGAAGAGGAGGAGGGGGGGGGGGTTAAAATGACTGGTGAATAGTACACTTCATAAATGTGAGCATATTGGGTAAGAATGACAGAATATGTGAGAAAAACGAAACAGCTAAAGAAAATTGAGAACAGGGAGGAAACAAGAGGATTGACTCTGCCTTCTCATCCTAACCATAATAAGTAATAAGGATGGTCAAAAATACTACCACATTCCATACTAACTACAAATTGTCATTTTTAAAGAATGGTCTTTAAAAATAGATAAATCCACCAGAGTGCCAAAGGTATGTGTAGATACTAGAGTAATTTACTGTCACTAGTAAATCACTCGTAGGTTAAGTTTAAGTCACAGTGCATCGGGATGTGCAACTATAGCTGGCCTCTATATCTAGCTGTGTCCAGCTGTGTTCTAAAGAAAACAGTGCCATTATTGTCAGTTCAACGTGGATACAGAGTGCCCTATTGACAGATTAGGGCCCGGGTGGCCAGCGTGTGTATTATGCCACAATTTCAATGGCCTCAGTTGTATGCAGTGTAATAATCTAAGATGAACCCAAACAGAGAAGTGAGTGTGTGAACATTCATCAATCATGGTTTTACTCATAGTATTCAATTCAATGTTCATCCTTTGCTTGTGCTTCTACCAAACTAACATGTACATGAACAAGTCCATATGATTCTCCTGGCTCCTACAGAATAATCGTTACTAGGACCTTTTAAGGGAGATGCTAACAAAAACATAATGAAATCTTAAAAAATAACACTGATCAACACTGATCAACCAGATCCTACACCAGCAACAAATCAAAACTAAATTAGAAATTATCCCTTGTCCGCGCAAGTGAGTGTGTGTGCGCGTGTGTGCGCGTGTATAAGTGTTAATAATTAATCACAGTCTGTAGACCTCTTTAACTTAGTGTGATAGAGCAAAGTCCATTTAATTATCAAACTGTAAATATGACCCAGAATGCACTTGGGTTTGATGAACAAGAGCATACAGACATATTTGTGCTTGCACACAGAAACACATTCACTCACACTAACCCTCGCCCATACCGTTTGACATATTTACCTTCCAGTTCACATAGCACAGGCCTGGCAATTATTGTTCACAGACTTTAGTACAAAGTAGGACTGAATTTACTTTTTTACTTTATTCTTTTACCAAGCAAATTATTAATAATTTGCTGATCATCATAACATTCCTAATCATCAACACTCTTTGGGTATGGATTAGAAATTTGGTAAAAGTTTAAGTAAAAGGTTTACTTGATTGTTGACATCAAGTCATCATATCCAAGCATGTGCACAACTAGCACTGATTCTCAGCAACCAGCCATAGCGACTGTTTAGTCAGAACATACAGTACCAGTCAAATGTTTGGACACACTTTTCCATTGTGTGTCCAAACTTTTGACTGGTACTGTAAATGAAACAAAGCAGGACCATTGCTCTAGGAAGTATAGAGGCAATATTCCCACTGAAACGAACGAAGAGGCAGTTTTGCTAGAGGTCAGAAACAGGTGACCTCCTATCCATGTTGCATACCCGCCACAACACTACTGCAATGGTTACTCTAATGGTGTGCAGATCCAGACACAAAAATAGTGAGTGGACTACAAACCTTTCTGTCAGAGGCATCAAATGTTTAAATGCGTACTTTTCTGCAAACACTTTGCTACAACCACAATGGCAAGACTCAACCTGACATGTTTAGATGATCTAAATGATGTCCTCAAAAAATATCCAAACAACAGGAAAAAAGTCAGATATCCTAAAAAGACAAAGGTTGGCACTACAACGCCAAAAGAAAGCCTAGCATCAAATATATCCAACAATCAGACAGAAGCACAGTGGACAACGGGGCCGAATACCTGCTCGTAGCCAAAGCATCTTGATGTCCTTGAGATGAAAGCACCTGAAACAAAAATGGGAGACTATTCCTCTTTATTTTTTCACATGTTTTGCTGCTCTGTCTCTACAGCTCTTGTCTTTAGACCATAGAGTTGCCATTTGGGTTGTGTGTATGTCTATGTTTTGGTGTGTGTGTGTGTGTGTGTGTGTGTGTGTGCATGAGAGAGAGAGAGAGAGAGAGCGAGAGAGAGGTGTATGTGTGTGTTGTAATGGGGATTATTCCCCAGTCATGAGAAAGGGCTGTACCAGGCAACCACACACAGCCCTTGTCGCACACCAGTACGGACGCACCGGCAGACCTGGCTCCGGAGATTACGGGGAGTGACAGGGCTGGGACTGGGACTAGTGAGAAGTTGGGAAAGAGTTGAGAGAGCGAGAGCAAGATGCAAGGGGTATGTGAAAGCGAGAGAGAGAGAGAGAGAGCGAGAGCGAGAGCGAGAGAGAGAGAGAGAGAGGGAGAGAGAGAGAGGGGTAAAAGGAAGTGTCTCTTAAAAATAACTTTGGAAATATAAATAAAATAGCTTTAAGAAAACTTAATCATATCATTTTAATTTTGTCTTTTTTATTGCCCTTAATATTACCACCAAAAAATAACTGTTGCTATCAATTTGTTACTGAGTTGCAAGGAGGCTGTCACTGAGTCTGTTGACACCCCCTAAAACAGTTAGCCCTAAAGCCAGGTACACATCTATTACTTTTATGAGAACTGGTAGCACTTGAATTATGTGCAGACAAATTAAAAAAGTGCATTTGAACAACAAACAATATTAGCTTTTTAAGGATAACCAAGAGCTGGTTGAGGGAATAAACTACAATAAAAAATAATCAAAGTAAACTTGTGTTAGCCTGGTTGGGCAAAAACAATGCATTCCTGTTACAGCACTACACTGTTACAGTTGTAAATCAGGCAATGGTAAGCCAAAGTTCCCTCTCTCCAGTCTCCATATCAACATGGTTCTCTCCAACATGGAGTAAGTGGTTCCAATCCATTAAGTGGGAGTAGATACGCAGCGCCGTCAGACACTCCCAGGTGATCTGTTGCAATCTTACCAAGGCCTTTGTTGAATGCTATGCAATATACTCTCATACTAGAGGTTTGTAAGGCAGAGCTTGTAAAGTCAACTTGAAATCCAAACAGTCATTTGTGATTGTAATAATCATGCGAAATATAACTTGCTATTACGCATTGAGATACCATATATCAACACCATGATACTTTCTCGCTTTAAGTTTTCACTTGAACCCATTACAGAGATGTTGTGAAGATGGTTAGTTATCTTCTATTCATTAAATATAAACAACCAAATAACATTAGAATAGAAATAGACTTCATTATATCAATTAATCTCACAGGTAGAACTTTACAATTAGTTATGAGAGGTTATGTAGGATAGTTATTATTATTTTAAATGGAAAATATTGATGGGACATGCAATAGATTCCTTCTCAATACAAGGTCAGATCGCTATCCTACCCTATATTTTCTAGAACGCCTGTATTTGTGCTCCTGTGTATATGTGTGTGTATGCGTTTTTGAGTGAGTTTATGTGTGCGTGCCCAGGTCTATCAGCAAGAGAGAAGTCATGTTTCAGGGGTGTTTGCTGTGTTTCCCTCAGCAGGCTGGCCGGGCTCACCCAGCCCAATGCTTCCCTTCCCTTCCCTTCCATCCACCTCCCCACCCCACCCCACCCCACCCTGCCCTGCCCTGTGTCTGTGCTATCTCTCCCCCTCACCCTGTCTGCTCACTGTCACTCTAATGGAGTCCAAGAGGGAGCACAGCAAATGGGGCAAGAGCAGAGAAAAACACCGGTCTCACCTCGTTGTGTTTTAATGGCCACGGGGGCTATGCCAGGAATGTGCCCTGTGCATTAGTCTGAGTGTATACATATTTCACTAATCCTATTAAACCACAGTTAACCAGTGCCCACACTCATTACACTAGTGTACGAGAGTGTCTGTGTCTGTCTGTGTGTGTGTTCCAAGTGTCCACCCAAGTCCTGATTTCCTCACGTGCAATATATCCTTTTGATTATGAAATATTCTAATCCAGGTTTACTATTTACATATGCACAAAGTACTGTTCAGATATAAGAGATGTCTGTTGGTCAATGCTCTTAGGACCTTCACAGTGAAACTACTGGCAAAGGTGATCTATTGTAGGTTCATTGTCCTACTATGCAAGTTGGGTGGGACTTTAATTACTTAAAAGACAAAAATTATCTGCAAGCAAAATAATATTAGCTTATTATCAGTACACAATAAAATGTAATGTTACATATTGATGCTGGTAACATATCTGCAAGATCAACACAAAAGTGCCATATTATGTAGGATATCTTATGAGCACCAACCTATGTGACCAGTTACCATCTTCTTCTAAACACAGAAGTTGAAATAAAGCCAAACTAAGAACATCTCTCACACTCCCAAATCAAGAATGTAAACATTCTAAATTCTTGTCCAAGTGGCAAGGAACACTTGACAGACGTGGACTGCTGTGTATATTCAAGTCAACAGATTGTGTACACTTTAAAGTGTTAAAGTCTTTTGGGAGATAACTTATTACAAGTAATTCGTCGTATTTTACTTTATGCACACTTGACTTTCTAAGCACTTGACATTGAGTGTCTTGAGAAAACCCTAAATAATGGGATTCAGCAGTGTTTTGGCACAAACAATTCCAGAGTATGATGACAACACTTTAGCAAACATAAACATTTCTCTGTTTGCATGTGTTTGTGTATAATAAATATTAAAGAATAATGTCACACACTCTTGAAAAACGAATTGGCACAAACCTATTGTTTTTTTATGAGAAATATCACGAAACGTAATGTATGTGACTCAAAGACTCAAAACTACCACAGACAAAAATATATGGTCAATTCCTACATTCTCACAACTTCAGGGGTAAAAAACATAGCACATTTTTATCTTTACTTGCATTCCTATACCCTGCCCCCTCTTTCTCCACCTCTTCGTCACTCATAGATTCCGCAGTTGCTCCATCTTCCAACCCCTGCTACCCATCACCATCACTTTTGCTCCCTGCACACTTTAATCTTTTTTTTCTGAGCAGTTCCAAATGGGAAAACTTAAAGCGACCCCAACAGCCAGTGAAACAAAGAAGCACACCAAACCAGGGCATTTGAGTGCCAAAGATCCATATCAAGACAGAAGTAATTCTTCCACGATTATCTTGCCGATCACCTGTTGTCCTTTGTACATTTCTGTCCCCAGATTGGAACCCACGAGTGACAGGTTATCAAAGCAGTTTGAACCACAATTAAATTGGCACTTTGACGCTGCATAATCATGAGACTCCATATTATTGATTTATCTAAGTTTGAACCAGCTGGAGAGTATACAGTCTACAAAAATACAGTCCATATATGACATTAACATCCTTAATGATTAGACAACCAAATGGATTTATGCGGGGATTTCTGTTACAAAAATGTTTTTAAATAAATAACATAATAACAGTATAATAACTCACATCACTGTTTAACATAACCTCAAAGAGAACCCAGCTTTATTGAGTAAGGTGTGGATAGTGAAGTGTGCGTTTTAGTGGCATAACGAGACTTGCGCACATTTTTTGTAAGGTTATGTTAAACATACACATTTAAAACAAAAGAATTTAAAAAACGAAATGAACTTATCTTACCCTCAAAAAATCTTTGTAACGCTTCGGTTTCATCAACCACGTCCATCCTAGCAGGTACCACCTAAAAAATCCATGTAAGTGTCTCCCCGTCCGAAACTTAACGATTTCGTATCGGGGAAACTCTACATCTCAGAATCAAACTCAATATTTGACTTAATGTAGTAGGTTATAGGTTATGTCCATAAATCCACGTCCTAAGACTAACTTTAAGTATTGACTGACGCTTGCCAATTGAACGTTTGGCTATAGACTAGCTTCTATTTCTTGGAGCCTGTGAGCAAACGTATAAAAAGGCTTGCCTATTATAAAATATAAAAATAAATATGCGCATAAACGATTAAAAGAAGAACGTTTGTTCGTTTTTCTTTTCAAAATATGCCAAACCTGTCTAAACGATTAAGTTACGCCATGGTAAAATTTTTATTTTAATAGCATCCATCAAAATGTTTGGCGAAATTGAGAAATACGTCCAGAAAATAAATCGGCCAAACTATTTTGGTCACGCGATCAGCAGGCCTAACTACTAGGCAACTAACATAAACTTTTTGGGGAGGAACTTTTGCGTCAGTAAACTTGACTGGTCCTTCGAGTCGATTCCCTTTCAGCCTGTCGTCTCACCCTCCTAGATAGGATGTCGCGTGAATTTGAGGCAGGGCGTTTAGTCACCCAGAGCAGATACAGAGACAGGTGAGGGATGCTGTGCGTAAGTGAATCTTGCGGTAACTGAACGTCTTTTCATACCCCAGCTAAATTATCAGGCCGACTATTGAAAACAAGGTCTGCACAGCGTGATCAATTATTTTTGCTTATTATGTTTTAACTTTACATATAATTTATTACATTGTTTGTTGGCTACATACGCAAACACGCGCATGTCCTCTACTATCTATGCTAATTTATACGCACGTGACATACACATGCCAAATAATAAATAAACTCTACAATTTATTTTATTTAGATTAAATTAAATGTTGTTGATTGACTTTAATTAATCATAGTCTAATCATAATCTATTTACAGTTTTTCGGTTTTCACTCGAAAACAAGAGGTCAGGGTATGATTTTAAACATGTTTTTGTTTCTTTTGCTGAGATGGTGGAAAGACCGTTTTCTGAACAAAAATAAAGTTAAATTAACCAAATCAGTAACTGCACTACAAAAATTCGTAGACTAAACAATAAATGACACTTTTTTTTTAAATTTATCTTGTTTCCATGTTTTGAAACATTTCCTCTTTTCTCGTGACGTTGGAATCGATGGAATTGTTCTGTGCAAAAGCAAATTGTTTAACATAGACTGACCTTTAAACTTATGGAAAGTTTTGGATTTGTGAAATACTGCATGGCTAGGCCTAGCTATATGTTGATTCTATCTATCACATAGTTCTTTTATGGCCTTTTTTTGCGATTCAGAATTTGGTTGATACATCCCACTCTGTATAGGGACAGTAATATGCTACATAATTCCCTGCATGGGGAGGAAGGGAATGATCCATGTCTCCCAACCTTATCAGCTGTATCTCACCCCTTTAAAACAATGCCACTGTGTGGTGCAGCACCCCACCCCCCTCACCCTCTTTCCCTACCCCCTGCATGTGAGATGCTGTTTTGTTGTCTTAGCCCCCACAGCTGGAGCATCTCTCTTGCCCCCCCACCCCCCACCCACCCACTCTTTTCCTCTGTTCAACCCAAACAACGCCTCCGTTCTTTTTGCCACACTACAGAGATTGTTTCAGAGGACAAGCAAGACAGCGTGCGAGAAATAGGCTGTGGGTGACAATGAAACAGCTGGCAATGTTAATGCAGTTGATTTTGGGTTTTACTATTGATTTACAGTACTGTGCAAAAGTTTTAGGCAGGTATGAAGTCTTTAAAGTTAGGAATATATATATATATAAATAAATGTTAATTGTTTATTTTTGATAAATTCATAAAATACAAAGTGAGGGCAAAGCAAATCTGTATCAAATCAACATTTGGTGTGACCACCCTTCGCCTTCAAAACAGCATCCCTGGCTTAAAACCTATGCACAGTACTGTACACATACACATTATGCATTATTTAAGACAACGATATGTGCTAAGGCGTGTTTGTCCGTGTGGGTGTGTGTGTGTGTGTGTGTGTGTGTGTGTGTGTGTGTGTGTGTGTGTATGCGTGTGCATGTTAGTTTGTATAGCCTATGTGTAAGATGGATAAATAAAGGGAGGGAAGGGGTGGGGGGACAACTCTAAAAGACCCACAGACTGACAGACAGGTAAATAAAGCAAGTTGAAATTAAACGTTAAGAAGTTTATCATTGAGTTGCAGTTGCTGGCTTTTAAACAAAAATTATTTGGGCAAAGTATGTAGGCATGGCCGGCGATATGTCTAACCTATTGTTTTTGTAATTGCAATTAGGCCATATTGACCAATTGTAGTTCTCACACACAGAGGCTTGGATGAACCCTCACAAGAACTGTTCAATAAAAATGTAATCAGTCTCTCTCAGCAGGTGTGTTTCTTCATGTACTTTTTTAGTCTGACAGTCACATTCCAAACGATAACTGTGTTTTGCAGTATGTGTGCGCGCGAGTGTTCATGGGGATTTGAATCTGTGAGCGAGGAGTAAGTAAGAGAGAAGAGGGGCGGGCGGGCGGGCGGGTGAAGAGGAGGAGGGGGGTACTGTCATGTAGTTTATGCCCCACACCACGAGGTGGAGCTATTGCATTTGCGACTAACAAGTACAAGCCCAATACCAAGATGGCGATGAATAAACCAGGTTAGTGCCCAATTCTCGGTTAGTGAGACGCGTTGCCATGACGTTTGACATTTAGGTCGGGGAAATTTCGCAGAAGTTTGATTAAATGTTTTATAATCAATCAGTAAAACCTGTTTTTATCTAACCAGATGGCCATCGCTTTGCTACATTAATAATAGCTTACTGCACTTTGTGTGTGTCTTTTGCGATTATGCCATGTGTGTTTGGACAAAAACAAAAGGATATCCTTATTTCTGTTACTGTGTGCCTACTGACTGACGCCTAATTGTCATGTTTTTTTTTCTGGTATTCAGGAAAGCCTCCCATTGTGGTATCCTTTCCAAAAAGCTGCTGACAGCTTGTAATGTGATTGTGAATTGAAATTCCCAATGCGATGACGATCCTACAGTTTAGTCTATCAGGCCTTTTGTTGTTGTCCTTAACAGCAGCTCCAGCTGTCCTCAGTTCCCTTCCAGCTGCTGCTGAACCTGACAGCTCTCTACTATGTCTTCTACTTCCTGTCCACACTCAGCATTCTCATATACAAGAGTAAGCCATCTTAAATCCCTTCTAACTGTTTTCAGACTTTTTAAATAGAGATCATTGTACTGTAAACATGTGCCTAAAATGAAAGGCTTTATCATCAATCATTATTTAGAAGCAGCTAAACAGTTTAAATAACCTTTTTAGCACGTGAATCAAGTACCTCAAGCCGTTTAACATGTTACTGTTTGCCTCCCAGGCCAAGTGGTGAGTTATCCTTATGAAGACCTAGTTACTGATGTGAGCCTGCTCTTCCTCATGGCTGCTCTGGAGGCGGTCCGTCTCTTCTTTGGTGAGTGATCTGGCTAGCCCTAGTGGGTAAAAAAGCTTTGCATACAACACTTATCATTCTTCCAGCTTGTTAATGGTCATACTTTGGTGTATTAATACAGAGATATTTGTTATATATGTATGACTGTACTTTCCAAACAACGGGGTCTGCTACATGTTTGTCTAGGTGTAAGAGGGAACCTACTGGAGAGGGAGGGCTATGTTGTGGCTAACATGTGCTTGACGGGGGCAACGGTCTTGCTGTCTGTCTACTTCCTGGTGTGGCAGTCCTACGTACTACGGGTAGACGTTATCATCAACGCTGTGCTGCTGGCTGTCTATGGGGTTGGCGGGCTTTTGGCCTTCATCACTGTGGCCCGCTTCACTAGGTTCGTACAAGCTATGTCTTATAAGAGCTAAGCATTCCACTGATGGACATTGGGCCGAATGGATGCTTCCAGGAGGCAGGTTTGTATTGAAACCCAAGAAACGTGATACAGTGTCTTTGCTATTTTTTACCATGGACATATGAAACTCTAATTGCTAATTTTTTTCAAACTCCAATGTTTGCTTAAGTGACTGCATGGCCAATGTACAGTATGTGGCTAATGTTTTATTTATATTGTCAGGACATTTCCCCCTAATTGGCTTCTCCTGCAGTTGTTTTGAATGGCCCGACAGCATAGAGCTTTTCTATTGTCCACTCCTTTGTTCATGAATGAAATATGCCTTGGTGCGCCAGGACTTGTTTGAATAATTGATTCTGGTTTCATTCATCGAAGTGATACTGTATACCAAGGACAATGCTGTCATGTCACAAATTTTCCTCCCAAGACTAAATTAGGTATTTTAGATCTAAGTAACATTTATTATTTGAGAAAATAATGCATTCTTAAATTATTTGGGATGCAAAGATGGTACAAATAGTTATTTTTTCATTTGTATTTTATTGTTTGGTTTAAGGCCAAGCCAATCTGGTAATCACAGATCATCTTATGTTCGTTTGTTTCTTTCAGTGCCTACTCCTGACATGACTGATATGTTTTCTTAATGGTGTTGAGCTGAAGGACAGCTAAACTTGACCAAACCATTACACATCGCTTGAACTCACATGACACTACCTGGGTCAATGGAAGGTAATCCCGCCCCCTGTCTGAGGACAGTATGGGCTTGGACTGTTTGTATTGTCTGAGAATCAGTGCTGAATGGGTGAAGGATCAATGAGTTGCTCTCTATATACAAACAGTACTTTACAGTCTATACAAGTTCAGAAAGTATCACTCGATGTTGATGATAGGGATTTCTAGGGTAATTTAATGGTATGGAACAGAAGTAAAGCAGGTCTGCTTGGTGTCAAAGTTGCAGTGAAAATGCACTACACAAAAATAAGTGTTTGTAATGCAATATTATAAGCGTTCTACTTTTGCTACAGTTTTTTAAATGTATTATCTTTTGTAAAGTTGTGTTTATTTAGATATTAAAAAAAAAGTTTTCTCCAGTAGATGGCAGAGTCATCAAAGTAACGTTTTGATTAATGTTAATAACTAAAATATTATAATTGTAAGAGTGTTTTTTTATTATTATCTCTAAATAATAAAGTCAAATATTTTCTAAACAGTACAGCTTATTCCATACATTTTGTCATATTTTCATATACTACTGCAAAGGGTACAGTTAAATAAATATTTTTAATCCTTTCACCATTGAATGTTATTCTATTTAACGAAAAAGCAAGTGTCACATGGTCACTAAATCACAGATTCTACAAACAGTAGCCTATATTATTTTTAGTATTCATTTTGGTTGTGCTTATTACAGAAGAAAAAAATAAATATTTTTTAGGTGGAATTCAAAACGTTTTTTTTGCTTGTTTTAATAATATGCAAATGTTCTGATTGTTCTAACAAGTTGTTAAATGGATCTGATGGTATAAACATAAAACACTAAACATTAAATGGAGTTTACATGATAAACATGCCAACCAAGTCCTATCACTGGTGTGCTTGATGCTAGACATGTTCTGTTTGTTGTCATGCTCAGATGGCCCCTTAAAAATGACCTAAACGGGTAATTTCATAGCCTTTACAGCTGAAATTAATCATCAACCCGAACCGTGGGTTTCTAAAGCAACCTACTCCAACACACTGGCCATCTCTGTTCGGTGCTTAAGCAACAGCTGTAAACGCACATGCACTATGAGTGACAGTTTATGTCAGTGTGAGATCCCCTTGCATTTTCCTGTGTGGAATATGTATATATTTATATATGTTTAATTATTTTCAGGGTTGATTGTCTGATACAACTCTTTTGCAGCAGTGTATACAAGGCAGTAATACATATACGTTACAGCCCCATAAACGCATGACCCCTTTAGTGTCAATACATTTGGTTTAAACGATAGTTCATCCAGGCTGTTATTGGATTTTAAGGATTACGTTTCAATCTTCTCTTGTTTGGACCTTAACCTCTCCCCCAAGGTAGTCCGCATGGTATAGCAACACACTGAGAGTGGTCAGTCTTACCGGTCTGTGAAATTGAAACCGAGGCAATGTTCCAGACCGTTGCTCCTCTTTCATTCACCTACTTGGAAAACACTCTTCCTTGCCATACAAAACTATACCTTTCTGGGGTAACATTGACGCAAGTAATGCCTGAAAATGTTGAAAGACTGCAACAAAAAAAACTTATAAATTACTGATAATTTAAGGTACAATTTATTGTAAATTACAATATCACGCATGTTTTTAAACACGATTATCGGGACTGTAAATATGTTAAATAACTTTCTGTCACTACAGGTATTATAGTGATTTTAAAGATACAATAAAAATTTCATATTTTCTTCCCAATATTTTTCCTCCCTTTGTCATTTGAGTATTATGTGGACCCATAACAAAAAAAAAGTTATTGCGCATGATTCTGTTGCTTTGATATACCAACCATATTTCTAGGTGCAAAATGTGTGAAAAAGGATTAGCATGTGGAAGCAGCCAAACTTACAAGCTCAGTGCTCCTCCCCCTTTTAAATGTGACTGTTTTAGTTACCTACAGTCATCTGTCTGTCGCTCACCTGAACCTATACACGGCACGTCAAACTTCAGACTTATAGGCGCAACAACAAACAGAACGAATAGCAACAGTTGATTTTTTTTAAATAGATCTATTGCAGTTTTATGTGCATATACGTTTTGCTCTCCGTTTTTACTTTTGCGAGGGGTGAAACATTCTGTATTGACCTACTAGGCTGATGGCAGGCTGGTGTCCAGAAAGTCAATTACGCGCTTCTCAGTTTACCAGCATCCTGTCCAGAAAATACGACTAGAAATCATTACGGGGTAAGTGATAATTATGTTACAAACAACAGAGGTAGCTGTTTACGTTTCAAGGAAAATGTACTAATGTAGTTTTATTCTAAATTGATTCGTTGAGTTATTTGCTACATGACAGCTCCTGATATTTTGTCAACAATCAATTCCTCGCGACAAATCTTTGTTATTTTATTTAACTACGTAATTATGAGTTTAAACTATTTAAGGTATGCCCTGGGCAACGTTACCCATAAACCATTACTTCATGGTTTAAAGACTTTAAAAAATATTATGAATGTAACGGTGGATCAATTGCAATGAGAGTCAACAAGAAGGTTTTTAAGGTATTGATTCATTGACACTGCAATTACGTTCTTAAACCAATCTGTTTTATTAGTAATGAAATTCTTTCAGATTGATTTATAGGTGAGTCTGGGATACAAACAAGTGAATGGATGGCAGACAGTTGAGTGCACTGTTTAAAAATCACTTGCATGTATGACTTTTACATGCATGCATTTTAATAGATGTCATGGGTGGATTATTATTCATCTTAAATGCATGGCCAGAAAGGAATCCATTTGTAAATCACACTGGAGACATTGGTGGTGGGTGGAACAACACAAATGTTTTGGATACATTCTAGAGAAAGTTATAACTCTCTCTCATAGTAAAATATGACCTGTATGAGTTATTACCTACAAGGCTGATATGATCCCATGGCCAAAAGTACAATGCTATATGGTTGTAGGTCTTAGCTTTTACAATTTACATTGGGATCAATCAAGTCTTTTACATTTCATTTCCATTTCATTAGTATTATTTTACTTAAATACTTCATATTTTAGTGGTGGTGGGCAACTTCAAATTATGCAAACTTCAGGTAAAAATTTTAAGATTATTTTATTATATAGCAAGGTAATTTTAGAGAATTGAGGTTGTTGTATTACATAAACTGAATAACCGTTCAATGTGTTTCAAAATACAAATTCATGACAATGGGACAAAGTTCAAATGTCTTTTATCAGAGCGATCTCATCTGTTTGGTTTAGGCCAAGGCATTACATAATCACGTGTGTCAATACTTTGAACCTGTTGTTTAGTCCTGGCTATAGCTCTTGGCCTATAGTTTTTATGCATTTTATATGTGACTGCTACATTAGGATAGGCTAAATAGTATGTAAAAATTAGGGCATAACTGAATAATACTGCCATGCAGACATTGTGCGTGTGCGTGTGCGCGTGCGTGTGCGTGTGCGTGTGTGTGTGTGTGTGGAGAGATAAGGGATCTATTTTCTTTATGCATTGGCACATTTGTTTTGTTGTCAAAAAGCTTTTCAGTACAGATTGGAAAAAAATACATTGTACACGATTTCTGAGTAGTTTCATTAAAATCATCTAATATTTTACAAATGTTCAGGGTCCTTTGAGGTCACGTCTGGACCGACTTCCCTACTCACTATTGCTTCACTTTCAAGAGCTGAAGTGTTATAGAATAACTTGACAAACTGTGCTGCACTCCAAATTGCTCAAGTGTGCATTTAGCAAACCTTTTGTAACCAGATGTGATAGTATGCCTTTGGAATGATGAGATACTAAATGGTTTGTTATATTTTGTAAAGTATATGTTTCTGTCTTAAATACAATAAGCTGTATCTGTGGTAGGCTACAGTATTTTTGAATGCAGCTTGTTAAACTACATTAAATGAATGGCATGTTTGTTGCCTCTTTTATCATTGGGCTTGTAATTAGTGTGCACACCAAATCTTTAGGGATTTATTTAAAAACGCCACAGGTGAGGATCAGAGATGATTGTGTCACATGCACAATCGCTGAGTTGCCTCTGGTTGAATCATTTAGGACATTTTAGGTGGCAAAGATTTATAACAGTCTAGCTGATGGGTCAGAGTAATTGATTTGTTTGTGTCAGAGACTATTTAGTTATGTAACCTCCTCTTCAATAACTAGACAGGCTATGTGCACTAATGTGAGAAATATAATACTATATGTATTTGTCCACGTTGGGAAATGTTTATGTCAGTGCTGCTATAGCGATAGAACAGTGTTCTATGTCTATGAGTGCTGCATTTATTTCTGATAATCGCAGAAATGGATGATGTGACATGGAAAAATTAATGGAGAGTATAAAAGGAGGCAGAAAATATTAAGGGATGGTGGCCTTACTCTTCTAGCCTGCAGGTGAATCGTACTTATGAAATTATCTAACCACAACGCCACGTCAACTTGAACTCTACTGAGATAAAACAACATATTCCTGTACTCAAGGAAACAAGAATTACGGATTCTTATCTCATACAGCGTTAGGCAAGGTATAATTGAAAACATTTTATTCAACTGAGTCATTGTCTGACCCATATGAGAGTGCGTTGCCAGTATGTGCATTGTTAGCTCAAACCTGTTCTTGTAGTCTTGAGAACTAATGTTGCTGTATGCTACTATTGATCACTGGTGCCCACCCACAATAGTCCATTCTAAGGATAGGTATATATGTAAGAGTCTTACTTCTTACCTCATCCCACAGTTTATCCAATCATTGTGACGGTACTCATCATTGTTTGGGCCTTGGCAGAGATTGAAATGTAAAAAACATTGTGATGTTATGAAGAGGCCTCTTTTACCCGAAAGTTATTAAATGGTGTGGTGTATTATTAACATAACAGTTAGCTCTCAACCCTTCGTTGACAGAACTCTGCATATCAATGTTGACCTAATTAGCCTTGTTGTCATTGGTCACAGTAGGGCTTGTGGAACGGAACTCTTGTCTAAACAATGTGAATGTGAGATGGAGAGCAGAAGGAGTTGTAGTTTAAGGTGGAGGAGGTTTAGGCGCAACAGACAGATGCCATGGCCATGAGACCCTGCTCCCCTCCCTGCCGAAACCTTGGCCCGGGGCCAGCACATCAAGCAATGGAACAAAGTTGATGGTCGGAAAGATAGTGACAGAAAGAGGAAGTCTGCCTTTTGTGCAGCCGTCACTGAATTAAACTCTCCTTACTCCTGCTTGTCCTGGTCCTCTTGTCTGCTTGTTTGTTATCTAAGTGAGATAATGTGGCAGCGGGTGGACTCCAATTTAGGGTAATTTTACCATCCATTAAATGAGTTGTTTATGAAGCAAACTTGATCCTCGTGACAACATATTCTGTCTATCTTGTAGTATATGTGTTGACAAGATCTGTGGGGGATTATCTGTTGAAGGTGATTATCTCCTTTTATCTTCTGTTTGATAAGCTCTTGTGCTTGTGGGGGATTGGAGTGTAACTATAGCATGTCCTCCACTCTGTGGTAGGTAAATGAAGAAGGGTACTTGGTTGAAGATGATGAGCCTCTGTAATGATGGCACATGTCATTTATGTGGTAGCCTGTTGTTTGAGAAATTATGTTAGCGTATACTTCACCCCTCTGAGTACTGAAATAGCAGAGCCACAAATGGTCAGTTTTTGGGCCAGTAGCCTACAGGTAGACATGACGAGGGAAAGTGTTTTAAATGCACTTCTGCTGCTGTGGCAGGATCACGCCCTCTCAACGACAATTAATTATACACACTGTTAGTGTGGGTCGCCTAAAGAGCTACAAGGCCCCTTGGAGTGTTAAAGGTGTTATGGACGCCACAGCACTTAGGATTATTTGAGCCGAGGACTCACAGAACACACCATAGTGATTTCACAACAGCCTCACCAATCAATGGCTCAACTGCTACTGAGGAGATGCCAGGGTTTTTCTGAACAGAAAAGTTGTTTTAATTAGGTTTTTAGTTATTTCTGTTATTTTATGTTTTAGCTTTCTCTGATTTAGACACACTATACTCACTCTGGTAGCCCCTGCTCGGTTTACTTGTTCTTTTTGAGGACACAGCAATTACTTAATAGTTCAGCTGAATGGGTACAAATACAGCTCCAAATTAATTAATTGCCACTCTTATTTACCCTGGTCCTCCATAGTGAGTATCTGATGACAGGGTGCATAGCTGCCTGCTGTCTTCCATTGTGGCTGCACAGCCCTGGGACAAGGCACCACAGCTGGCTCTCCCGAGAGGAGGCCCGATCTGTTCCAAGCTCACCGGAATACACGCTACTGTACTGTACCTTAAAAACAACGGACCGTGACCTTTTCACACTGCTGCCCTTTTTAGTTCCCCAGAGACTGTTACAATTGAGTTTTAAGGAAGATGACTCTCTTAAGAGAGAATTATGTCAGCCTATTTCAAAGAGTTCTTTGAGGGCGTTTGGAATGTATAATGCATATTCATTTTGGTGGGAAACACTGTGGTCTCTGTTTCTCTGTTCTGGTCAACCAGCCCCTTACCTTGTGCCTCTTATTTTCCAGGTGGATGTCTTAGACCATGAGTATGCTGGGACCTCAAACGAGGGAGGCCAAGTAAGTGTCCCCATGGTGTTCAACAACCCCCTCCGTTTACCTAGCTGTCTGTTTAGCTGATGGCCTTGTCACTAAGCCAGTGTGTGTGCGAGGAGGCGAGGGTCAGGGTCCCCGAGTACAGAGCACCTCTGTTGGGGAATGTTTGCTTTGCGTCAGGCTCCTGGCTCCTCTCGCTCCCTCTCTCTCTCCCCGTGTCCCACGCCCCCTCTCTCACCCGCTCTCCCTCTCTCTTCCTGGCTGCCCCATATGCGCGGAATCTCAGGCTAATCTCCTCCAGTCCTGTCCAGTCTACAAGGACACTTTGTTTATGACAGTCTGTGCGAGTGCGTGTGTGTGAGCCGGGACCTTGTTTTCCAGTGTTTTTGGGATAGTGAGTGGAGTGAGAGTGAAGATGAAGGGCAGACAGCGTAACCCAGTGTCCTCTTCCTCTCATTGCAGCGGGGTGGCCAGGTCGGACAGCAAGCTCAGCGCCAAGGCCCTCTACGGTAAGCTACTCTGCTGTGTCAGTGTGAGTCCATGTTTACGTGTGTGCGTAGAGTATGACTGAAGTGTTTTATTATGTGTACATGGCTCTGCCTGAGCATGCCCTTTGTCATGACATGTCATGGTTGCTGTCTTTGAGTTGGTACTCATGTTTTACATAGTCAGTTCCAAAGTGACCTCAACATTTTTTTTTATTAATGGTGGTATACCCTCTCACGATGCTATTCAACTTTGCATTGTTTTCCTCCACTTGAATTAGCAACCGGCAAAGATCTGTCAGTGCTGTAATAGTTAAATCATGACAACCGTTTATTTGTTAGGGAAATGAGTGTGCCAGGAAATCCAGTACCGCCTCGGTTATGGTAATCACGGCCGTGATACGGTCAGCTGTGGATCAACAGATAGATGGATGAATCCGACAGGTCTTAGGGAACACTTGCGGCCGTCTTTTGTTCTCCAGACGTCAGTTAAAAACTATGCTGAGGTGCTTGCTGTCAATGAAAACATTTGCTGGTGTGTGTGTGTGTGTGTGTGTGTGTGTGTGTGTGTGTGTGAGTGTGTGTAGTGCACGTGGGGGTTTTTGTGTATGTGTGTGTCGGTTCTGATGGATAATCCTATCCACACCACCTTTTACGTTATATTATGTTTATGTTAGAACTTTTTAACAGTATTGTTTTTTGTATTTACCAAAATACGTACTTTTATAAAAAAAGTATCCAACATTGGATTGACATTCTTCATATTCCATTACACAGTGCATTAATGTATCACGTAAAGTTTTTTGTATATTGGTAGTAGTGTTCGCACAAGTTTTCTGGCTTGCTGGCCTTGTGCATATGCTGATAAAGATTCTTAGTTATTATTAGGGCACGTTGTATTTCAACACTGTCCATGCTGCGTATAGGAGGTATCTGCATATCGCCATTTCCATGCCACCTCACTGATCCCTTTTATTTAACAAAGATTATTCAGAGGGGCCAAAGGAGCCTCAGGGTTTGCTCTGTATTCTCAGCCATGGCATGTTTGTCTTGAGGCTGGCTGTGTTTGTATGTGTGGCTACATTTACAGTATTACATTAGCACAGAGCGCAGGGTGTGCCTGTTATTTATAGTGAGTTGGAACAGGGTGTGGAGGGCTGTGTCCTGCAGGTGAATGAATGGGGCATTGAACAGAGCCAGGCCTGGGGTCTACAAGCTGTTTCCACTGGCCCTCCCAAAGCAGGCTGCCTCCAACATGAGCTCACTGGTCACCTCCAGCACTACCTTCCAGCCCGTTAGCATAGAGAGCCTTTGTGCAGACCAGCCAGGCCCCAAAGAGATACCTCTACCTCCTACATGACATCTAGTTTTGACTTTGACAGCATCTTCTGCATTGGAGCATTATATAATATAATATGTATTACAGCCTGTAGCCATAATAGGCATTATGTCTTTGAAAACAGTAGCTCTGCTCCAGCTACATGTTCTTTTTTTATGTCGATATCAGTGCGTATACCAGGAGAGGTGTTTGAATCAAGTGTCTGATCAGGTCTCTCAAGTCTATTTGGAGCTTAATAAAGTGCCCCGCTGTCTGTGTGATCTGTGCCCCATGCATGTGGCAGATGGTCACTGTTACTTTCTCACCACACGTAGCCTGGCACAATATGGCCACCTGGCTGTTCTGAAGAAGATAGGATGGCCATACTGTAAGCTATTGTGTTGAGGAGACAGGAGAGAAATGGTGTTTTTCTCTCTATTTGTTTAAATCTATACCACTTTCCTCTGCCATGCAAAAATCTCCAATCACCTTTGCGGTGCATGCTCTATGCAAATTGTAGACCATCCTACCTCCACCTATTATCGTCAGTATGAGGGCTGGTTGGCGAATGGAGGGTCGAGGGCCAGAGAGTTATAGTAAGGAGACACACACGGACACCATGAGCCCTGGACACATTTGCACAATTTGTCTCAAGTCACTGTATCCATACGGTAGCAGATTTTTTTATATCAAGTAAACCTGACGAAATCCATGACACCTTTGCTGCATTGAATGTTCCTATGTGATCTGCTGGAAGGAAGTGTTCTTATGAAGATATTTGCTTCTTTCTCTTCCTGATCCCTACCTCTCTCTACCTTTCTTCCTTGTTTGTGGGTGTGTTTGAACTGAAGAATTATTTGAATTGAACGGAATAGGAATCACTTATACATACGTACATACATTCTCTGTTTATGTTATTAAAATAGTATTTCCTATGTCACTGCACGGTGTCTTTTATGTATTTCCGCTTTGTTTTCAGTCAACAAACGTTACGTTGTTTTGTCTCTGGTCTGGAAAAGGATGTGATTTCAAATGGTTAATCTCCAATTGTTAACCGGGTAGCATTCTGCATTGTTGAAGTTAAAAGCACTGTCTTGTCAGTCTGTGACAGTTGAAAACTTATTTGTATTTGTTTAAACGGGACATACTGTTGCATACTGTGTCTACATTGACACATTCAAACGCATCCGTGTTTAAAAAAGGGTGCCCTTTGCACGAAAGGTGATTTGGACACAGATAACATGAACGCTATGCAGCATCATGTCTTTACAAACGGTGCCAGCAATTCGTGCCAATAAAATATTACACCATTTTGTAAAATCTTGAGGGAGAAGCTTGATTTATGTTTAGCAATCACAACCTTTGTCTAGGCCTTTTTATGCTTCTGATTCTCATTTCCTCCAATCTCCTTGTCTTAATTGGTCACACCAGAAGGCTGACGTCTGTGGTCGAAGTTAGGTGAGACAGATTGGTTGCTGGTGTTTCTCTTGAATAGCAGTGATCCTGCAGGTTGTTGTGATAGTAATAGGGGCCTGCTGTTGACGACGTGCCAGACAGAGCGGGCGGCCATGCTTCTCACAGCTCTGAGGATCTGCCCATCTACCTGCTAAGTGGCTCTCATTGCACTCTGTTGCAGCGCTGTGAATTGATTGGCGTAAATGTCAGTCATTAATAAAGCATTGGTGGAGATCTCCTTTCACAAAGACATGGGGTTCTTGTATTTCACTTGTGGGGAGCCAAGCCGGAGGAGAGCTGGGTGGTGGTGGATGGGAAAGGGAAGGAACTGGAAAGGATACCTGCCTCTGCTCTTGTCCAATCACGGAAGGAGATTTTGGCACTGACAAGTGCAGACAGGAATGGCATTGATCTATCAATAAAGCTAAACGATTCTTACTTATGACTCAGTTTCTAATAATGTTGAATCAGTATATCCATCCATTAGCTTTACCGCTTATCCTTTGCAGGGTCACGGGGGCGCTGGAGCCTATTCCAGTCAGTATCTTTTGCAATGATTTTAAATTCTCGTTAGACTTAGCAAAAAGGCACTTGGCGATAAGATGGTAGGTTTTAAGCTAGGATGGGTTTTTCTGAAGAAACACTTTCATAATTTTAATTTTTGTTGTCAATATAATCAAGAAATCATTGTTACAAATTCTCAAAAGAAAAGATCTGAAGCTGAATTTCTTTATACCTCGCTCTTCCGGAAAGACAACTTGTCAATCAGGTTCTTGTGTGTACAGTCAGCTAGTCATCTCTTTAAGTCTGAGCTGCTATTGTTTTCACAGAGTGGGAGCAGCAAAGGAGTTGTACCGCCCATTGTCAGAACCGCGTACCCTTGTTTTTGTTGCCAATTTCTAAAATAGATTCAACTAACACAAACGTATCAAGCCATAGTCTGTATTTGTGCATACTTCAAAAAGGAAAAGTAATGGTGACGCCGTGATGCTGACTGTGTTGGGTGGGGTAGAGACAGGGAGGGCTGTTTCTAGGCTCTGGTTGGGGGTTGTATGGAGCAAGTTCATGCTTACCCACAACTGTTCCCTGCAGACTATTCACCTTGGGAATAGGTCAATCAGGATCTGGAGCTCTCTGACATGATCACCTATCCTTGGGCAGGTTTAAAACAATGGCCATGCAATCATACAGCGGTTTGATATGTCCCTGATTTTAGTGCTCAGATAGATGTTTTTGTTTTTTCATTGTAGTTCATTATTTTTGAAAACCTTTTTCAGATTAAACTTTTTAGATGTCCATATGAAAGTTATATTATATTATAGATAATGATAATGGAATTGCTGTAAATTATTGTTTTCAAATGTTGTTTTTTGCACCTGTCAAAAAGATAAACACTAACAGAACAGTCATTTAAACTACGATTTACTGATCCACTAATGAGGAAGTACTGATTTACTGTCGGGAAAGTAATAAGAAACCTTTGACCCTGTGGCAAATCTGTTCATATGTGTGCGTTGGATGGACCCAATTCTAATTCCAACCTTGACTTTTTCTTTTGCATTGTTTACATGAATGCAGCCCTATGCTATATATGGACCTATTTCACACTGTGTAGTGCAAGGAACCTGTATGTAGTAGTAGTTGTTGAGTGAAGTAGCCTGTTAGCTCAATACTGTCCCTTTGCCTTTGTTGTTTAACCACGCATGCACACACTTTATGAGCTCCTTCAACTTCCTTATTTCCCCCATATCACCCTTTAGTCTCATCTGGCCTGGCACCTCAGCAGCATATGGGCATCAGGTCTGTGTCACTGGCTTGCCCCTTTGGATATGGACGTTGATTTCTCATTCTTATGATCACATTTCTTTGTCGCGTGTCTTATCTACAGAGCAGAGGAAGAAGTACTCCAACTCCAACATCATCATGCAGGAGACATCCCAGTATCATGTGGCGGTAAGACCTGCTGCATATCTCACAGTTTTCTCTAAAAAATAAACCGTACCCTTCCATTAGAATGAGTGGCAGAAACTCTAAGGTTTTTTAACCTGTTCAACCATTATCAATGTATGTTTATTTCATTATAAGAACTAAATGTAGCACAAGCATTCACTTTGTAATGTCAGATAGATACAACTTGCAACGTAGATCAGCAAGTATTATACATAGATTTTAAGTGTGATTCCATGAGTTTTTATAAATACCCTCACATTGAACATAGAGTACCACAACAATCAAATACTCTGTAATTTAAATTCCAAATGACGATAAATGTTGGCACCTTCAGTTTGATAAATATGAGCACAAGTAAATTTTTTAAAGCCGATATTTCGGACTCTACAAAACATGTTCGCTACTTGTACACTTTTTAAGTGGAGAGCCTCCACTTTTTAATAGAAGTAACTGTAATACATTTGCTTTAAATCAACACATCTTTCAATGTGAAAGTCAAATGAGAACATGAAAACAGGCTAACAAGTTATATATAGCCTTTCAACACGCAGTATGAGATGCGTCCTACAAACACAAAGTTGGTGCATTAGTTAATGTTTGATTAAATTCACTTACTGACAGAGGCTCATGTAATAAACCAATCGGAGCATTTGAACCCAGCAGCATGGAGACTAATGTGGGTGAGATAAAAGTGAGAGGGTTGCATTAACCTGGCCCTCGTCAAGACTAAGGGTGATTTTGAACTGTATTGAAATGTATTGGGTCTGCTGTAGGGGATAAAATCTCTCTCTATGATTTCCCATTATCAGCCCCACAGGTCCAGTCAATGCCATTATCAGCCCTATAGGTCCAGTCAATCACAGATAACAGCCACACTTTTAGCACCCACACACCTGGCAAGGCCAAGTTCATATCGAGTGCCAACACTCCACTTTTGATATCAGATTGACAGAACACACAGTGCCATGTCAAAGGTCCAGAATGGTCCGAGAAGCCAATCCAAAAAGGGATTAACAATACCTTTTCTTTATCAGCAAATAAACAAACTTATGGATCATTTGACAAGTAAAGTAAATCTGATGTGTGTTGTGTTGCGTTGCAGGATTTTCAATGTATTGAAAAGGCGTGTATATGTAGTATATTTTGGCTGAAGTTCTTGGGATTTTAAGTGGCAGAATGTTTCGAGCACTTCCCAATCATCTCCCTTTTTAATCATCAGTTTAAATAAAGGTGACCCCCGTCTCTACACTTACACACCCACATGTATCTCCTCAGCATCTCTCCACCTTCATGATGGACAAAACCGAGTCCATAGCCACAGTGGACGATGCAATCAAGAAGCTGGTTCTCCTGGACTCCAAGGACAAGATCTGGACCCAGGAGATGCTGCTGCAGGTCAGCGACAAGGCGGTTCGCCTGCTGGACTGTGACACTCAGGTAAGAACAATCAAGGATCGTTCAGCGCTCAGATTTCCCAAATGTTCTCCTAAAAGTTATAAAAGAGCTCGCTGGTTTCCACCTGTATAGTGGACTCACACTCCTTGTCCTTGAAGTTTGAGTTCCGCTGTATATGGGCCGTGGCTGGTAATTATACAGCAACTCTGCGTGATGTACTACTATCTCATCAGTATGAGCACTATAGGTGGGGTGACCTAAAGGGGAGGCTTTAAGTTTCATTTTCTGTGAATCCATAGCCTTTCTATTGTGAAACAGCAGGGAAGAAAGTGTGCAGTTAAAGCCTGCGCAATATTACGACCATGATTCAATAAAGCTGATTGTGGTGGGCATTTTACACGTTTATTGCTTTTGGATCATCTCGAGTATGGCTTCGTGATTATATTATCTTGATGGGCTTTTTATACGAGTTACTTTGTCTTAAGGCCGTACACGGTTATAAGGCCATATACTTTTTTCAGCTGCCCAATACAAAGACCTTCAACCCTTTAGAGTGTTGCCACCGACTACACATTACTGATCATCTCACACTTTTGATGTCAACTGATTTAGCTGTTTATTTCTACTTTCCACATGCTACATTTCTGTCCCTATCGCCCCTCTTCATCGATACGTAGGAGGAGCTGGAGAACTTTCCTCTGTCAACCATCTGCCACAGTCAGACGGTCCTGAACCAGACGCGGTACCCCTCGGTGCTGCTCCTGGTGTGTCAGGACAAAGATCAGCACAAGCCTGATATTCACTTCTTCCACTGCGATGAGGTTGAGGTAGGTAAAGGTCCCGTTGACCCCCCTACTGTATGCATCTGGTGAAACAATGTATGTTGATATAAATTGCTGTCACACAATTACAGTAACCTCCTAGTGCAATGATTGTTTTATGGTTTTTCCCTTGTGGAAATACAGCACCACACGGTAACAAAGCTTGTTAGTTACAAAGCTTGTTAGTATCTTCCTCTGTGACATAATCTACATACGTATTGGTGTAATGTCCCTTCTAGTTGTTGTACACCTTCTTTTAATCTGATTCTTCCCCAGGCTGAGATGGTCCACGCGGATATAGATAGTGCCCTGGGCGATAACAAGCATGGCAAGAAAATGAGGCCGCAGACCTTGAAGTGAGATCATTGTTATATTGCACTACACCATCATACACACGCTCATGCACAGACACACATATACACACACACACACACACACACACTCTGTAGGATTATCAGTGCTTACTGACTGTTAGGCTGCCCCCATCTCCAGGGTGAACCAGGAGAAGATGAAACGCCATAGAGAGAGCATTATCCCTCCTTCGGCCCCCAGGGGCCCGGCCCCTGCTGTCAAGGGCCGCGTGGCTGCCAGCAAAATGCACGGTGAGAACAGATTTAAACGAATAAAAAGAACAGTTACCCCTGCAAAAACATAGAATGAGAGACAGCAAATTGATGTTGTTGTTGAAATTGTTGTAGTTGTTAGTACATAGACAAGCTTACATTACTGGAAGGCTAACAGGTTTCATCTGACGTATGCTTCTGTATGTCGTTCATGTAGAGAGACAAAGTTCGGTCCCGAATGACCCAGAGTGCCACGAGAAGCTGGCCCAGCGCATTGAGAAGGACGTGGTGAGTCCCTGCCTGCTCTGTTTACACATTCCAGGTGCATGGCAGGCAGCCCTCCATGACCACCACTGGCACACAAAGCTAGAGATTTACATACACTGATTCCAAGTGAATTTGGTCCACCATCTACCCTCCACTACCCTCCCCTCCCTCAGCAAATCCTCAACTGTGCCCTGGATGACATTGAGCTGTTTGTGGCGCGGCTGCAGAAGGCAGCAGAGGCCTTCTCCCAGCTCAACCAGCGCAACAAGAGTAAGAAGAATAAGAAGAAAGGACCAGCAGGTCTGTCTTCCTTTCTTCTCGTGGCGAGTGGCAGGAGCACTGCGGCAATATAAACCATATTGTCCACTCTCCCGTGTTGTTGTTGCTCTGTTTGTGCAATGTTTCCCATTCCTCTTTTCCTACGCTACTATGTCCTGAGATTGGATGGCCTTTTATCACCACAGTACCGACCTAGACTTCTATAATGTACTGTATATTGTAAGGCCTTTTATCACCACAGTGCCGACCTAGACTTCTATAATGTACTGTATATTGTGAGGCCTTTTATCACCACAGTACTGACCCAGACTTCTATAATGTACTGTATATTGAATGGCCTTTTATCACCACAGTACTGACCTAGACCCATAGTGCACTGTATCAGAGCACCTCTCACTGTGCACATCACATTGCACAGGTCCAGCTGTTGTGAGTGACTGGCAGGTTGGACGCCATTTCAGTTTGGTACTGTGTCGTGAAAATGCCAAACACTTGTGTCCAGGGACACATGTGTAGCTGCTGTTGATTGGAATTGACACAGCAGGCTGTATGTGTTCCTACGGCACGTGCTAGTGTGTGTCTCGTTTGATATGGCTGACCCATAGGCAGCCACTAGCCCAGGAAGACTGTGTGTGGTCATTGTTGTGGCTCTATTCTTTGTTGACACAGAGGGCATGCTGACCTTGCGTGCTAAGCCCCCCTCTGAGGCGGAGTTCTTTGATAGCCTACAGAAACTGAAGCTGGCCTTCAACCTCTTGGTGAGTTCTCACACTATCTAAAACCTAATTCCATCAGGAACACATAATACCAGGACTGCCGTGAAGGGCTTCGAATGATGCTCTTTCTCTCTGCCCCCTGCAGGCTAAACTGAAGAAGCACATACAGAATCCCAGCGCTTCTGAACTGGTGCACTTCCTCTTCGGTCCCCTGGAGCTGGTGAGACGCCGATAAAATCCTACCTCATGCGTGCCTCACCGCTCTGAGAGTACTTGAATAGATTGAGACTTACTGGTAGTGTTTCAGCTGTTACACTAGTAGCTGAGTTAACAAACTAAACAATGGTAGTCTGGTGTCAACAGTATCCATTTCCTAGTGACTAAGAGCCACTGCATGCTAATTGATGAGGTGATATTGACTTAGCCCACAGACAAAGTCCATGCAGCATTGTCACTTTAGTCAGTACTGAGAGACTGGATAAATTTTTGTCATTATTCCTATTCAAGTTAAACAGAACAATACTATTATAGTTTGGGTATTATCGTTGTCATGACCATTCCCTCTATTGTGTTGGCTGGCACCACACCCATAATCACCATACCTCTTACTTCTGAACCAGGTCAGGGTGGTTTTAAGCTCCGGTGCAGGTGTAGCCACACTTTCATAACGTCGGCCACATTTGCCTAGCCGCTTTCAGCCCCACCTAGATACTGCTGGTGTCAACAAAGAGTCACAGAGAAGTGTGCTGCTTATGAGGGTTATTTGAGCAGACTAAGTGCAAATATAACGATGAGGGTTTCGATAGGGAAGTATTTGAAACGGATATCATGATTGACCTGAAAGTCAGAGTCAAGAGTAACATACAGTATAAAGGCGTAAGTGTGTAGCATGCAGTACGGAGACCGTGTGTGACCTTGCCTCTGCAGGTGCTCCAAAGCTGTGGTGGTCCAGAGCTGCCACGCTCCGTCATTGCCCCCCACTTATCCAGAGATGCTGTGGTCTTCCTCAGGGATCACCTGACTCCTAAAGAGATGACCATCTTTGAGCTGCTTGGGGACGCCTGGACACGGCCCAGGTACTGGCCCCTGCCTTTTTTTCTCTCTGTGTGTGTGTTTGGGGGTGGGGGATTTTTTGGGGGGTTTGCTTTGTTGCCTGGTTGACATTGTCCTCCGTTAGGAACGAAAGGTTTATAGACTGCCACTCCACTCCACTTGCAGAGCTGATTGGCCCAGAGACCAGTGTGCCCCTCTTTACTACCCCAAGTTCAGGAATGGCTGGGAGCCCCCAGCGGAGTTCTTCAGGACATCGCCGTGGGAAACAGAGGGCTTTACAGCCTCTCCTACCAGCCCAAACTACAGGAAACACTCGGGAGAGAACGTGAGAGTGAACTTTGTTTTCCTATCATTTTCTAATGTCACTCGTGCATGATGTGACATATTTTGATTGTTAGTATTAGAGGTTATTCCAGAACATATTGCAATGCCTCTGGATTAGTCATAAAATGGAGATTCTCTATCTCTTACAGTTTTTTGAAACTCGGTCCTCAAGCTCATCAAATGGGTGAGTGGTAGGACCTACTGTCAGGTTTTCTGTGAAGTACTTGTGCTACGGTATATTTACTATTTGTGCGAGGGGGTTAAAACTAAGTGGAATTGCCTTTTTTTCCAGATCCCATAACGGAATGCCCTCCTCTCGAAAGTATGTCAAGGTCCGCTACCACTTCATAGCCGGCAATGCAGAAGAGCTGTCTGTACAGCAGGACGAGGTGCTAGAGGTAAGGCTGTGTTTGAGGATGGAAAGGTGGTGCACACACACACACACACACACACACACACACACACACACACACACACACACACACACACACACACACACTAGTGTTCATTTTGGAAGTAATTCTAGATTTACTTTTAGTTTTAATCTTCTGACTAAAATGGTAGTTCTTTTTAGTAACATTTTGTATTTTGATCCAGGTTTTACATTTTTTGCAAAATTACTTTTTATCTATGTCATTTCATTTCCAATATGGTACAATGGAAACAACAGCTTTAGTCTGGTGTAGGTCATGGAAAGGTTTGACGATAAATAGATTCAGTCCTAGTACATTTTAAAGTAAAGGAACATACAGACCCACACATAGGAAGTTCCTAACATAAGATGTTGGTAGCCAAGCCATTAAATAGCTATTTGAGGCAGCATTATGGAGTGTGCAACATGTCTGACAGGTGATCGAGTCCGGCCAGCCGTTGTGGAAGCTGAGGAATCGCAGCGGTCAGTCAGGCTTGGTGCACTATGACCTTCTGGACTTGGTGAAGCTGGAGGAGCCCTACGGCATGCCAGATCCAATCTACAGCCAGGTGAAACTGGCACGGCAACCATTAGAAGCACGCTGTTTGTAAAGCTTACATGAGTGCACTGCAAGCATCCCTATAGTACATACGTAGTATGCCTTTGTTCATGTTCACCAAGGCACAGACACACATGCTTTACTCTGAAGAATCTTCGGACACTTTTAAATTGACACCAATTCAAAACAAATCGTAGTAAATTCACCTAGTGGCAAACCTGTTTTGGTTACACATGTCCTTGTCTTGTGTGTGTGTGTGTGTGTCTGTATGTTTGTGTGAATTGCTGATCCTAGCCAGGGAAGCCTTACAGAGGCCCCTCCCCCTCCAGTTCCCTGACACACGAGAAAGGAAGGTTCCCCAAAGACCGTGAGTGGATGCAACCTAGCTTTCCCTTCAAACAACACATACCTAATTATTACTCTATCAGATCACAGGATATGAGACAACTAGAACTGACCAGTCATAACCCACACTTTCTCTGTCCACTTGTTCACTTTTCTTACCTTGTCCCATTGTGTTGCTGAAGCGCTGAGCCAACAGATGGTGGAAGTCAACAAAGAGCTCTTGATGACGCTCACGGGCAACAAGCCTACCCACAACTTCCAGGTGGAACGCCGCTCTGGCAAGCATGTTCCCCTGACCTTTGACTCCGACCCACAGCAGGTCACCACCTGGCTCAACACCAAGGGCTTCTCCTCACAGTGAGTGACTCTGCATGGTCGTCAGCCGACAGCCTTTCCTCTACAACGTCACTTCACTTACACCAACGTTCCCTCATTACACAAGCACTTTTCGATCAATGTGATTGAGTATGAAACGAATGGCAGTGTATCTTCCTGTACCTTGGTAGGACGGTGAAGTGTCTGGGCATCCTAAATGGAGCTCAGCTCTTCTCCCTTGAAAAGAAGGAGCTGAACGCTGTTTGCGGCGACGAGGGCTCTCGCGTCTACAGCCAGATCACCGTCCAGAAAGCCCAGCTAGAGGTCAGCCACCTACTCACTTACACCCACAAATACACACACAAAATTCCCTTAAGCCCATGAATATTAAAACACACTTCAAGCCATTTAAAAATTTAAACCTTCTGTGAAATTGAAAGGTATTACATTTAGTGTGTTTCTGCTTCTAAACATTGGGCTATACTCCTTTACAGAAGAGCAGTGGGGACTCGGAGCTCCAGGAGATCATGAAAAGGAGACAGGAGAAGATTGACTCCAGTCTTAAGCAGGCTGACTGAACCAATCCTAGCTGTAGATGCGACCAACATTCCAATTGCAGTAGCTTTTTAACAGACAATCCACTGTAAATGTTGGCATACAGTATGCAAAAATATTGTCATGCAGTACACATTTTTTAATTCTGTATTTATTTTTATCACTAATGAATGTGCATTGCTTTGGTAAATTGTTTTGACGGTTAATTATGTTGCATCTTTTGCTTTTTCTGGCTGTGTATTTTCACTGTGTATTCGGGTGAGTGCTGCATGAGAAAAACAAAAAAAATTATTTGTGTAGTCTTTGTTCATGGATGAATGTGTGCATGCACGTGTGTGAGTGGTATTACAGTTTATCCTAATGTTGAACATCTATAGTGCAGCTGTTTGCTAAGATAACCTTGGAATGTACATTTTTGATCAATATTGCGTACCTACATTTGTGCCAGGATGAATGAAATATGCCTTCACATATTTAACCAATCATATTCATTCTGTTTACAATCTCTACAGCGATAAAATGTGGTCTTAAAACTTGCTATGCCTGAATTACTAGCATTGGTGGATCAGTCTTGCCTATAATAACACAGATCTAACACTATTCCTGACTAATAGAATAAAATAGTCACATCTGTTCTCATTTATGACTAAACATAAATGCAGCTCTTTACATAAACAACAAACTACAGTAATGTTGCATGATTACATTGTCTGACATTAAAGAAAGTACAGTTATGATATTTAGTGACATGCAATAGTACAAGTCCAAAATAAATGTTGGAATTACTAGAATGGAAGCTAGCTTTTTTTGGTAATAGCAATCTATTTCATTCAATGTCTATTTTAAATGATATACATTATATCACATGGCTTTGTAAATATTATTGGGTACAGAACTCTCCGAGAACTCACTGAATAAAACTATCCATGGTAAAATGTTTATTGGACAAATTTATTTTTCTGCACTAGTGTAATTTTGCTTTGGACTGAAGTAAACCCCAGCAAACATAAGAGATGCTCAAGTCAATTTAATGTTATCTTGCAAATGGTTTGAATCACGTGTTTATTTTCCTTAAGAGGCTATTTAACATTCAGTTTTATATATTTATATATACACAGTACACACCGTAACTTCTACACAGAAATAATACAAATCTATAGACTCACAGGCTATAAGGCTAAAATCCACACATCAGCTAAAACACTGTTGTCTTGTTTAATTTTTTTAAATCATGCAACATTTTACATTTATTTGATTCAACTGTTGGCCTTAATAAGCTCGTTTAATCACATGTTGACCATGAGTGTTTCATCTAAATGTATCACAATCAACTTGGAATGATCTGTACTGTATGAATACATATACAAATACATGAAAAGGCATGTTTTTAAACTAATACAATATGCTAAAAAAAGACATTAGATTAATTTAGCAGACGCTTTAATCCAAAGCGACTGACAAAAAATAGTGCCTACAAAAAGAGAAGATAAAAACTACAAGTCCGGTAGATAAAATAAGTGCATAATTATTTATGAAGATATGCATCAAGCCATAAGGCTCCAGACTTTCTTAGTGACCTGGAACAGAAAAGACAAAGGCTAAAATAACACCTAGTACAGTAGAGAATTCAGCTACAGATAAAAAAAAAGAATTACAATATTCCTGAATTTAAGGTTACGATCAAAGCTTACCTTACAACATCAACAAATCCTTGCTGTAACGTCTTTTCTTGGTATTGAATCCCATGCTTCTCACACATTGTACGTACTAGTGGTGCCACCAGGTGGTAGTTATGACGAGGCATTGTAGGAAATAGACTTATAGGTGAAAGGAAAAGAGCACTAGAGTATTAGGTTTGATTAGACCAGACAATACATTTGAATTAAAATTTGTATACGTGCATTCATGAAGTACCTAGCATGTATTCATTCTTAATCACTCAATAAATCATCCAAATTGACTTACTGGTGTTCAATCTGAAAATTGAGATGTCCACTGAACCAGTTGTTGAATGTTGACTGCTCAACATTGCAGGTGGTACTCAACTAAACCAAATAAACAGGTTCACACAATGAAACACAGATACAAGCCACTAAACTGCTGCAGATTCTTTTCGACTGAGGGTTTGAAAGAACTGAGTACCTGCATGGAGAGCCAGTCCTGGTGTCTCTCATGGTCAATGTCCATTGGAATGTGGTTCATCTGAGTCACCCAGACAAACCAGTGGCTCTCCAGAAACCTGCATCACAAACATTATGCATCATCATTACCGGTTATAGTGTAATATTGTGTTTCTATCCATATGAAGAACCATTTATATTCCTCACCTGATAAAGCTGATTAGCGCCACTGAGCCAAAGAAGCCATAGAAAGGGACATAAGAGTAGAAAAAGCGAAGGTAGAAGGTCATGGACCAGGCCAGATCCTTCATGGGAGAATGAGAGAGAGAGAGAGAGAGAGAGAGAGAGAGAGAGAGTGAGAGGGAGAGAGAGAGAGAAAGAGAGAGAGAGAAAGACAGAGAGAGAGAGAGAGAGAGAGAGAGAGAGACAGGGAGAGAGAGAGGGGGAGAGAGAGAGACGGGGTAAAACAATTACAAAAACCAAATAAATAGCCTTTTAAAAAGTAACAAAACACCTAAAACACCCTTGTCTGCTTAAAAACCTTTGCTTTTGGATGTAATTAAGTTCAAAAGAAATATCCAATACTATTGCAAAGTTCTTGACGTTTGTATTTCTGTATGAAGAGATTTTATTTGTGTGTCCACCCAAGGGCAGAAGCCCCCTGATAGCGGGTACCACCTGATTTGACAATTGTTTTAGGTCAATGGGGCATGTCTGGTTACTCTTTATCCCTTTTGTGGTGTTTGGGTCTGTATGGTTTCCATGTTCACTAAAAGAAAAACTATGCAATGAATTATTGTTTCAACCTAAGACTTATTGGGCTTGCTCATTTTCTGTTAGCATCTTAAAAAACACATTTTCATTGAGTGCCCTGTGTGCACCCCCCTGCAAATGTATGTTACATTATGTGGTGTTCAGGTCCATTGGACCTGCGTGTAATAAAGTGTGGCTATTCTAGGTGAAAACAAGTTAACATGGTAAAAATAAAAGTTTTGTGATGTACCTTTACTTCGTCTTCCTCCTACCATCTGTTAAATATTTTGCAGAAATTGTTTTGGCTGTATAGTGTTAAAACCCCATTAATGTTGTGGATCCACCAGACCAGCAAACATTGGATGAGTAACAATAAACATGAAAATCTGATTTTATCCAAAAGATAAGCAAATTGCATGATCCTATTTACCTATAGCAAATGTAAATTGCCAATTATAACCATAAATGCTGTCTATGAGGCTTGTAATTGAGACAAAGTCAACATCTGTTTTAGGTCTTTTACAAACATATAATTGCTGCATTGTTTTAAACTCCCAATAATGTTGTGGATCCACCAGATCCGTGAACATTGGGTGACAGAACACCACACAAGGGTTAAACAAGTGCAGGATTAGCAGAAAACTCACCACCCAGTCACGCCGTGAAATCATAGTTTGAACTATCTGAATGTGGAAGTACACTGGAACAAGCAAAGGAGGTCCAACTGTTAATAAAATGTAGCGCAGGAGAAAGATAATGTCAATTGCATTGTTAACTGACATTTCATTACATCACAGTAATTGTAGCATTTATATAATGACTTTGAACAAACCAACATACTCAGGAAGAAGTACTTGTGTTGATGATTATAGGGCATGTGCTTGATCTTCTTAATGCCAAACTGCAAATGAAAGGTAAATCATATAATTAACACATTCAATCCGTTAACAATAAAACATTTATATCAGTTTAATAATTGTCACAGGGGTGTAGTTTTCTTTCTCTCTTTACTCACACTGACTAAAAAGTTTGCCTAGACTTGCAATACTTGCCTCCACAGGCTGTGAATCTCCCAGTACAAAGACATGCAGCATGTTGACATCAGGATCCTTACTGATCACGTTGGGCTTTGCATGGTGCTGGAAGTGCCGATGGTTCCACCAGTTGGCAGATGCACCCTTCAAACACAGCATTTAAACATCTAATTCAACGTTGTCTGGTGCTAGGTAGTAGTTTATTAGTGAATCGATATCTGACTCGTCATGAACCTAAAAATAGGTGAGGATTTCAAAACAACCTTTAGATGGCCAATGACAAATTTGTGCACCAGGTGATTCCACCTGGACTTCTTGAATACAGATAAGTGCCCAAAGTCATGCTGCAACCACCCGGCCTGTGACTACAAAGGGGGAAAAGCAAACATTTATACAAATGTAATAAATGTACGCAACATAAATTGTACAATAGAGATTCTTATGGTGCACGGACAATGCCACTAATAGTTACTGTACAAACTACTGTACCTGAGCAGTTGCCTGTAAAACGGCACAGAGCAAGGTGAGACTCCAGCTGGTCCCCCAGAGCCACAGCAGCAGCCATGCCAGAGCCTCCAGCAGCACAATGTGTCCCAGATGAAGGAAAAAGAACAGGGGCTTGGCCTGGAGCAGACCCTTCTTCTCAACGTGATCACGCAAGGTACGGAAGTCCTGAATATGTTCTGCCTAAGGACAAAGACAGCAGAGAGAGAAAGAACTGTAGTTGGATGGGTTCTACATGCTATACAAAGCAATAGTCAGGAAGTAAATATGGTCCTCACGTTTTTGTCATGGTCCTGACTGGGCTCAGTTGCTGCCAGCTCACCAATCAGTAAAGGTTTTAGAAACTTCTGTGTAAATGTTGGATCTGGATGAAAAGCAGTAAACGCTTCCTACAACAGAAACATTTCATATATTTACAAATTTGAGTACAAATTTGATTTTAAAGCCAATTATTGTTATAATTGTAAGCCTAGGACACCTAACAACAAAAATAGTTTGGTGAAATACTGTGTTATAGTAATTATTTGTGTTCTTAAAAGCCACTTTAGGCAACTTTTTGTATAAACGTATTATCAATACCTGTCTACAGTTTGCACAATGTAATGTCAATGGGAGAATTAAAAAATCGTCGTTCAGATCAGTCCTCTTGAAGTCTCAATATTCAATACGAAAGTTGTCTGCCACCGGGCGTGATCTCCAGCGAAACTGTGACAATTTGCTTTACAGCACAAGGAAGCGCGTCACTAAATCAGGAAGAGATGCCCATACTTTGAATATAGTCGTTGATCATGCTAGCGATATACGGTGACCATGACCATGCAATCTGCATGTCTTCTTTGTGATGGTTAGGGAAAATAATTACAGCAAGCAAACTGTAGAGACAGCCAAAACCACCTCTTATAAGAAACTACCAACAGCTGATTTAAAATCTAAAATAGAGTATTTATGGGTGTTTTATAAAAGTTGCTTTCCAATCTGATGTGTTAACATGTATTCCCTTAAAACGGCATCCTAAGTAAACTGATGATACTATGAAGTAGTATAGTTACCGTGGCATCTTCTCCAGCATAGTGGCCGATGACCCGAAATCCCCCCGGATGCCTTTTAGCCCACTGGGTGATGTTGTACACCTTTCTGTTGATGACCAGCCACTGGTCGTTTCTGTGGCTGTGCCTCTGCACCTCCTCCCAGGTGTAAAGATGGAAACTTCGGCGGCTGTCTGGTTCTCATTGTGCTGTCAGCTGGCCCCCACCACCCATCTTAATTTATTGCACAAACTCTCTCTCTGTCTTTGTCTCTCTCTGGCTCTCGCTCTCTGACTTTGGTCCAACTGCACACTGAGGTCAAGTTAACTGAAAGAAATTGGCAGGGTTAAGTGCCACACCAATTTGTTTAGAGGGTGTGTGTCATTCACCAGACAGACAATTATCTGTAGAGAGCATGTATTACGCTTCATAACTTGTGAAACAAATATTAAGACAAGCATTGCAGTTTTCAAAACAATGCTTTCCTTGATACACTGTCTCATAATCTGATTCATTATAAAAAGTAAGGCTATGCTTAGAACGATGTCATCAGTTCCATCCTTTATAGCCTTTCCTCGTGCCTATGTGCTGCACAAACCCAAAATGTATAATTTGTTGCACTGTATAACCCCACATTTCTGCCGAAAATGCCCTGGTTCATGAATGTATAAAATATTTAGTTCAGCCAAGTAAACACAATATTAAAATGAAATGTAAACTCACTGATAAATCCAGATTAAACTTCTCTGTAGTTTTCCGCACTTCTTAAACTACATCCACCCAAATCAAGAATCAATGCCTATTCGCTAAACCATAAAGTCAACTACTTGCATCATCATCTTTAAAAGGCTCATTGACCTACTCACCCACTCATTCGATCATTCGAGGATATTTAGGCCAATCCGAACGATATCATGCTCTCCTGTCATATTTGCAATTGGCTGAAAGCGGCCCAGCGAATATTGCACGGGCGCGCATTTCAACATGTGCGCGCTCAGGGACAGGCACAACCACCTTGGTAAAGGCGTTAGTATGGAAGCCCATAAGGGACTTTAATCAAATGAAAATGTAAACTTGAAAATGCAAATGCAATTCCACAATAGCATTATCACTTTCCACATTTGTATGTGTTATTTGAGACAACATGTAAATGAAAATGCAATACCATTTGCATTTGCATTTTCAAATGCTTCAATGGGCATTCTGTGTCAATATTAAAATTCAAATACAAAAGCTGTTTGACATTACATTTTGCATTGCATTCAAATGCAATCCGTCAGTTTACATTTTCATTTGTATAAAGTCCCTTATGGGCTTCCACACGTTAGCAATAGTAAGCAGGACAAACCCAACAGCTACAGTGTAGTCGACGGCAGCTGTATTCACGCAGCGGTGAAGAAAACCGCGCTCTGTACCGTTTTGAAACTGTTTATATCAACACAAATATAACGTTCTTGTTGATCTGAGTCTTTTAAGTCATTCCAGAGTAATACTTAGCTTCACAAAATAGAAGTGTTTATATCTATAGATCTCTTGCCAATTCGCAGTTAGCTTCCAAATAGCATATGTTTTGTTGTTAGACGAAAAAATCCTCAACTTTGAGCAGTTAAATAAAAAGGATATGTAACGATTGATTGACTGGTTTAAGAATATATTAATAAATCACTGATAATTCCAGCTTTCCATAGTTCTACTGTTAATAACATAATTTTGTCATTTCAAAACTTGCCTCTGGTTGGTAGCCGACGCAAAACTCGCTATGCTGTTTTCTTTCTCAAATGCCGGGCACGAAATAGTCCAGCGCTCCTTGTCTCAAGGTACATCACCTCGCTGTTCCCATCATTTTTGAAAGTCAAACTGTGATTCATTTTTAAGTAAACCCCTGTCTGGACATGACCTTATGGGGACTAAGCAATCAGTAAACAAATATATATTTAAAATATGTGTTATATACTTTACTTGAATCGCTACTAGCTTTATTAAAAAGTTCCACCGTGGCCTTTCAACTCAGACAAGACCAAGGCCTCTGGGAAATCTCCGGCAAAAAAAAAAAAATCGATCGAAGGTAAAAAAAGATATGCCCCCTCAAAATTTACCGTGCCTTCAATTGTTCAGGACACCGAGGACAGCGGTAATTCATTCTCTGCTATCTTCCTTGAAAGTTTGTTTTGGTTTAGAGTTCAGTCGCGTTGGTTGAAATCCATAAAGCGAAACATATTTTAATTGTTTTAGATATATAGTTATGTCAGTCAGTTTGGCTACTATTGCCTAACACATTAAATGGAAACTTTGGCCATGTTGATTGTGAATCTAAGTGATATACA
>JAPMUY010009344.1:0-5000 GCA_026901105.3 Galaxias olidus
TAGACATGGACAAGACGACCTGGTGAAGTTCAAACAGGGCATCAGAATGGGGAAGAAAGGTGATTTAAGTAACTTTGAATGTGGCATGGTTGTTGGTGCCCTATGGGCAGGTCTGAGTATTTCAGAAACTGCTAATCTACTGGGATTTTCACGCACAACCAACTCTAGGGTTTACAGAGAATGGTCCGAAAAAGAGAAAATTTCCAGTGAGCGGCAGTTCTCTGGGCGAAAAGGCCTTGTTGATGGCAGAGGTCAGAGGAGAATGGCCAGACTGGTTCAAGATGATAGAAAGGCAACAGTAACTCAAATAACCACTCGTTACAACGAAGGTATGCAGAAGACCACACCGGGTGCCACTCCTGTCAGCTAGGAAGAGGAAACTGAGGCTACAATTTGCACGGGCTCACCAAAATTGTACAATAGGAGATTGTTTCAGGCTGGTGGTGGTGTAAGGGTGTGGGGGATATTTTCTTGGCATACTTTGGGCCCCTTAGTATCAATTGAGCATCGTTTAAATGCCACAGCCTACCTGAGTATTGTTGCTGACCATGTCCATCCCTTTATGACCAGAGTGTACCCATCTTCTAATGGCTATTTCCAGCAGGATAACGCGCCATGTCACAAAGCTAAAATCATCGCAAACTGGTTTCTTGAACATGACAATGAGTTCACTGTACTCAAATGGCCTCCACAGTCACCAAATCTCAATTCAATATAGCACCTATGGGATGTGGTGGAACGAGAGATTCGCATCATGGATGTGCAGCCAACAAATCTAGCAAAACTGAGTGATGCTAACATGTCAATATGGACCAAAATCACTGAGGAATGTTTCCAGCACCTTGTTGAGTCTATGCCACGAATAATTCAGGCAGTTCTGAAAGCAAAAGGGGGTCCATCCCGGTACTAGCAAGGTGTACCTAATAAAGTGGCCAGTGAGTGTGTATGCACTGCATACGTTACTGGACGTCGCTCAGGTCTAAACAGATCCCTGTGTACGTTTATACATACTGTTTATATACAGGACTGTGCAAACATTTTAGACAGGTGTGAAGTCTTTAAAGTTAGAAAATAAATATATAAAAATACAAATGTTAATTGTTTATTTTTTTATCCATCAATTTATGAAATACAAAGCGAGGGCAAAGCAAATCTGTATCAAATCAACATTTGGTGTGACCGCCCTTCGCCTTCAAAACAGCATTCCCTGCCTAAAACTAATGCACAGTACTGTCTATGTACTGCATACATTACTAGACATCACTCAGGTCTAAACAGATCCCTGTGCACGTTTATACATACTGTTTATATATATGCACTGCATATTCTTTTGCTTGTCCCTTTACATTATTGGAATTGGCCAAAAGGCATTGACAGAAGCGGTTTAATGAATTAAAGTGGACATAGCTGACTCAGGGCAATCGATACTTGGTCCCCTGTCTGGCATTCTGTTATGGGTGCCAGAAACAGCAGGAGGCAGAGAGACGGAAGAGAACAAAGGGCAAGAAGGAGGTGAAAGACAGAGAGAGAGAGAGAGAGAGAGAGAGAGCGAGAGAGAGAGAGAGAGGGATGAAAAGGGGGAAGCATGAAGGGATGGAGATGTATGATGTAAGTAGAGTGGTTTAGGAAGGGGGGGGCTAGTGCAACAAGAGAGGATCATTGGAGAGATACACACGAGGAGGGGAGGAAAGGGTTGAGTGGGGCAGATACATGTGGTGTGTGTGTGCGTCTCTCTGTGCACCTGTGCATGTGTGCTTGTACTGTGAGCGTGTTTTCGTGTTTGCGTGTGTGTCTGTGTGTGTGCTTTACACTCCATACCGATCCCAAGGGATCCTCAGACATACACACTGGATCTCTTTCTTAAGGCTAACAGGATCCTGTTTGTACTCGTACACCATAAACTAAACTAGGCCTGCCTGACGTCCATGGCCCCATTCAATCCAATACACTTAAAAACAACATTTGTCTCGTCCTCCACGAGAGGCTTTGATTATAAGGCCTTTGTCTTTAGCAGAAAAGCTGCTCGTTGGATTGCTTGCATTCAAAATTCACCCTAAGCATTTGACACATGTATTTTTTATATACAAATAAATATATATATATATATAGGCAATGGAGGAATGTGGGCAGCAAACTGAGTGCGATGGCTCTGACAGAAAGCCAACGGTTGTGCTACCATTAGGCCCTCATGTCTGCATGCATACTCTACGCGGGATGGCTGTTATCAGTCACCTTCTATTCATATTTCAGAAGTTTGCTTTCAAAAGAAAATTGCCACAATAAGAGTATGTATTTATTTATTTTTTTTATCAATAGGTCTTTATATTCCATCCAATGGGCATGAAATGTAAATCAAGGCAGTTTTCAATAGATATCAATCTGCTACATCCAGTCATCCAGTCCTCTAGGAACAGCTAATGATTGCTTTACTCTCTGTGAAAGCCCTCCTGGAGGAAAGCCGTAGAGTGTAGAGTCCACGCGCTCTTTCCCCTCTCCTCCCTGAGTGGAGGAGCGTGTGAGCCCGGCCTGTCATTGTGTGTGAGCGGAGCTGTCCTCAGAGGTGCTCCCTGGATGTGTCCAAGGCTATTGGCTGCTCTCGGGCCGCGCGTTTCTCGGCTCGGCGGTCACGCCACACACACTGTCGGCACAGGGGGGGGGGGGGCAACAGAAGCCTTTCACTTCCAATCTCAGATGGTTCTTTTCAGTGTGCCGTAATTCGCCCTCCCTCCCTCCCTCTTTATCGCTCTCCCTAGCGCGCTCGCACTTCTCTCTTTTTTTTTTATCTTCCAGTTAAACTGCCCGCCCCTTTAACCACAATAACCCCCGTCCCCTCCTCCCCGTTCTGTTTTTTATCTCTTTCTTTCTTTCTTTCTGCAGAGACGCGAGGAGCGGTTTGGGCCTGTCATGTCACACTTGTGTCTGGCCGCGTGATGGATGGTGGGCTGGTTAGAGCTCTGGTTCAGTTTAAGGCGCCCGGCGGGGTGCCACCCCCCCCCCCCCCCCCACCCCCACCACTCCCCCGCATGTCACGCGACGCGCCCTCTTCATGTCTACCTGCCTCACTCAGTCTCTCCCTCGTTGGATCTCCACGTCAGGCTCAAAGAAGACGCTTCTTCCCGACCGCACCGCTCCTGTTTTGTCTCCACACCGTTCTCTTTTCCGTTGGTTGACTTTCTCTTCCTGTCCGTCCGTCCGTCCGTCGGCCTCCCTGTGTCTGCCTGTCTGCTTTGCCTGGGTTTCTGTCTCTCTCTCGCTCTCTGCCCCCGTTGATATCGCTCTCCTTTGATTTCTCCTATTTGTCAGTCTGCGTCTGTACTTCTTTTTGTTGATGTGTTCTAGAGTCATTCCATGTTGTAATGTTAAAGCCTCATTAAGTTGATGTTCTCATAGAAAACAGTGAGGTTCAAAATGGCATTTGGCATTTGTTGTGCTCAGACTGTTTTTTTTTTTTACCTAAAAAACTTTCCGTCCCCCATGCCGGGAAGCAAGGACAATGGAGTGGACTGCAGCACCTGCCTCCCTCCCTCCCTCCTTCCCTCCCATTAAGTCCTCCTTCTCCTGCTCTGCTCCCTAACCTATTCTACTAATTGCAGGCTACGCCAATGACAAAGTGTTGGAATTTAGTTATGCTAAAATGGAGCGGAGGGGAAGAAAGCAGGCCTTTTAAGGGAGGCCTGGGTAATGGCTCCTTGATTGATTGGCAGGCCCATTCTCTGGCTCTCCTGAGTGACAAGTCTGCAGTCGCCGCAGCGACGCTGGAAATGAGAGTGGAATTACAATAACGTTACCAGCCCTGTCACCTCCTCAGGGGACAGGAGAAAGGGAAAATACAATCACTGCATCTAACTGGCACACTCTTACACAGCCCACTCTTACACAACACATGCAGCACACACACACACGGCGCGCACACACACACACATACACACACACACACACACACACACACACACACAGCACACACACACTTCCCGTCTCCATTTTGCTTCCTGTTGGTGTCAGAGCAAAATATGCACGTACAATGCAGTTATGCTGCTACCTGCTTTTATCCCCTCGCCACCATTTGCCTTTAATCTGTGCCCTTACATGGTGTCCAGAGAGGCCATTATGGAAATGTAACAAAGGGCAGTCACATTGAAACTCCTCAGAGCGGGCTAGCACTAGAGTGCTGTTGCTTTTTAGGATGTGAACCAGACACTAGTGGGTCAGGACGGGTTTGATCCAATTACCACAATTGAGTTTGAGCCACAGTGTTTCCTGTTGGAGACAGCGAAGGGGAGGAAATAAGACTGCTGAAGAGAACACGCAGAATCAGAAGAAATACATGAAAACCCACCCACACCATCCTCGAATGCCCATATATATATGAGTAAATTAGACATACTGTAATTGGTGCATTTTAAAGTGAATTATATGTATCATGTCTAATTTACTCTATTTGTAAATGTTGTAGAACAATAGTACTTTAAAAGGCGGTATATTCTGAATGTGAGTTAGTCCCAGTCGGAGTTGGTGTTGACGTGCGACAGGGGGAACGTCTTCCTCCCCGCGTGCCGCGGCTGCTGTCAAGCTGGGACTCGCCAACTCCATGGCGTATGTATCTCCTGGCTCATTACCAGGTCTGGCTTAAACCCTGTCTGTTTAGATGTAGCTCTAAGTGGGGACATTGGCCATTCAAACGACCTTCTTCTCCTGGCTGCTGTTTTTCACGTGGCGTGCGTGCGTGCTTGGCGTGCGGCTGGAGGTCCAGAGCAGCGCAGCCTTTACGGTCCTTCCCCTCGCTCCAGGCAGCCATTTTACGGCCGGCGGCGCACAAAGGGGTGTTTACGACTTTATAAAGGCTCGTGACGCATCCTCTTGGTTTTATACATTCGGATATGAAACCCACCCGTCCCGTACACACACATCCTGCCTGAACCCCACAACACCCCCCTACACCCCCACCCCAAACGCTAAGTTAACCTTGTTAAACCCTCCAAAGCGGTCTGCTCAAGGCCTGT
>JAPMUY010009344.1:10000-67500 GCA_026901105.3 Galaxias olidus
TGCGCCATGAACAGCTGTATCAACGCGGCTCCCTGCCGGTGGAACCGCGGCGGCAAAGTGCCATCGCTCCCATTATTCCGCGCACGCCATCCCGGGAGTAGGCCTCGAGTAAATTCAGCCGTGGCCCCGGACATTTCTCATCAGGCCTCTGGAAGGCATCAGCTGTCTCCGGTTCCGTGTGCCGTAGCACCGGCGCTCCCTCCATCCACAAAGACCTGAATGGGAGTTTATCCCCCGGCAGATCCCCTCGGTGAGACCGTAATGAAGATGCATATACTGTATGGGCCAGGCTGGAAAGTGGTTCATCAACAGCGGTAGGGAGAGCAGAGTACACAGGCTTGTTGCGGTGGACCTAGATCCTCCCTGATCTTCCCAAGACTTCCTCCGAGGAAATGGAGTGGGAAGCGAGGGCTTTTGTTCGCCGCTTATCAGACACACAGCCGTTGCTGTGGGATATTACCCTGTGATAGATTGTGAATAAGACATCTGCCAAAACGCTCGGAGAGCCACTTCTCTCTAAGGTGCTTCACGGGAGAGTGGAAGGTATTTGATGCCGACATTGAAGCGGGCGGAAAGTTACCGCGGTTAAAATCTAATCTGACGAATGCAGTGAAAGGGGGCTGCAGTCGCACAAGTAACCCATTTTTAGAGGCACTCCAGTTTAAGGGGCGATGCTGAAGGAAGACGAGCCCATTTCAGCTCCAATCCTCTTTGCCATTATGCACCGACACATCTGCCATAAGATACCACACTCTGTGAATCCTTAAAATGGACAAATGTTTATGTTTAGCCATTGAGCCTCCAAGCAGAACGGTGAGCCATTTCCAGTCACGTAAGAGGATTCGTTTATGAATTATTTTTGTAGAATTTGTGGGGATTCAGCTTTGACTCAATGGGCTATGGGCTTGTTCTCCATCTAAGTGTTACTGATTCACCGAAGTGCCTTTTGCTTGCGTGATTTGCGTGTGAGGTCGATCAAAACAATCTCTGGCTTTTCAATAAGGTCTACTTATTGATCTTTCTTGTTGCCTCGATTTAACAATCATTTGTGTTGGTGTTTTGCAAAACTTTGCCTTTGTTGGCTTTTTCTTTGAGACCAGTGGTTGTGCTTTTCTTTGTTCCAGCGATGTCCTTCAGTCAACTATATGCTAATGAAGTTCATCTTTTGCAATCAACCTGCAGGCTTTGAAGCGCTCCTTCTCGCTCCATTTCATGTGATTTGTTTGTTTGTTTTTGCCATGTTCTTTGGTGATTTCTTTTTTTTTACCTGAAGCTTTTTTCTCCTGGTATGTTCCCCAGACATTGCCACCGTAAATAGATTTATCTTTCCCCAAAGCAAAGTCCTTCCTGGCATTTCCTTTCATCCCCCAATACCTCATTTCATCTGTCGTAACATGGCCTGCTGTGAACTAGGCAGGCTGGACAGATTGACTCAAGGTGTCACATTAAAATGTTCCCCCTGATATTTCACTGTTATTACTAAGCTTTGCGGTTAATATGTATATTTATTTTCCGGATTGGTCCGCATCGCGGCCGGTATATTGTTTTCCCTGTCCCTAGACATTTACTCGCTCTTCTCATTATATTCAACACTTAATAAACTAATCAATACTTGGAAAAAACAAGCTAAATGTCCTTGGTAGAAATTTGGAAGCTCAGACGAAACTTTTGAATTCACCCCGTGTCTGTCGGCAGAGTCCTGTCATATCGCTGAAGTAGAATAAAGAAAACAGCGAACTGTGCTTTTTTTTCTCTCCGTGTAATGTCCCTGGTGTCCCTGTAGCCTGTTTCCTTCTGTCTGCACTGTGTTGTTTTCCCATTGACTTGTGACCCCTGTGCTAGCCAAGACTGTCGCACCATTCCCCCTCGTTCGCCTTCCGCAGGGAACCGTACCGGGGTCAAAGTCATCGTCCATAACTGCTGGGCCTTGGATAAAGGCACTTATTACCGGGACCCAACGGACCCCGGTAGTAGCTGAACCTGCGCGTTTATATACTGGGAAGTGGTCATTTCCTGGGCTGATTGTGCTCGCTCCCTCTCTGTACCCTCCCCTCATGAATACCACGAGACACTTCACAGGGAGACGGTGGACTCTTAAATCAACAGTACGCACCCTAATACATCTTTCCCACGATCGCTGCAAGGGCAATGTCTTTGGCGCGACAGCTTACATGACACATTGTGACACATGTCATAAGCCATTGTCGTTGGCAGCCAAGAGACGCTATGCATCTTTAATAATGTCTCCGTCTAGTTCGGAAGAGCCCTGTCGCGTCCCGACAGCGACATCGTGTCGTTCTCAACCAATGTCTCCCCAGCCCCCGAATTCAACATCCTTCGACGGCTGGGAGTGTATGCTCCCGCTAGATGAGCATCGCTCCCAAAAGAGCCACCAGAGCAGGGCCCCGAGCCACTCTTAACCAAGAGGCTGGCAGCGGCTCCCCAGATAACCCAAATGGAGGGCGTTTTGCTGCATGGAAGTACTGTAAGCACAAAAGACCTCCTCAGTCTATGCTGGCAGCCCGAGGAGCTAACATTGAATTGGAGCCATGCTGCGTGGCGTTCTATTCATATCTCTCCCTCTCCTTCTGTTTATTTCTCTCTGTCTCTTTATTTATTTATCTCCCCCCTCTCTCTCTCTCTCTCTCTCTCTCTCTTTCTCTCTCTCTATTTATCTATCTCTCTTTATATCCCTCTCTCTTTCTCTGCACTTTTTAATTTCACTTTTTTCTCACAGTTGCACTCTTGTGTTTGCAGTTACTTTGTACTACTTTGTAGTTTTAGGTTGAAACGCTGGGAGGGTGGCACCATTCCATGTGGTGGTGGTGTTTTTCTTCTTCAGCCCTCTGCCCCGTCTTCATTGGTATTCATACCAGCCTCGTTCCTCCCGCCCTCTGTGCCACACCGTCTCACACCGTCTCACACCTCCCAGGGGACACTCGCTCCTTTTGGCCGGGTGCCAATTCCAGGACTCCCTTCCCCCCCTCCCCCCCCCTCCCTCCCCCTCTCCCCGAGCAAGGTGGTGTCTTCCACAGCGAGCTCGAATGAACCCGTGGCGGCATTGGCCGTTTCTTTTTCCACGTGGTTTAGTATGGAGCCAGACGGCCTATAATCCCTCTCAGGTTGCAGCAAACGGTGGTCACTCTGGCCGGAGCGCCGAGTGGAGAGCGGGGTTGGAAAGAGGGGGAAAGATATTATGTGAAGGGAAAGTAATTCTCTTTGAGGGGGAGTTTGGCTTCTGAACTCACAGAGCAAATATCAGCTGCCAAAACCCAGTGAAGTGTAATGCGGCCTAATGAATGGGAATAGGGAATGAGGGACTGGCATATACAAACACATGCCGTCTGAATTATTCCATTAGAAAACAGTCAATGTTCATTTGGGCCTTAATTAAGGACTCTCTCCCAAAGACATGCTGAACTGATTGATAGTCAAATCGAGGGAGATTGGGTTGATTTTCCCCATCTTCGCTAGTTAAGTATTTTTTGCAGCCCTCTTTTGATGTCCTCTCTTCCCCCTCTTTTCCATCCCTCTTCTTCCTTTGCCTCCCTCATGAATAAACCAGCAGAATGGCCGGAGGTTGAGTCCTGAAAACAGGAAGCACAATTACTGTAAACTCAAGGTACAACTCACCAAAGGAAGCATGGGGGCAATGAAGGATGCATTTCATCAGCCTTGCCGTAAGGCCAAAGACTGTTTTTCTGTTTTTGTCTCTGTGTGTGTGTGTGTGTGTGTGTGTGTGTGTGTGTTTGTGTCATGTGCAGTCAGCTGCTGGTGTGGTGCAGTCCTCAGTAAAGCAGACTCGGGGCTGTTTGCGGCTGTGTGTGTGCGCGTCTTTCTGGGGAGAGCTTCTGCGTCTTCTCCTCAGGAGTGAGTGGGCTGGAGAGGATAAAAACGACAAGCCGGCGTGATCTAACAGCCACCTCCTCTCCCCTGGCTGCCATGCGTGCACAGCCGTCACCCAGAGTCACAGTCATTACGGGCTGGCAGCATCCAGCGGTAATGACGTTAGAGGGGTCCTCCCACAGCCTGGCAGATGACAGCACAGGTGTGGACCGTGTTCCCCTGGGGCTTGGAGCTGCGAGACTCACACACACACACACACACACACACACACACACACACACACACACACACACACACAGCGACAACCCGACATGAGCACTCCCCCCCCTCGTAGACACACGCATCCACAGACACGTGGAGTGGCGTGTCCACGTAGCGAGCGTGCCCGCGGAGGCAGGCCCGTCCTTCTCCCAGTCGCACCCCATCCTTCCTCCTTGGCACGCTGCCCGCGGGGAGCGGGGGGGCTTGTCTGGACGGCCCAGCGTCAAAGGCAGCGTCAACACGGAGCGCCCGTCCAACTCTCTGCACCCGAGCGTGGGGGGGGCACTGGAGGCACCCGGGCCCCCCCCGTGACGGGGATGCGCCCTGACGTTTGCTCTCATCTGATACGCCACACACAGCTGCCCCGGCTCGGGCCAGACGGCCGCAGCTGCAACTCCCTGGCACGGCTCTCAGTCACCGGGGTCAGAGGGCCCCGCCACACCGCCCGCAGCGCGCCCTCCTCTCTCCCCTCCGCTCTGTGGTTTTCCACGTCGTCGGCCGCTCCGGGGACTAAGAGGATCCGTTGTGATGTTTCGGGTCCACACGGTGTTCGTTACTCCCACTCCCACGGCTGACTCCTCCGTCCTGAAACCTGGAGCGTTGAGTCGGCGTTGCTGTGCACGGCGGAGTGGGTCGTTCCGATTACTCAACCGCTCCGAGTTTGTCCTCCTCCGCGCACACACAGTTTGAACCCCCCCGAGCCGGGATGTACGCGCTGATATCCACGGTCTGTTTTTCTTAGACATTAATAGCATGACCCAGAACTGCGACAGTCCGACTTCATCAGGCTAATTGCCCCCTCTCTCTCTCTGTCTCAGATCAGGCAAGAGAGAGTTGTCTCGGCCGATAGAACATCAAAGGGGCTCTGGGCCCCCCGGGGGCCCCGGCACTCAGACACTAATTCCCAATAAGATCAGTGGGAAAGCTTAATTGACTTGGCCCCGTCCACTGTTTGGCTCGTCCACGCTGGCCCGGCCACAGCGTCTGGTTAGTGTCAGGAGACGGCCGGGGAGACGGGGGCCACATTGTTCCCCGACAAGCGCTCCCTGGAGGTCCTATTGTTCCTGGGAGCCGGCCGCCCACAAAATCCCCCCCCCCCCCCCCCCCCAAGCCCCCCCGAAGATGAAGGGACATTTGGATGATTAAACGGGGTGGGGGGGGGGGGGTTAGTGGTGCGCTGTGTCATGTTCCTCTAATCTCCCCGATAACGGATTAGGCCTGTGCCGTGTCATGCTCCCCTAATCTGCTGGAGGCGTGATGTGGGGCCGCTCGGAGACCCGGCCCGCCATGCCGCCATCCCCTCCCAGAGTCCCCTGCTGCCCCCCCCCCCCCCCTCCCGGAGGGGCGTCACTCACAGCTTGACCTCGTGGCCGTCCGACCGCATGTCTCTCTGGCTGGAAACGCAGCGCCCGGAGCGTGCCAGCTGCCAGAGAACGCCGCCATGCAGAGCACTTATCTCTCGCTGAGCGCCTCGGACTGAAAGTGGGCCGTAATGGGCTGATAGTGGTGGTGGTGTTTTCCGCCGGTGTAAACGCGGCTGATACCTGGACATTCATATGTAGATGAGCGTGGGGGAAGGGGGACGTGGGGGGACGTGGAATTCTTGTAATTGCTTGAGAACGAGGCACCTGGATTTCAGTCATTTGTGAGGCATCTGTGTCTTTAAGACGGCGAGAGGAATCCGAGCTCGGCCTCATCTCGATGATGAGAGTTAGAAATGCGGCTGTGGTGTGTGTGAGTGTGTGTGTGTGTGTGAGTGTGTGTGTCTGTGTGTGAGTGTGTGTGTCTGTGTGTGAGTGTGTGTGTGTGTGTGTGTGTGTGTGTGAAGGAGAAAGAAAGAGATTGAGAAAGAAAGAGATTGAGAAAGAGAGAGAGAGAGAGACAGAGAGAGAGAGAGAGAGAGAGAGACAGAGAGAGAGACAGAGAGAGAGAGAGACAGAGAAAGAGAGAGACAGAGACAGAGAGAGAGAGACACAGAGAGAGAAAGGGTAGAGAAAGGCTGAAGGAAAGTGAAAGGAGACACAGATTGGGTACAAATACAGTAACAGCCCAGGAGCCCCGGGGAGTTTGCCGTGCTTACCATCTGTCACCGTGCACAGTCTTACCTGACACCCAGGACCTGGCTGCACAGTCCTCAGCCACTTTGAATATGATGAAGAGGAATGATATTGAAATGAATAGGGGAAGGGGGAAAATAGACAGATGTGAGCCTTGGCCTTTGTCTTTAAGTGGCTGTCTTCACCTTTTGACAGGTTCCATGAGAGGGGAAGGACAGAGAGAGAGAGAGAGAGAGAGAGAGAGAGAGAGAGAGAGAGAGAGAGAGAGAGAGAGAGGCTGAGAGAGAGACGCCAAGCCCCGGCGAGAGAGAGGCGAGGCGGAGGGAGCGAGAGAGAGGAGAGCCGCGCGCCTTTGACACGCCCAACAATAGCCCTGTCATCTCTCTCCAAAGAGCCGACACCCATGTGCCCGGTGACATCCCCCTAGAGAATGTCAGCCGAGAAATAATCCACCTGGCCAATTTGCGAGGAAGGTGAACTTTCGACTGAGCTCTCCGTGGCACCGGAGGAGAGGGAGCATCATCGCCGGCTGTCTGGGTGGAGAAATTCTTTCTCTCCCCTCTCTCTCTCTCTCTCTCTCTCTCTCTCTCTCTCTCTCTCTCTCTCTCTCTTTCTCTCTTTCTCTTTCTCTCTTTCTCTTTTTCTCTTTCGATCTCTCTCTCTCTTACCTCCTCCATGACATGACATTTTTATTCAGCCAACCCTCCAGGAGGCGACCATCCGAAACACAGGGAAAGTGTTGAAAACAGTGCTTGTGAATTCAGCCCTGGAAGCGCGGGGACATTTTGTGTTTTGTATTACTTGTCTTTTTTGTTTTTTTCACTTGCGCGCAAGAAGCCCCGCTCATCAGCTTCCTGCTTTTCAGAGCCGCGTTCCATTAAAGGGCAGCTGTAAATACGGGCACGGCGGCGGTGGGGGGCGGGGGGGGCAGCCTTACCTGTTTGCCGAACAAACACGCAACCCCCCCCCCCCATGAGCACTTTGCCTCGGCGGCACACAGCTGGCGTACACGTCGCGTGACATTTCCCCAGAGCAGGCACGCAGACGAGAGGCTCCCGAGCCCGCATCGCAGGGGAGGAAGCGAGCCGCAAGGCCTCCAAGGTCCGTGGCTGGCGGGACGAGACACCCCACGCCCACAGCGGTCAAGGTATAGCCTGACCTGTGTGTGGTATAGCCTGACCTGTGTGTGGTATAGCCTGACCTGTGTGTGGTATAGCCTGACCTGTGTGTGGTATAGCCTGACCTGTGTGTGGTATAGCCTGACCTGTGTGTGGTATAGCCTGACCTGTGTGTGGTATAGCCTGACCTGTGTGTGTGGTATAGCCTGACCTGTGTGTGGTATAGCTGTGTGTGGTATAGCCTGACCTGTGTGTGGTATAGCCTGACCTGTGTGTGGTATAGCCTGACCTGTGTGATGTATAGCCTGACCTGTGTGTGGTATAGCCTGACCTGTGTGTGGTATAGCCTGACCTGTGTGTGGTATAGCCTGACCTGTGTGTGGTATAGCCTGACCTGTGTGTGGTATAGCCTGACCTGTGTGTGCTTTCCACTGCTGCAGGGTCGTGACAGAACGTGTGGGAACGATTTATAGGAGAGGGCCTCCTGGAGCTCTTTGATCTCGTGTTGTGTTCAAAGATGAACAACAACGCTGTGTCTCCTTGCGTTCTCTCTCTCTGTCTTTTTGGTTGTTTTTATCTTCACCATGACACCTGACCTGCGTGTATCTGCCCCTGTCGGCTGCGGTAGACCTTGACAAAGCACCCCGCGCGGCTGCAACACAAACGCATACGGGATCCAGTGCACGTGTCACCTACTGATGTTTCATTTAGTGCCAAACACAGCCTGTAACACCCTTCAAAGGATCCGGGGAGACATCTTGAAATCCTACACTAGCAATTACTGCTGAGGAGGATGAGAGGAAAACGGAGGTCTCCTGGAGACTGAAGATACAGCCAGCCCTTCACAGTTATCCATGTTTGCTATCCCCCTGAACGTGTGTGCGTGTGTGTGTGTGTGTGTGTGTGCGTGTGTGTGTGTGTGTGTGTGTGTGTGTGTGTGTGCGTGCGTGTGTGCGCACGTGCGTGTCTTACTTGATGTAGTACAAACTGGGCTGACATTGTTGTTAGCCCTGCCTATCTGCTGTGTATTTATTCCCGTGAGGTTCACACTACACAAGCTCCTTTCCCCCAACCTCAATTCCTGATAAGTCACAGCAGTTAAACAGTCTGACTGGTAGAAGCCATGTTTTGACGAGTCCTAGGCAGTTAACAGGATTTATTGGTTTACGTACAGTTGGACTCAGTGAGGCTCGTTACGCCAACAGTTTGACAAAATAACTGGTCTGCAAACAGCGGCGTCTCAACATGTCTGAGCGGTGCCCGTTTATTTACTCTCGACTTCGTTTCCAACGAGCAGTCACAGGAATTCCACCTAGGCAGTTATTTTTTGATATATTTTTGGTGGACAGCAGATTGAAAGGTCACGCGGCTGCAGCGCGGCGGCGGTGGAGGGTCCCGTCGGTGCCCCCGCCTGCCCTGCACTGTCAGCCCCTCTGCCTGGGCCGTCTAGCGCGGCCCCCCCGGCCCGGCGGGGAGCCTGTGGCACCAGCGTGGCACTCTCACTGTGAGGCGCTGTGGCGCCTCGCCGGTTGCCGGGCAGAGTTCAAGGGGCTATTTCTCTCCTGTGTGTTGCAGTGCGCTTTTCTGGGCCCTTCAGTGCACTGCGTTCGGTGGAAGTCACGGGCGTCTCGCTGCCAAGGCCTTTACCCCGGGAAAAAAAGCCCCTCTCCCTCCCTCTCTCCCTGGTCTAATGAGCCCACCCCGTCCGCCACGTCACCTGTCTCGGCACCGGGAGCCTCATTGGTATGCGCATAAAACAGAAGGTGGCATCGCTGTGTACAAATGGCACGCTGTCGCTCCCACCGAGGCAGCCGTTATTATGTGCATATCATTCACTGCCGTTCAAGGCCACTGTATATTCAATGCACAGCGGCGACTTGGCGGGCGCACTTTCTCTTCATCTCTGCCCCCCCCCCCCCCCCTACCTCCTTCACTCCCCTCCCCCCCTCCTCCACCACCCTGAAATGTGGTTTTATAGGATGACGCTGTTTTATGTGAAGGTTGTGTTTTTCTTGTTTTCCGTTATGCGCTCGGCCGCGTTTCCCCGACGGCACATTGACAGAGGAGTCGGCGGCGGTTTGGCGTGTGTTGCCGGGGGCCCCGTGGCCCTGGGGTTCAGCCCCGTAGCTCACAGTTAACGCCCGTAGCTCACAGTTAACGCCCGTAGCGAGCGAAAGATAATGGTACCGCATCGCAGACAAGGCGCGTCAGCCATCGCCGGGAGTCCGGCGTGCTCCCCATTGATCCCACACCCCCGGTCCTCACAGCACCGTCATGCCGCTCAGCGTCACTCCCCTGATTCTCTGCTGCATGGCCATTTGTTTTAATACTAGACCTTTTCTCTGTTTGTTAGTGTGATGTGCAGCTCGTGTTGATTGGATCGGAACAATAGATATAGCCTCTCCGGTTTTGAGCAATACTCTAATGGTCTAGTTCTTCTGCCAGTGCATGTGTTCTTCTGCGTGTGTGTATATGTGTGCTTGTTCATGTAAATCTGCGCACTCCTTTTCGTCCGTGCGTGTATGTGTGAGTGTGTGAGTGTGACTGTGTATGTGGCCACGCAGCGAGGGCCCCGGCTCTCCTGGCGGTGTAGGGGGGGAGGGGTGGGGGGTGCTGGCAGGGTGTGAGGATCCACTTCCTCTGTCGCTCATTCTCCTAAGATAATCTCATGATGGGGGGGGACAGCTGGCAGCTTGGTTTTCAGTCAGGGCACATTTTCTGCCACATCAATAATGAGCGCCTCAGCCCAGGCATGAACGCCATGGCCCAGTAGGCGGATAGTCTCTAATCCTCTCTTTTTTTTTTATTGTTTTTTTATTGTGTCTCTCTCTGTATCCATTTCCCTTCCCATCTCTGCCTCTGCGTCTCAACTGAATCCAGTCTCCTCCTTTCTTTACACTTCAACGTCTCCTCTCGTCTTCCTATTTCCAGATTCCCTTTGTTAGCTAAATGTAGCATAAAGACCAGGCCTGCGCTTCATCTTGACGTGACATGGCGTCTTTAGGGATTGTCTCGTGCGACACGGGCCGGGATGAATGTCAGTCAACCTTTAATTTTCTCGTCGCGCACACACACACACACACACACACACACACTCATCACCCCGATTCCGCCCAGGTAGGTTAAACAGTATTTACAGTGCGCTGCACCATGAGCGATGGCTTCAGATTGGTGAACACAGTCGTCACAGGGCCTAGCGGGCCCACATCGCTATGGAAACGAGGCCACCGACAGACACAGCAGGCGAACGGTGACACCCCGTAGCACTGGAGACCCGTGGATGGTGCGACACTTTAACAAGGACCGAGACGTTTCCCTTGAAGGGTGAGCCCACCTGGCACGTCGTGGCAACCCGTCTTCCAGAACCTTCTTTTGAGACACGGCCTCACGCCGGATGTCACCTAGCCTCACTTGTCATTGCTCGGCGTTGCTCCTAGTGGAACATCTTGACCTGCGTGTCACCTTCCCCTCCTCAGTGTTCCGAGCGTCACTGGTGTTACTACCTAAGCCCACACAGGTTCCCAGGATTAAATAATGCAGAGGGGACAGGGCCCGTTCATCCCATTTGTAGCAGCATTCTTCTGGCAGGCCCCTCTCCCCTAGGTGTGTTCTCCTTCAGCGCTGGACTCCACACGGGTATAGGGGCTTAGACCTGTGGGATTAGGCCTGCCTCCTGGCCTGTGACGGAACGCAAACGGTGAGGGTCACCTCTCAGCGTGTCCTGCGTGCTTGGCTGTGCGCACCGTGTAGTGGAGGGTCGACCGAATGGAGCGCCAAGCCTTTAACTCGCACGGGAAAATTGCCCGCACCCGCCGCCAAATCCTCCATTACCTTATCGTAGCCCTCTCGCCGCCATCTTGGCGTGGTGGCTCCCAGTCCAAACTCCAAAGGCCCCGTGAAGCCGTGTCAACCCGGCGGGCTGCTGGCGGCCGTGAGCACACCGTTAGTGCAGCCGGCCCCTGGCTCACAGCCCCCGCAGGGTGCCACGTTCCAGGGTCTTTCATCAGGATGTGACCGACGAGCATGTCTGGCTGCTCTCCGTCTCTTGCAAGGCTGTCGTGACACACTCGGTGAAGAGAATTTGCATGAAGCCTCGATACATCTCTCAGGAGATGTGTTTGCATTAGGGGTTATCACTGTTAAATAGCTCCCATGTAGGATAATGCCGGTTTGGTTCAATCAGCAGTGTCTGTGATGCGTGTTTGATGGGCAGGCTCCCTGTAAACTGTAGTCTGTGAAGTGTCCTCTAGAACAATACCACTTTCCCTCCTGTCCAACGATTGTAACGCGTACCCGAGTCTGACGGCCCGTTGGCAACGTCCCCATTCTATCTGTACATGCTGTCATTAACCTCCCAATGTGGAATTGCCGACGCTATCAGAGACGGGAGGGAGAGAATCGCAATTATCTGGAGAGCTCCGGAAAACATCAGCTATCAACCGTCAACTCTGTGTCAGAAGTGGGTGACGATGCCTTTGGGGAGGGAGAGGTAGATATGTGAAAGGGTACGGGGCCAACTACGTGTTCACCTCGTGCACACAGCCTATTCATATCCACCTGTGAAAAAATGTCTGAAATGTGCGCGGCTGTGCAGCCTGACCTTAACAATGGAGTTAACTTGTGAAGCCAAGTGCACGTAATGTGGTTACGCATAGTGCAATTACCCAATGAACACCACCACATGCAGAGTGTAATTCTATTAATTACCTTAACATGTTGTGTAGGTTATTCACCAATCAGGTTAGCCGCGATTAAAAAGTCAACTGAAAGCGTTTGAACGAGCGATGTGGAGAACTTGCACAGTGGGTTCCGGAGTGCGCGGAGAGCTATTTGTACCCGACAAATAAGCACGGCGCTTACCTTTTTTTGGGCCAGAGATGATGGGGTTTCATTCGCATGAATTGTGGTTATTGCGCGTGGGCGTGTGGTCCCGTGGCGCACTATTACTGAAGGCAATTTGAATATTGTTTTGTCATTAGAATGGCTATCTCCACCAGCAAACCTGATGAAATATTTATCGTGGATTTGAGGACGGAGGCTGTTTTAATTACCAATACGGAACAGGCCTCTCACAGGGTTTATTAGTGCCATCGGTCTTGTCACTCAGCCTTGGACTCTCTCTCTCTCTCTGCCGGCAGTTACATTTTCCTGTACGAGTTTGTATAATTAAGGAGCGAGCCGACTTCAGATCTGCCGGCCGGCCGGTTTGTGGCATTGGTCCTCAATGTTGTTAGGAAGAAAATATAGCGGAGGTAAATCTTTGAAATGATTGGTCCTTGGATTGAGGAGCACTTCATGCTGACTGATGGTTTGGCCTTATTTCCATGGCGCCTTATTGAGATTCAGAGTGGGGACGCTTTGCCCACAAATGAGCTGTCTGGTCCAGGTTTCTCACGGAGGGTTTTTCCCCCCTCCACAGGGACGTACTGTACTCTGCTCTATTTGCATCCCATCCTGTCTCTTGAGGGACTGCTTCTAACAACCTGTAGGATTTATCATCTGTTCATGTGGAAAAAAATAAACTTCAATACTACCACCCTCTGCAATCTATCATAATTACCAGCAAATAAATTGTTATCGCTTTAATTTAAATTAGTGGCTGTGATGGTTCTTCATAGGATCACTTGATATCTTATAAATCACTGACTTGCAGGCACTCTTGCGTGCACAGTAACACACCCGAATATGCAACACAGCAGATAACATGACACGAGTGAAACACTCATTCCCACACACACACACACACACACACACACACACACACACACACACACACACACACACACACACACACACACCATCATAATCAAATAAGTTAGTAACTTCTAAATCAAAGTTTCTGCCACACTCCTGTGCCTTCTCCCTTTTGCAATCACGCAGAGAGCAAGGGGCGAGAAGCAGCATTTTACCAACCTGTAATTACAACAGTGGCATTTCACATCGAACACCCCCACCAGCACAAACACCCCCACAGCCTCTTAGGTGTGCCGTTTGGAAAGGGAATGTGGTTGATTCAGGAAATTGACTTGATGAGGTTTTTTTTCCCCTCTTTTACTCGCCTCTCTTTGAAAGGGAAACCAGGCTCCATCTCTTTAGGCCGGAAACATCTCCGATTAGGCTGAAATGTTTAAGGAGGATGGTAAAAAAAAAATCGATAGCGCTGCTTTGCCCTTCTGAGATGCGCCATGTTTGTATACATCAAGCTCCATCCACCCAAGGCCAGCTGTGTGCGAATGCTGGTGAGTCAGTGAGATAGAGAGAGAGATAGAGCGAGAGATAGCGAAAGTGAGAAAGGAAAGCTAGAGAGAGAGAGAGAGAGAGAGAGAGAGAGAGAGAGAGAGAGAGTCTTTGTAACCCTCCTGGCTTCCTCCCAGGGCTCTTTGACATGTCTTATTAGTCAGGTCTTTAAAAGCTTGGGCCTGCCTTCACAGGCACACTCCTCCCCCTTCTCCCTGATTAAAGTGCGGCCACGGCTCCCAGCACCAAGCCAAGATGGCCACACAGCGTTTATTTTGGGCGCTGCTCATCACTCAGACTCGGTGCCAACGGCGTTATTGGACAAAGCATTACAACACGCAGTCCAGGGCCATCTCAGGCCAAGATATCTGGGAGTTTTGAGTTCACCAAGAACATCGGACCAGAAACCGCTATTTCCATTATGCTGACGCTAACTACGCTAACCTCGCACTCTAGCGCTATCGGAGAATGGATTTGCATTTTGGGTGCGCAGCGACGAATATATCTGCCCAGGCGAGTTTCATTGTTTGCCATTGAATATATCATCACATCATTATGCAGGGAGAACAATGCACTGTGGGGCTTTTTAAAAGCATGATAGTTGGTCACAATGTTCCGAACAAAACACACTGTAGTATTTCCATGGAAAGCAGTCTGTCTGCATGTATAGAGTATTTTAGTCCCACAACAAGGAAATGCAACTCGCAAGCGTCAACAAAGAAAAAGCCATGTGGAAAATACCTACAAAGGACAGCGTGTTGCTTCTCCTTGGTGTCAAATCTTTTCCCCTTAGTTTGAGCTAAGCGAATCAGCGCCGCCCGTTGATTTATTCATAAGGGACACAATGCCGGTGACCTTGTAGTGGCAAACCCCGCGCAGCACCATCCTTTGAATAAAATAGGTTCCGAGAAGAGTTGGAGAAAACACAGCAGACATTCATGAGGAGATATAAGGTCAGGACCCTTACACCCCTCCCCCCCTCCCCCCCTCGCTGCGTTGGACAGGCCAGTCCAGACACAGTGGGGCCCCCACCTTTCGGAGGGTGGTGCAGAAAGGAACTGGATAAAGGTCACTGGGTTCCCCATGGCCTCATTGTAAGTGGTGGAGGAACATGTGTAGCGTGTCCCCCACCCACCAGCATCAGACGCTCCGTACCAGACTGTGGACGAGACCGTCCCTACAGTGGCCCTCCACGCCAGCCTGGCCCATTGGATTCCCATGTTGTCCGCAGCATGTTCTCTCTCTCCCTGTATTCATTAGCAAGGGGCTAATTATGTTGTGTGCCAAGGGCGGGGCAGGGGCCGAAGAGCTCCGTGTTGAGCACGGAGGAGCACGGCACGGCCCATTTGCTGTGGTCTGCAAAACCTCCTCCTCCTCCTCCTCCTCCTCCTCCTCCTCCTCCGCTGTCCACCACCGTTAGAGGAGGACGGGATGACGAGCCAACGGCGGGCGGGGCGTGACGGGGGCTACGGCCGCTCTCTGTCTCTATGTCTCTCTTTCTCTCTCTTTCTCTCTCTCTCTCTCTCTCTCTCTCTCTCTCTCTATGTCTCTCTCTCTATGTCTCTCTCTCTCTCTTTATTTCTGTGTGTGTGTGTGTGTGTGTGTGTGTGTGGACACACTGGCTCACGGAATGCCACTACAGTATGTCACCGCATAATGCCCAGTGTGGTTACACTGTTTGACTTATGATGACATCAGGGCTGGGGGAAATACAACGGTTTAGTTGCAGGCTTACGAGTTTGCCTGGAATCAGCAAAGTTAGTGTAGTGTTTGGCGCCATCACATTATTATCGTTTCGATAGAGCAGGGGTGATTGCAGCTCTATGGTAATGACTACCAGACGGCTTAATTAATACGCACTCATACAAAGGATACACACAAACCAGGACACACAGGCAAAACGTATATGCATCGTTTGCAGCTGCTTCGCTCCAGGGCTGTGCTTTGTTTTGGTAAATGACGCTGTTTGGCTGAACTCCCCCACAGACACTTTAGCGGGTTTTGCTCAGCGGAAAACCTGTCTGGTGGGCCCCATGTCACTGATGCCCTCAGTGCAGCATCTGCAATGTCCACCCCCGCACGCACACTAGGCCAGCACGTATTTTACACTCTCCCACTCAGTGACACACACACACACACACACACAAGCTCAAACACACACCCACGCACAAATACCAGATACTCAAACTCACTGAAATAAAAGATTTACTTCTTATGGCATTTCGTACTTGGTACACAATTTCATAACTCGGGATCATAAACAAACAAAATAAAAAAAAGATGCAAATTAAAACCCAATTATTATAAATGATTAATTTTCCCTGAAGTCAGTGATGGTTCATATAATTTTAATGGTGAATGGGGACAAGATAAGGAATGTTTTTGAGAGAAATGTTTTTAAGAAAAAGGAAAACATTCCATGAAAAACATTGAGTGTATCCAGGATCAGCAGACGCATAATTGGGCCGTATTAAGACGACTCTCTTTCCGAGGAAGACTTAACAGGCTTACTGCCTTACTTAGCGTCTGTGTATTCACACATTCACAGCCTTAAAGACTTGGTAAAGCGTAGCCCTTTGTCGAGCTGTTACAGTAGAGGACAACTGGAGACGGCTGTCCTCCCCGTTAGCTCTTGGTCCTTGTGCCCAGACGAGGGGACTTGAGGGGATCAAAGTCTTTGGCAAAGGTAGCCGCCCTAAAGCCCAGGGAGGCATTAGAGTTGTCTATGCCTCGGGCGTTGTCAACAGCCTCCTTAGTTGCCCATAAAGCGGCGAATGAAAAAGAAACCCCGCCTCACCGCCGCATTCGAAACACTACAGAAAACAATGAGAGTGTTTTATGGCTCGGGGCCTCTGTGAGAACCACTGAGGACTCCTCAAAGGCTGAGGGACCAGGAGGAGGTGGGGCGGAGGGGGAGCACAGCCACGGAGGCCGGGGGAGGACGGGAGTTATGACAAGTTTGGAATATCAATCAACGGGACTTTTTGTCCACCGAGACGCACAAAAAGAGAACACTGCGAGCCAATTAAAGCCGGTTCCTAACACCAGGCGTATCAGTCCTGAATTGAAAGCCTAATTCTATTAGTCTCTATTCTCCTCGGAGGAGACAATTTGATCATAAAGCAGAGGGCAGAAACCACTGGGACCTTTTACTGCTGTGCACACTGTTATACTGCCAAGACTGTTCCATGCGCTCCCTCCTCTCTCCTCCTCCCTGCGTCGCCCTCACACACGCGCGCGCACACCTTCCACAGGGCAGAGTCATGCCCCGACAATTCGATAGGATCCACTGAAACGGTCAGGAGTTAATATCGGATAATTAATCCATTGGACCAAGCCAGGGAGCCTAGGGAGCTGTTGGGGATGGGCTAGTGTGTGTGTGTGTGTGTGGGGGGGGGGGGGGGGGGGGTTGGCGTCTGGATGTGTGGCGGGAGAGGCTAGTTGAGGGGTGGGCTTGGTCTGAGATGGACTAATCCACTGAGTGCCCGTAATGTAATGAGCGGCTCTGGCCTAATGGAGTCCATTTAGGAGTAAAAGAAAGACAGCAACGGGGAGAGAGAGAGAGGTAGAGAGAGAGAGAGAGAAGAGAAGAAAAAAGGGAAGAGAGGAAAAAGTGGTTTAATGATGTTAAGAAATGAGTATTTGCTTTCATTGAACAGGTTGATTGAACACACACGTAGTGTTTACCGGCACAGGCCTGGCCTTCCAGTAGTTGTTGCTTTGCTATTAGTGTCGTCTCGTTTTGCTGCAATGCTTCCAGGCGGCTCTATTAAGATTGCGGGTAAAGAAGGGGCCCAGTCAAACGCTCTTTCTCACAGTCCCCCAGCTCTAAAGCGTGCCACCGACTGTGTTTACCGTTTCATAATACAGGAGGCATAGCTGCTGTGCTACAGCCCATGTGATTGACCAATGTATGCTAATGAACGGCCTTGTGTCTTGGAAAGGACCGTTGATGATGTTAGCTAAGGTGTTACACATGATGTGAGGCAGAGTAAAGACTCCGCCTAGGCCATCAAAACTGTTGTACACCAGCTCTAGTTCTAAAGCCTCTGGTTAGCGCTGTTAAAGTGTTACCAAGCACCAAAACGTGTGTATTCCATGTTTTTCCGACATGGCATGATGCTAGAGATGCTAGATGTAAGACGCTAGAGGAGGAGGGGGAACAGTGGGGCAGTTATTACATTGAGCGCAGCTTTACATCACTTCCCTGCACCTAGACTCTTGGACTTTTCAAAGCACAAAGTTGCTATGGCCAAGCTAAAATAATGTTGGTTGTTTGAGTAAAACTATTGGGGTCCAGTGTTGTTCCAAACAATCTTTATCGGTACCTAAAGAAAAACATTACAAGTATGTGCCTTATTGTATACGTTTACTATTACATATAATATTTAACTGTCTGGAATGATTATCACATGAAAACATTTCAACATTGACATTTGCTGGACGTAGCTACTAGATTCTGAAACTTCTCAAGTTGTCAGCTGGCTACAGTAACTGTTGGAAGTATTATTTTTGAATATAAAGCTAGGAGAACATCATGTTCTAGCTAAATTGGACTCTGTTTTGATTCCAAATGATTATTTTCTTATTTGCGGAATATATATATATATATTTATTATATATCTATTTATTAATATATGGTTGAATGACTCAGACAACATCTATTTCGCAGCAGTGCCCTGGTTACAAATCAGGTAATAAAAAATACAAAAATGATTAAACAACGAAACCAAATGAAGGAAAGAAGGCATTTGTATAAAACAAATTACTCGTCCCGGCTTCAGTGGAGGTATAACATTTCAAAACATAGTTTTACACTCATTGCAACTGTGTTTGTATACAGTAACTGGCAGCGAGATAATTATTAGTCCTCAGCGTAGGGCTGTTCACTTTCAAACTTTGGACAATTTTGAAGTCCTATTTACCCAGTCTGCTTTTATTCGACTGTGAGATGACTCAGGCACACAGACACACACACATGCGCGCGGCCACACACACACACACGCATGTCATCCAGTATGTCAGAGAACTGCGGGAGGGAGGTTTTGGTCCTCTTCTATCGACTCCCTAAAGACATGGCTGGTAATGATTTGATCTCCTCCGCTTTCTCTTGCCATCGTATTGGCTGCTGTTGTTATTGTTGTTGTTTGTTCCTTGTCAGGGGCGCTCTGCGTGCACAGCCCGTCATCTGTCATGGCTGTCAGGCGGCGGTTTCTAATGCACCATGACTGCCGTCTCTGCCTGCGCTGTTTGCAAGGCCCTCCCAACCAACCCCTAATTGGCCATTGCCGAGGCGACAAAGTGGTGCGGTTTGGTGGATAAGGCGATCGCTCGGGGGCCTCGTCTGCATGTTTGGCAGGGTGCTGGGGTCAGGGGGCGTGGTGAAAGGAGGCGGCACGCGGCAGCTGATGTGACGGGGGCTCCTGCAGCCCTAGCGACAGGGAGGACGGCACAGCGACGGAAGAGAGCGCACAAAGAGGCAGACAGAATCCAGAGCGAGAGAGAGGGCGAGAGAGAGAGAGAGAGAGAGAGAGAGAGAGAGAGAGAGAGCCGCGCTACTATCTACTCGCGAGCCCTCCTACTCAACGTGGCCGGGGGGCACGTTACGGAACAGTGTGTGGCTCCAGTGGCGTGTCCGCGTCTCACAGCTAGTGCCTCTTTCACTCATGCGTGCGCGTCTGTTGTGCACATGCAAATGAGCGTGTCCTAATGCATTTGGCAGTGTCGCTGAGCGTGATGTGGCACTGGCAATAAGAGAGCTCTCTCTGCGGCCGTACAGACACTCCACTGTGACACGTTGGTCCAAAAAAAAAGAAAGAGAAAAAGCTGTTGCTCGCTCCGATGGGCTAGCTGCACAAAATGGTGGGGGTTCCTTTGAAGGCCGACCGGGTGTTAAGTGGTGAACTCCGGTGGCAGCAATGGAAGGAGGGTCAGAGGGGGTTAAGGACAGCTCCCGTGTCTGGTGCCTCGCGGGGAGGCCTGGCTAAATGCTCTGGGACACATTTCGAAATTACCGTTTGGAGACAACACTGTTTAATGACGGGATTATTCAATTCAATTTAAATGTTTAGTCATCAAACCGTGCATTAGTTAATGATGTATTCATTTCAATCTGTTAATCATTAACTAATTCAGAGGCACTGTTTCTAGAGGGCACAGATTGTGCCGTGTTATAGATTGACAGCACTAATGACATTTCTCTTCCTGTCCCTCCTCCCTTTCTTCCTAAATCCACCCTTTTACTTTTCTTTCAATTATCTCTCTCTCTCCCTCTCTCTCTCTCTCTCTCTCTCTCTCTCTCTCTCTCTCTCTCTCTCTCTCTCTCTCTCTCTCTCTCTCTCTCTCTCTCTCTCTCTCTTTGGCTCTCTCTCTCTCCCTATCTCTCTCTCTCTCCCCCTCCCTCTCTCTCCCGACATTCTTCCCTGTCTTCTCAGGTCCCACACCAGATGGGCGCGCTGACGTTCTACCGCTATGAGCAGCCCATCGTAGACTACTGCCAGGCCCACCAGCCCCTGCGGCTCAACATGGCCTACGAGGGGCCCCCGCAGGGCCTGGAGGGGCTGGAGGACCTGGGGCCACGCGACAGGGCCACCATACAGACTGTGGCGCTGCCTGCCTTACCCCCTAACGCCACCATCGGGCCCCCCGGGCCAGTGGCCGGGCCCCGCTCCCCACCGCTCTCCCTTAGACCCCCTACCGAGGGGCCCAGCGGGCCTTTCCCCCCTCAAGAGCGCACCGGCACACTCACCTTTGGACGCTAGCAGGTGCAGCCCCCCCGGGGAGCCGTTGTTACGAGGTGGGGTGGGGGACTTTGGACCGGCCAGGGGACCTGGTGTTGTTCTGGGGACATTTATCAGCACATTGGCTCAAGGTTAAGAGAGAGAGGAGGAGTGGGGGAGACCAGAGAGCGGCAGTGAGGGTAGAAGAGCCGACGAAAGAAAAAAAAACAAAATACAATTTCAGCCGCGGCTTGAGAGGCTTTGGCATCTGTCAGCGGGGACGGGAGCGTCATGGAGGCTGATGTGTCTGGGGGACCTGCTCCTCATCGTCCGCGTCTCTCACCAAACACTTCACGAGAATCCCTCCTCCTCCTCCTCTCCCCGGCGGGGCCCCACAGAGGGGGGGGGGGGCGATTTGAAACGGGATGTAACATGCATGACACGTTTAAGCACCTCTTGGATTGGCTCTCTGGCCCACGCAGCAGCGGCTCAGCTGGGTGTCTGCTGGAGAAGAGTGGACGATGGTGGACTGGCTCGTGCCGGGGTGGCAGCAGTCTGAAGGAGGAATGTGCAATAAACAAGGTTTCAGAAGGACCAAAAAGATCAGCGTATCGAGGGAAAGGGAAATAAAGCCGAAAGTCTGATTGGCTCAAAGGCTTCATGCTGTTAGTTCCGTTCAACATTGCTAACGAGTGGTCGAGCCCGCAGACTTAATGGTTATCATTAATTCATTCAGATGAGGCAATGCCGACTTGAGTCTTACAGTGTTTCTGTTTCTCCCGCTTTGTTTTGAACCCACAGCTCTGTCCCACGCTGAATCCCTAATTAAGTGCACGTCGAACCAAAGATTGTTTTCTCTTTTTCTTTTTATTTTGATTATTTTTTCCCTCTCTCTTTCAGATGTACATTACATATATACGAATGTGAATTGCGTTCTCTAGACGACCATCAGGTCCTCCATTCCCTTAACAGAGAGATAGTACTTGTGTTTCCTGAGTTCATTTTAAAGTACAGGTGCTGGGGAGCTTTGCGTCAAAGTGATACGGTCGGCTTTTGCGTTTTACACTAGGTGCCAATTGATTGAACCTTACAGAAATATGAGTGTGTGTGTGTGAGTGAGTGTGATCTTAAATCCATTGAAACATGTATCCCTAATTGGGTGCATTGGAAGGCCAACATAACGATCTCTAACTAAATGTCAAATCTCACACCACTTTAAAATAGTCGACGAAATCGGAGAACGGTTGCCGGACATTCCCCCAGTGTCCCGTGTCTTGGTTGAGTCAGCGCCCGCTGTGCTGCCCAGCCCAGCCCCACCCTCCTACTGAGACCCTTACAGTTCAGCAGAGACGACAGAGCTCGACGTGGGGCACACTGGACCGACCAGGGGATTTCTCTCTGGCCTGAATATGAACTCGCTGACGATGAGGATGATGCCTGTTAACACGACCCCTGGGTTCTCCAGTCAGCGGGCAGGCTGCGTGAGGACTGCGTGAGACGAATGTGGACACTCTCTCTCTGTGTGTGTGTGTGTGTGTGTCCCCAGGGCTCCTCTGTGGACCATGCTACTCCACTGACTGATGGAGGGGGCAAAGACGGCCACGCTTCTCGCGCTGGCCTGTCACGTCACATCCGCAGCCCAAGCCAAAAGACTCTATGGATATTTTTCTATCTGTTAATGTCTCTGTTTCCTGGAACTCCTCCCACTGTGAAGCTGGTTGGTTCTGTATCGTCAGAGTGGGCGGGGCCACGTTCAAAAGCCATGGCGGAAGGGGGAGTGGCCATTTTAATGAGGAGGAAAGATGGGAGGAGGACCTTTTTTTGATGTTTCTTGGTTTGGAACAAAAGTCGCCACTTTTTTTTCAGATGATCAAAGATGATGTCAAGAGAATTCAACGACTTAACAAAATGACTAATCCAACAGGACTTATTTATCGTGTAAATAGAGAACTCTTTCAAATGGGGAAAAAAGAAAACTATGTTATTTCACTTCTTCTGAAACACAAACTGCTTGTGGCCAGAAGAGGAGCCTTATCCACTTCCCAGCCAGACTGAGGGGGGGGGGGGGGGGGGGGGTGCAGGCGGGGGGGGTGGTTCCTACTGTATGCTCTCTCTTTGTTTCAATGATAAATATTTTTATATCTGCTCCTGCCACTACTCGACCATTGCACAGAAATTATATTGTGGAGGTTATTTCTCAAACCCTACCATGCGTCCGAATCACAAAAAGGCAGTGTTTTGGGAGGGCTGGGAGCTGAGGGGAAGGGTTGAAATGTCATAGACACCTCTTATTTTTTCGGTTCTGACTTTGGTCTTGTCTAAGATGGGGGGGCGGGGGGCGTATGGTGTGTTGTTACTTTCATTCCCCGCTGTCTCTCAGCCATCAGAGGAGGAGCAGTGGAAGACGAGGGGAGAGGTCCTCCTTCTCGCTAGAGGTGAGAAGTTTGAAGGAGGGATCTTTTTTTTTGATGTGCCATGATATTGTTTGATACGAAACCCCAGCCCCAGGAGCTCCTTGCTTCATGATCCGAAAATGTTCAGAAATTGCTGTGTTTCCGTTAAAGCCGGTCGGTTCGCCCAGCATGGTTACTGAACACCGCTGGTTGACTTGATTTTGTAGTGAAATATCTGTGCCAATGTCTTTATAATGGGACGCCGTCCACTCCACCCCGTTCCATTCCGTTCCATTCCACCTATGTCTCCTCTTGCTTCCTTCTCCCTTCCCTCCCCTGCGGGAATCGTTGGCCCGAGTTTTGTGTCTGCTTTTTGATGAGTTTAGTGAATCGCTTATATTTTTCTTCATATTTCTCTGCATGATAACGTGGAGGAAAAAAAAGAGGAGAGGGGTGGGCTGAGCCCGAACGAGACGGTCCGGAGCCCATTATCCCTTGCTGGAATGCCCTAGAACCACAAGCACGCTGAACACTTAGCGTCTCTCTGGCAAGAGCTGTTCAATGGCCCCTTACAGCCCCCCTGTTCACTACAGCACCAGAGGCTGTACTGCCAGACTCCGGAGACAAGATGGTGCACACCAGGGACAGGCCATCCCCCTGTAGCTGTCAGTCCAGCTCCCTGCACATGGCACATAGGAAACCATTTTGGTATTCATGGACGGCCCCCAAAGGGAGCCTTCAATCCAAAGGCAATGCTCCTCCAACCGAGGCCTTCCTGTGGCCTAATTGAAAGAGCTAATAGAATCATGTGCACTCCAAATCAAATCAGCCACTAATAAGCAATTGGTTAATCTCACACAGTCTATACCTCTCAGATAAGAGCGGATAGGGTCCATTGTATTATGGGGATCCTCAGAGGCTCCGAGCTGATTCCCTTTGTCCCATTTTCCCAGCGTCATCCGAAGGCTCTCGGCACAGAGAACGCATACAGATTATGTACACAAGGTCTGAACTTTGGGAATGTCTGCACACGCTGTAGAGTTCCCGCAACGCCGCTAGGCTTTGTTTTCACTTCCGCTATATTTGTTTTTGGATTTTCTTCCCCCCAACCCCATTCCTTTGAGCTTGGGCTCAAATCCCTTCTGGGAGCACTTCTTGCTGCAGGGGGCTGAATACAGGTGTGCAGAATTGCAGTGAAGCCTTTCATATTTCCGTGTTTATGCTTTGAGGAACAGCTAAGTGCAAATCTCCAGAGGAAAGAGGATGACAGAGGAGAGGGTAAGCAAGCGGGAAGAGGGAGGAGGAGGAGGGTATGAAGGTGCATGAGAAAGAAAAATGTGCCGGGAACAAGGACATTAATTATGTCGGGTTCAAATGAAGGACCCTGATTTCTTCGGCTGGCTGGTTTGTTGGAGGCAGACCTGTTTTCTCTGGGGAAAAAATTGAAATAGGCATAGACACACTAACTACAGTGAGAAACAGACAGTGCAACCTGCCACTGTCCCAAAATTCCCCAAACAAAGCCCTTGATGTTGTTGACCTGCCTACAGGTACTGCGTACCTCACACAAACACATTCACACAAACATATTCAGGCAGGAGCAGAGGGAAGCGTGGCGTTGATATGGGCTTCTGCTGTCTTGTGAACCTGGCTCCTGTGTCCGCCAGCTCAGCGCTGAGCCCTCCCCCCTCATCGTTCCTTCCAGGTTTCCGTAACGCTCCACCGGGTACTAATCCATGACCTGGTCGATCCATTTCAAATACTCATTAGTCACAACGAGCCAGAAGTCCATCTTTGTGTCGCACAAAGCAACACTAGAACTCCTCGGGCTGCTGAGGAATTAGATGACCAGGAGTTAGTGGTCTGCCCTCCCCTGAGCCTGCACGTGATGATCAGGTCTGTCCAGTCCGCATTGATTATGTTTGTTCCATGCTGCTGCACATTAGCTGGAAGTCTTCAACCTTTGGCCTCCGATTGTCTTGGCTCTGTTTTTCTACCATCGCTTATGTCAAAGGGCAGAAGAATTACAGGCCCGGCCATTAACCTCTGTCAGAGAAACATACTTTCTCTTTTGTCTGACAAAGCAGGTTTAAGCCCCTAATTGGATTTGCGTGTGCCATATAGAAAGGAATTCTACGACTGTTGAATGATACAAGCTAATGTGAGCGTGCAGTAATACTGACAGCCAGCAATATCATCAGTGTTTTTTTTGTCACGGTCTGCGCCAAGCGTTTTGTTTTTGTTTTTTCGTTATTCTTTCCTTGTCTTTTCGTTCATACATTCCATGGAAGCCTTGGGATCCCTACTTGTCCGTCTCATCCATTTCCCACGGGGAGCATTGATTCCTGTGGGATGTAAATAGGAGCTGCATTGTTCTCTTCGGTAGTCGGTTCGTTGTTGGACTTTTCCGTTTGTTTGGGGTTTGTTTCTGTTTCTTTCTGTATTCAGACCTAAAATGGTTTTGTGGAGACCTGGTCCAAACACAAAGTATGGCTCCTCTTTGAGTATATTATTGTCAGAAAATGTTTTGTAAAGATTTTGATGATGAAATCAAAAATAAAGAAATTCAAAGATGGGATTTTATGTGTGTTGCTTTTAATGCACAGCAGAATGTGTCAAATATATTTATTTACATTATTGTTACAATAAATTATTTATTATAATATTAAATGAGTCTTAATTACTGACCAAGGCTGACTTGAAAAACACATTTATTGTGACTAGATTTGCGTACAATGAACTGGTAGGAAGAGATGACAATGGGAGCTTTGAACATATACTTGCGCTTGATGTGACTGACTACTTGTTTCCCCTGCAGTATGTCGATGTTACTGTTTGTAGATAGGCCTTTTTTTGCTTCTCTGTAGACTATCGTTCTGTCACTTCATATAGAGCCATCTTCCTATCCCTAGCACATAGTAGGGCGACAGGGCCGTTTACTGCTCAGCGAGCAGTGCTGTGCCGTCAGCATGTGAGGGCGTGGCGTGCCCCACCACTCCATCGAGGATGCCTGCTGAATGGTCAACACGGGTATGGGCCACTTACGTAAGTAATAATTCATAGCAGTCTGAACCCTCTCTCTCCCTCTCTCTCTCTCCGTCTATCTGAGCTCAGATTTGAATTACTGAAGCTTATGACTAATCCATTTGGCAAGCCATCGCCATCAACACTGACATCTTTGCGGGTTGTTACCATCTAATATGAAATCAGAATTTGCAGAAAATTAAGCGATTAAAAACTTAGCAATGTAAAAACAATACGCTATCACAACACTTTCACTGTTAAGATATGCCCAATACCAGGAAAAAATCACACCAAGAAAACATGACCACGCATTCACAGAAACTCCATCCACTTGTTTTGCTCTATCTATCTATCTATCTATCTATCTATCTATCTATCTATCTATCTATCTATCTATCTATCTATCCATCCATCCATCCATCCATCCATCCATCCATCCATCCATCCATCCATCCATCCATCCATCCATCCATCCATCCATCCATCCATCCATCCATCCATCCATCCATCCATCCATCCATCCATCCATCCATCCATCTATATATATATATATATATATATGTAACATTAAGGAAAGGTCGGGGATGACACAGGGGACACAGTCTTCCTTTGCCTCAATCTGAAGCAAAATGGCTTTGAGATTGGCCATTCTCCTGGTCTGTATTGAAGGTATGATTTCCCATGACCTTTTGGTTGCAGGTTCATGGTCACACTTCATAGTTAAATGGCCCCAGAACAGAATAAGGCAAGATTGCAGAGTCAGAATGGTTTCAGCAGATCATCTTTGGTAGGAATGTAGAGTCTTCTGAACACAATGCTTTAAACCCCTGCCTTGTTTGTGTCAGTCCCAGAGTGGCTAATGGATTCTCAGTACAGAAGGGGGGAAATAATAGCCTATGTTCTTGTCCTTGGAGCGACTAAATGTGGTCATACACTGAACAACATTCTGCGTTTGTGCCTGGGCAGACTGCCACCCTGATACCCAAACAATTGAAAACAGAGAAAAAAGGGATCAAACGTTCAGTCAAATAAAAGGCATTGCACATTTACGGCAGTTAATTTGATTTGGTGAATATTAGGATTACAGTATGTGTACAGGTAATTTACAAACTCTTGAGTGGCGCGTACGGATCAACAAATCTGAGAGGAACGGAAGTACGGCACGACATGCAGGCTACAAATGAATATACAGAGTGAATCATGAAGAATAGAAGGAAATAAACATTGAGTCAACAAATACAAATGCTGTACGATGAACCATTTCAAACATATTTACCCTGACAACTCGCTGACGAGGTGAAATACACCGTATAGGTCAGCCTATTAGACTGAGAAATATTCCATTCATATCGCCACTTATTTCTCGAAGTTCTGGTCAAATTGAGGCTAATAGAGTGGTGTTTAGGCTGGGCTAACGACGGAGAGCCTTGCCCTCAGCTACCGGCAATAGCGTCGTGGAGAGGGCTGAAGACACTCTAATTTATCAGCCTAATAGGACACATTTATCAAGGCACATTGGTCTCTGCAGGGCACTGACTGTGCTGGCAGGGGTCTAATGGTTGAAGGCCACAAACTCATCAAAGCCACGAGAGGAGGCAATGGACCACAGATGTGAGGGAAGAAAGGGGGGAGGGGTGCATTCGTAACCTCTGACCTCCAGCTATGCCATTTTTATTCTTGGGAGTGTTAGCTGTTGAACGCCTCTCTTGTGCGCGTTTGATCTGTAGCTTCAAAGGATGGAAAGAAAGTGACCCTCTGATGTACTGTGCTCCCTTCATCTGCAAGGCCTCCATTCAGACCTGTGAGAAGTAGATCTGGTGGCCTTATATGTGTAATGACAAATACAGTATCTATTATTGGAGTGTGGATATAGTAAATCTGGAGATGAAAGAAACAACAACTCGTAAGCTAAAGTATACTATTTTTAAAATGGTTCTGTCCTATTTCTTTTTTTAGACTCATTTTAACGCTTTTTTTTTTTTTAAATCAATGATCATTTATAGAGGATTTATGTTTCATAACTATAGCAAACTATTGATATAATAATGAATTACAAGCCACATTTTAGAAGTATTGAACCTTTTTCAAAGATATGTCCAAATGTGTGTAATAGTTCATGTTTTGACAGGTTTTTTGGGGGGATTTGTTAGCAATTTAAACTATTGTCTTAATTCAAAGCTGTATTTTATATGTTATGGTCTTGTCATAATGGGCTTAACATATTGTAAGATTCAACATTAAAGCTGAATTAATTTCAGAAACTTGTAATACCTTGGACAATGCTGTTTCTATAGCACATGCACTTTGCTAATTCTAAGTGCTAGAAATCCCTTTGTTGTTTTCTGAATGCACATAACAAGTCTGTAAGAAAATGGTGGTTCATTTATTTTTGAAGGATAGTGACAGTTTTTGAATTGACCATGAACATAACTAAGATGTAGTTGGATAGTTATCAAGACTTTGTAAATACTATTTCTGCAACATCCAGAACTCTGCACTTACTGATTTGTATTTATGATGACACTTTCCTGGAAGAATGTAAGCCTACTGGCCCTCTACAGAAGGAATGCTCAGCACAGTCCAATGTTTTCCTGGAATTGCGTTGCCTTTGCGGTTCAAAAGCTGTGTAGTAGTTATTGTATCACAGGTCAGCCATGAAGCACCAGGCTCCAATTAAATCATAGTCTTCTTTCTGGAGTTCTCAAAGCTTTGTGCATTATAATTAACAGTAGTAAACGATTCATCATTTTGGAATCAATGCATGCATCCTAATTTAATCAGATGCGGCAAACTATAAATGCATAAAGGTACAGCAATGCTTTTAGGACACTTAGGCAGAATGATTGTATTTCCTCTGTTTGACAAGAAGAACAGACTGCAACCAGTGAAAGCATATACTCTTACATCATCTTTACGGAACAAGCAATACATGTGAAATTAAATAACAAGGGAAAGAAAACAGAAGATGAGAGAACTGACAGGAAGAGAATGATTCAGCAGAGATGTACTTAGAAAACAGTTTGGGCGAATTACCATTTTCTTGAACCATGACGAGGGGCAAAAGGCAGGGTCAGAGGCAGAATGAGAATGTTGGATCCTATTGTCTCCCCACCTTTTCAGTTTGTTTCAGTCGTTTCCTCAGCTTGCCCAGGCCACAGGTGTCTTATTTCACCATTTGTTAACCTGTTTTTTTTTTCTAATGGAAAATAAAGAAAAACAAGGAGGAAAGTGGCAAAAAGGAAATATATTCCAGGCACGAGATACCTGCTGCTTTTACCTAATTGCAGGATCAGTGTCTTAATTGCTGTCTGTAATCAGCTAGCGGAATTACAGCTCTTCCCGCTCATTACCTGAAGTGCTAGTGTCACAATATACTTCCCTTGGCAACTGCAGCTAAGGCTACCCCAAATGAAAGCTAAGTCAATTTCCCTTGCTTGGGGAAACTTCATCTGTAACTTGAAACATCCGCATGAGGAGGAGATGGAGGGGGAGCCGTAGAAAGACAGAAACAAATTGGCCAATTGCTTTAAAACGAGGTCTGACGCAGCAAATCTACAGGAGTAGGAGTTCGTTTGAGCCCTCTTGTCTAATTGTTTCAAGGCGACGTATTTGTTTATGGAAAACTGTTAGAATGGCATATGTACACTAATAGAAAGGTCATGCCCATACAATTGCACGTTTCAGAGTGGCAGTTTTGTCATGTCAAACAAAGACCTAAGACATAGGACCAAAAGTTGTTAATTTTGCTGCCTTAATAACAGGGTAATTAACAAAAGGCCTGCCATTTCACTGCCTTAGCCAAATCTAATTTCACTGGTCACTCCCTCAATTTGACCTAGTCTAATTCTCAAGTACAAGCCTCAATTACCATGGTGGATAGTTTTCTGCTCATTCTACCCTTTCCAATTTGATGGGGACAACAGCCCATTTACACATGGTACAAGGGCGAATTGACTTGGCATGAATTGACTTCATTATATACTTTGGTAAATGCATTGGTCGAAACTTAAGCAGCCCACTGTACCTACCACCTCTAAGCTAAATGTAGCTCAGAGACGGAGAATGTTGACCAATGCCAAGGGCCCTCCTTGTTCCCACCTCACAAGCCTGTTGCTGTGGGCCAACAATCTGCCTTAGCAACACATTGGAGTGTGGTGCTCAAGCCCACGCGTATTAGCCACAATGAAAGCCACTCAAGGACATTTCAGCTCAGTTAATTATCCTGGTTGCTGTGGCACCCAAACAAAACAGCACGCTGTACAATTCAACCCTTTTCCCTTTTCAAAAATCCAGGAGTTATTATGAATTTACATCAAGATTGATGACAAAAGATAAGCAGTGCCTTGTGGAATAGCTTTATTTTTGAGGTAGGAGTAATATATTTAAATGCACAACTTGTAGTGTGATTCTCTAAAAGATGAACCACTACTTATGATAATGTATGTGTCCACTTAGTAGTAGAGTAATGAAATATACATTATTCCAGCATGTTTAAAGAATAACGTTTGCAATAAGGGAATACAAATCTACTGACAAATTTGATTAAAATACCCACAGAATTCCCTACAGTGCCCAGAGAAAAGCAAAGGTGTGATAAAAAAAAAACTTTCTCCTGATTTTCATTCATGATTAAAAAATTGAATGTTTTCCATCTTGATTTTTTTACTTCTTTTTCTGATACGCCACCCAAGGGCTTGTCTAATTAGTACCGGACAGGTGTTAATTAGCCCAGGCCAAAGAGTTTACTGACTCTGTTCTAATCCATTCTCCGCTGTCCCATGAAGCTCCCAAGCTTTGAGCTTGTCTGCAGGGCTCAGCGTGGCTGCACCGTTTGCCCCATCCAATTAGGTGGTTAAACAGATATCCCAAAGATATCCTCCCTGTTTCTTCTTTTTCTTCCCAATCAAAGGGGAGCGAGGATAGGACAAATCTGTGAAGAGTGGGAGGAGGGAGGGTGGGGGGGTATCTTTAAGTGATTTGAGGAGAAGGTGCTGGCAAACCAACACTTTCAGCAAGGGACAAAAATGCATTTGAAAAGGTTCAGCAAAACGGCTCTGTTAGCTAAAACACCATGCAGATATTTGTAACAATGCAGATAGGGTTGTGGCACCATACAGAAAGCAGACCTAAACTGCTAGTAAAAAGTTCTGTTTCCAGAATATTACGTGATGGAATGACCTTCAGCATTTTCATCATAGGCTTCTTGTAAACAGCAGATGAATGCTTTTTATTTAACCTGAGTCTACATTTCGCCATACAATCGGAAAAGACCCCAGACCTAAGGACAAAACATTTGGATGGCTGACATAGCGTTCTCTCTTTGGTGTTATACATATTGTAAAATATGTAGGTAATGTGAATCATGTCACCATATTAAGCTGTAACTCTTAAGACCATTATGGGATAAGGCTGTTATAGCCATCCTAAGTTTTGTGTCAGTTATGTGCTGTAATTTACTCAACATCATAACATCGTCCTTAACTACTTTGAGTTGTCTTTAATTCCTTCATGATGATATTAGTTTTAAAGCAATTTTTCTCCCCAGTGGAAAAAAAAAAGTATTTGTTTCAACAAGATATATATATCGTGCCTTGAGGCAGTCCACATTCTAGATGGGAATTTAATTCAACCCGTCAAATATAACTTGATGCAATAGCGCCAATGTAGCACGTGCTACATTCTGCACACCACACATTGTTCCTTCCCATTTACTGAACAAAACATTTGCTAATTTTCTCCACTTTTGTACAGTAGTACATTATCAGTGTGTCGGAGCTTTTGTTTACATTTCTCCACTTACACTAACTACTAGTAACCAATGGGATATGTACGTGATGTAAGAGCTCTCCAGCATCAAGCACCAGCCCCCTGACGCCTTTCGCCCTGGGTGATCGTGGCAACCTGGGGCTTTTTATTATTATTTTTTTTCAATCAATCTCTGCGGAAGCAATTATGCCGCAATGCTTTCCTACACCCAAATCGTCTCTATGTGTCGCCTTCCTTGAAATGTTAAGTGGAAGGGCCTCCATTTGAAGGCGGAAATTGAAAAGCATGCCACAGTACTTAAGGGCCATTGAAAAGGCGTTGATAAAATGGGACCGGAAAACAGTTTGTTCCCACCAGAGACACGCATGATAGATGTGACGCAGGAGTGGATTGAGGCTCTACCTTTCTTGGGAACTGTCGCAAATCAGCTTCCTATGCTGCAACTTTTACTTGTGCTGGTCTAAATATGCAAAGTTTAAAATGTGTACCGTTAAAAATAATTGTCAGGTTGTCTTGCTCTCCTTCCTTTGATATTATAGATTGACCTGGAGAGAAACATGACATGGATGCCTATCTATCATTAGTCTGGCCCTCTCTCTTCCTCCTCCTTATGCTGCAAAAATCAAAGAGTGCTGAGCCAGGGATAAAACAGAGGCTATCAATCTTTGCTTGTCCTCAGGAGTCAAGTTTGCCAGACAAAACTTTAAGCTTCTCTCTGCATTCTGTTTTGTTGGCATGGTTGCATTTATATATATATATATGTATATACTACATCCACTTGATATAACTATATCTATCATATATAAAGGGCATACAGTATACACAGTACTGCAGCGCCTTCAAATTGCACAAAGTGTTACTTAGGTTCATGTATTTTGGTATATGGTATGACTTGTATTTAATTCAATAAATGCTACTTGATGGAACAGCTACTGCATAGTTTAATGAAATTTGGAAGAGGTTGGAAAAGTGATATCAGCTCAGTTTGGCTATCTCTGGTTCGAAAGCAGGATGAAAACTCTGCTCATCATTTGGATATGAGACTCACTGAGCTATAGTATTTTACTGCTGCATAGCCTTATCCTTTCTTCTAGTGTAACGTTATTCATAGTTCTACATCCTTAGTATATATAAAATATATATATATATATATATATATATATATATATATATATATATTCATATAAAGGGGATATGCCGTTTGGTCAATTGATTCTACACCTACGGTATCAACATCCTCGTTGTTGGACCTGGGAGTAGCAGTTAACAGTTGCTAGAGGGCGCTCACAAGAATGGGGGGTGAGTTGGGTCATTGAAGTGGTTTGCAGAATCAAAAACAGTACATAACCTGTGGCACCTGAAGCACCCTGGCGTTCTGTGAGGCCGACCGAGCAGCTGATGTGGCTGAGCGGGGAAGTTAACGGCACCACGGGGGCCCTCCAGACCGTGCCATGACCCGGACCTGCTGCCTGGCAGCCACCCCCCACCCCCCCCCCTCAACGCTGAGGCTGAGGCTAGCTCCAGAGTGGTGTGACTTAACACGAAGCGACTGCTTCACTCAGGCAGGCCAGCCCCTTCTGGAAGGAGGCAGGGAGCGTGGCCTCCCTTCGAAGGTGTTTAAAACCAGACGAGACACATGTTGCCATCACCTTGGGACAGGTGTGTGGTGCTCCTACATGAGGCATGGGGAAGCTGGCCGAGCATTGCCCTGCAAAGTTTAGTGTAGCTCTGCACGGTCTGTGGAGTGAGAGAAATCTCCCCACGTCACATCACAGACACAGGTGGTAAGAAACGATAGTCCGGTGTGTGTGCGGATCATGAGGTAACTGGGATCTGGCAGCATGCCGTTTCTAACTCTGAACATCACTAACCTTAGAGCTAAACAGTGGATGAAATCACATGTATTTGGACAGCACGTTTCCTCCACAAAGGCAATTCGCTGTGGTTTACACAGGGCATGCAACAACACTGAGTTTAAAGTACTCCTGGAGTGTCTAAAAAGCAGAAGGATTGCGGTGCACAATTTTTTAAATCATTTATTGTCGCCATGGAATGTGCAGTAAAATGGAGGGGAAATGTATAATCGGAAGTGTGAACACAACAAGCGCAACAAAGAAGCAGAAAATGTGTTAAAAGCACTGTACTTGAACATTTCTTTCATTTGGCAAAACGTAAAGGCCAAGGGGTAGGTAATGTTTTCTGAGTGTTCAGTGGGTGCAGAAATGTTTTTTGCAGCAGTGTGTGAAGAGCTTGCAGCCTCTGCTTTTGGCTTCAAGGCCGTCCCCTTCATAGTGTCAACCCCTCTGTCAGGGGTGTACAAGACAGTACTGACACTCTACCAGCACTGGAGAAGGGGACAGGAATTTGGAAACAGAGGGGGGCGGGGTGGGGGAATAATTGTCTGGCTGTCACAGGCGTGGGACGATCCTCCGGTTGAAACACACTCGGTACAAGCTGTGACTGGTCAGGAGACGTGCTGGGGCGGTTCTAAATTGTGTGTGTGTGAGTGTGTGTGTGAGTGTGTGGGGGTGGGGGTGTAACAGAGGGGAGTCGTGGTGAAACAGAGTAGTCCATGCAGCCAAAATGCAGTTGGCAGTGGCCTCTACTAACCTCCGTGGGAAATTATAATGCAATAAGTGAAGTGGCCCCTTTCCTAAACGAGGACATAAGCAAATGATGGATAACAATAATCAGAGCGGTCAGCGGAGCACATCCAACGCCCCGCTGCACCAGTCCCCCCCTCAGTGCCGCGTGCTTTCCCCTCTGCTCCTCTGCCCGTACACAAACAGCTGCGCTCCCGGTCACCAGCCCGTCAGGCTTCTGAAGTTTTGTGGACGACTCCCCCTTCGTCGGGCTCGTCTCTGGTGGGGAGGGGTCCGCCTACAGGTGGGGGATTGACCATCTGGTGGCCTGGTGCAGTCAGAATAACTTGGGAGCTCAATGCTCTTGAGGCGGTGGAGATGGTCGTGGATTTCAGGAAGAAGTCCGGCCCTTCCCGCCCCTGTCCTCCTGTGCGACTCTCCGTGAATATCGTGGCGTCCGTCCGTGTCCTGGGCGCCATCGTCACCCGGGCCCTCAAGTGGGATAATACCAGTTGGATGTACTTCCTGCAGCAGCTGAAGAGGTTGGACCTGCCAAAGCCAACGATGATGCACTTCCACACTTCCACACGGCCACCACCGAGTCTGTCCTCACCTCCTCCTCCATCACCATCTGGTGCACTGCTGCCATTGCCAAGGACAGGGGGTAGACTTCAGCGTGTCACTCGCTCCGCCGAGAAGGTGGTTGGCGGCAACCTGCCTTCCCTCCAGGACCTGTACACCTCCGGGGTCCCCGAGGCGAGCAGGAAGGACAGTGGCCGACCCCTCCCACCCCGGACATAAACTCCTTGAAGCACTTCCCTCTGGTAAGAGGCTGAACTCCATTGAGACCAGCACCTCACGCCACCAGAGGAGTTTCTTCCTGTCTGCAGTTTGTCTCCTTAACGAGGCCTGCCCAACCCCCCCCCCCCCCCCCCCCCCACCACTGACACCACTTCTCATCCCATGGACAACACACGTCAACTTAACATAGTAACCTCTACATCGGTCTATGCTTTGCACTAACGCACCTCTTTTGGAGTTTGTTACTATTTATTTTAGTGGACAACATTTTTCACATTGCCTCTCCCTCTCACAGACATACTACACACTATAATACATTGTACAGCACTTTTTGAAAACATATTTTCATATCACCTGTGTTTCTTGTGCTTCTGCATCTTCGTATTTATCCCACTGTTATTGTTATTGTGTTTTTATTGTGCTCCATAACGCCAAGATAAATGATCTTGAACGTGTCAACCTACTTGGCAATAAACCTGTTTCTGATTCCGTAAAACAAACAGGAAGGAGGCAAAGACGTTAAAAACAGCCCCACCTCCACGAATGGTCGAAGTTAGCCACACCAGAAATGAACAAGCTACTTTGAACTTGTAAATGTTTCTTTGTCTCAGCCAGTGCAGTAAGTCACACGTACGAGGTAAGCCACGCTGAGAGGCCTTAGGAATGAAAGCCTGCCGACACTGTGGCTCTCCAGTGCGACAGCATGGGGTTCAGAGGTGCACGTTTTCCTCCACTCCAGAGTCCTTTTACAGCAGGCAGCGAGGGCTCTGTTACCTTGGAGTGACCTGGCACGATGTTCTCTGTTGGGGAGCCGGCTGTTTAAGCCATGTCAGCTGGTCCAAATAATGGCATCACCTGAACAAGCAGGCCCCGGCACAGAAAGGGGATTAGCCTTTGTGCTGGCGGCCGGTCGTCTCTCTGTCTCGCCCCACTGAAGGGCAGATGGAGATGACTTGGTGGGAAAACAATCCTTTTATCAGCAATGTCAATATTAAAATTAATCACCCGGAGAGCAATTGTGTTAACAAAATGCACGGACCTCTCCCTGTGATAAACAACACAACAAACAAGGGTGGGGGGGGGGGGGGGGGGGGGCAGGCAGGGAGAGGGGCGAGAGAGAGAGACAGGCAGGGAGAAAGAGGGGAGTGGGGGGCAGACAGGGAGAGAGGGGAGGGGGGCAGGGAGAGAGAGGGGAGGGGAGAGAGACAGGTACGGAGAGAGACAGGCAGGGAGAGGGGGGAGATAGAGACAGGCAGGGTGAGAGAGGAGAGTGGGGGGCAGACAGGGAGAGAGGGGAGGGGGGCAGAGAGAGAGAGGGGAGGGGAGAGAGACAGGCAGGGAGAGGGGGGAGATAGAGACAGGGAGAGAGAGGTGGGAGAGAGAGAGACAGGGAGGGAGAGGGGTGAGACAGACAGCTCGAGGGGGGGGGGGGGAGTGTGTGAAATAGACACACTGCCATCTAGGTCAGAAAACAAGTATGATTCACGGGGGAGATGAAGGTCACTCAGGGCGTAAACTGCAAGGGCAGCAAACACACTTGTCCCAGATATCAAACCCACAGCTCAGCTAGTGGAAAGAGTTAAGGTCAGACGTCGGCTGCCATATCACAGTTCTACCACTGGGCATGTACCCTTGCTATACCTAATTGAATTGAGCAGCTCTTTTCACACGTTGTAGCTTTTCAATTGCTAGTCCTGTTGTACACAACACACCATGAACATTCATGCTAATGCATGCTTTCTGTCGCTTCGTCTGCTTGCCCTGTTGAACTCCCTTTTTATTACAGAATGATTTCAATATTTCATCCACATGCTTCCACGGTAAAGCAGAGTAAAACGTTGGTCCAAACTGTTCGATTTAAAATGCTTAAAACAATCCGTGAGGAGAAATTGAATTTGAAACACACTGTTGCCGCAAACCTTATTAGATATGGTCGTGATTGTTTCCACTGTTTCGTGTGGAAAGCATTGATTGGATAAGTCGCACTGCGTTGGTTGAATAGGCTTCAAGAAGCCTGCTGGACCGGCTGTGTGACGATTAGGCCGTAGCACCAGGTACTTTTCCCAGCTTCCACCTGACAGTTCCTCCTGGGCCAAAAGTATTGCTCACAGTAAGGCCCTCCGCAACACATTGTTGTGGCAGCTTAGGCTTATTGCTCCCCGTATGAAGACCAGAACGAGAGGAGGGACGTGGGGGAGACATTGTCTCAGGGAAATCTGGGGAGCGGGGGGGTCTGATCCCAGGCTTCTTCTGTTTGGATCAGCACAGCAGAATGTCAGAGAGAGGGAGCGGGGTAAAACAGGGAGCCTACAAATAAAATGTGCATCTGATTGGCCCCGGCCTGTGGCGGCGGTAAGCGGACAGGGAGGCGGCATTATCTTCAAGCTCCTGCAGCAGATGGCAGGCAGGCAGGCCGGCAGGCCGAGAGGACCGCGTGGGCGAGCGAGGGGAGGGATGCGTAATAGGCCCGTCTGACTGTCTCTCCTCCTCGACCCGTGGCCCTCGTCTCCCTTCCTCCCTTTTCTCCCGGGATCTGTCCATTTCGGATCGATCCCGCGGTCGGCGGTACATCGGAATGCAAAAGCGGGACCGGGGGCTTCGCCATACTCGGACAGGGTTCAGGCATGACTCAGCGCCTCCATGGAGACTTCATAGGCAGGAGACAGACACTTAAACATCTGTTCCCCTTGGTGCCTTTTCTCCAGTTCTCTACTACTGTAAAGACACTACTCCCACTCCTTATTTTAAAGTGGGAGTTATATGTAAATATATTACCAAGATCCATAGGCTAACATATTGTAATCATAATTTTCCAACCAAAACACATGGTATAGCAAATAAGATGATAATATTTATTAAAACAAGTTTTCTTTAAGCCAAGGTTTCCCCCCTTACACTGTGCTCTCAAGCGATCGATTGGATTCCACCGCCACAGCAAACAGACACTCGTGGGAATTATTTATGGAGCCACATTGGTGGGCTCGAGCCCCCCACACTCCGAGATTTGTTGTTGCTGCCGCTACCGCAGTTGTTATTAGTTGGACGTGTTTGTGTGCTCCTGCTGCCTGGCGTGTGTGTCAGCTGCTGCTGCCGTGCCTGCAGGACACCAGAGCAGAGGACTGGCATCCTCAATAAGCAGGCAGCAGCCGCCAGCCTCACGCTCCGCTGCCCGCACGCCCTCGGGGGATGACAGGGAGACTGGAAGGTGTAGGTTGACAGACCCAAACACTCAGGGGTTGTTTGGTTATGCACTCACGTACACGGAAGCAATCTCCTTCCCCGAGATGCAGAGACACAAGCGGGCGCGGGAAGTCGAATGCAGGCTTTGACGCCTGCCCAGAGGAACAGCCCTCAGTACCAGCTGTCACTTCAATCTCTTACCTCGTATCTTAAGTCTCACTTTTTTTTTTTAAATGGCTGCGCGAACTCGTAACAAAGTTTATCATTTCATGTTGTTTTTCGTCAGGCAGGGAGGAAACAAAATCCACTCCATGTTAACGCATATTGACGATTTGAATCGACCGAAAAAATATATTTGCATTCCAGCCATTGCGTAACTCCCAAGCTGTGTTCGCAAACACGACGCCAGGATTGCCACGTTCTGCTGACGGACCGGCGGTGGAGGGAGACATTCTACTGACGGACCGGCGGTGGAGGGAGACATTCTACTGACGGACCGGCGGTGGAGGGAGACATTCTACTGACGGACCGGCGGTGGAGGGAGACATTCTGCTGACGGACCGGCGGTGGAGGGAGACATTCTGCTGACGGACCGGCGGTGGAGGGAGACATTCTGCTGACGGACCGGCGGTGGAGGGAGACATTCTACTGACAGACCGGCGGTGGAAGGGAGACATTCTACTGACGGACCGGCGTTGGAGGGACACATTCTACTGACGGACCGGCGGTGGAGGGGAGACATTCTACTGACGGACCGGCGGTGGAGGGAGACATTCTACTGACGGACCGGCGGTGGAAGGGAGACATTCTACTGACGGACCGGCGGTGGAGGGAGACATTTCGTCAACAAACGAGCAGACCGCGAGAGGCCCTAGCAGCAGGTGGCCCCTGTAATTTCCGCGCCGTGAGCTCTGCACGGTGGCAAAAAACGCGACGGCAAGCCACACATCAGACTGGTGTGGATTAGCTTGTTCTGAACACTGCCACTGCCACGCCCAGCAGATTCCTTGGCCGTGGCTCGTTGTGCACACACGGTGTGTGGGGGGCTCTTTGGTTAACGCTCGCCCTCGTGAGCTCTGAAGCGCCCACACAGTGGACCCGTGAACAGCCTTCACCCTTTTTGACAGCACTGCCATTTGAATAATTTCATTCACTATGGAACTGAGGAATGGAGAGAGAAAGATAGCGTGTGCGAAAGAGTGGGGGGGAGAGAGAGAGAGAGAGAGAGAGAGAGAGAGAGAGAGAGAGAGAGAGAGAGAGAGAGAGAGAGAGAGAGAGAGAGAGAGAGAGAGAGAGAGAGAGAGAGAGAGAGAGAGAAAGAGATGGAATCAGAGAGTTTGTGTTCATTCTACAGGAGAGATAGAATATGTTCCAGGGAAGATAATGTGCATAACTGAGGAGAGACGGCCAGTGCGGGACAGCGACCGGGGAACAATCACCATAACGTGGGGGAAGGTGTCCGCTGCCGGTGAAGCAGCACGACAGGGGACAGAGTCTGCCTCGCTTCACTGCCTCCACAGTGCCCTACCACTGGGAAACGGTGCCATCTTCCATTTCTTCTTCTCTCTACCTCTCTCTCTCCTGCTACCTCTCTCTTTATATAGATATATGTATGTCTCTCTCTCTGTCTCTCTTTCTCTCTCTCTATCTCTCTCTCTCTCTCTCTACCTCTCTCTCTCTCTCGCTCTCTATCTCTCTCTCTCCATCTCTCTGTCTCTCCCTCCATGTCTCTCTCCCTCAGTCTCCGAGAGAGGCCGTGCCGTGTCTCCGAGCCGTACTCCTATCTGCTCATTTCCTGTCAGTCCCCGTTAGCCTCTGAGCCATTCCAGGTGTCCCCCCCCCCACCTCCACTGTGGGTGCCCATGTGGTGCCTCCAGGCTCTGCAGCCCCATCAGGCTACCAAGGAGTCATCCACGGCACGGAGGCATCCATAGAACTGCATTATGGCATGCATGCTGGCCCAGCGGTGATTCGATCTGTCCAGCGTGTCGGCAGCTGTACAGAGCTGTAAATGTGAATTAACTAGCTATCCGCCAGCCTCGGGGACAGTGAACCGCTGAACCTCATCATCTGCATTTCCATCTTGCAGCAGGGCCAGGGCCTGTGCTGGAGCTAAGCTGTAATAATTTCTTGTTGGTTTTTCTCTGGCCATTTTAATACTAGATGTGTGTTGGCTGAATATTGTTGTTTTTTTTCTCTCGTGGTTTTAAAGGGATTCTGGCCGCATATCCCCTTGGTCTGGTATCAGCGAGCGGCAGCAGCCCTTTTCGCGGTGTGGTGAAAAATGAGTGGCTAGCCAGCTCCAACGGCCCAGACTCACTCCTCTCCCCAGATGGTAGTATAAGGGAAAAATCTCTGTTGACCTATGCATGGCTCCGGGACTGTATATCTCAGCTGGAGCAGCACGCAGGAAATAATCCCCCCATTTTGAATTATTATGTGTCCCATGGTCCCTAAATGGATTTTCTTTGGAGTCTGTGGCAGGTGGGCACCAGACTATTTCACACTCTAGGTATTTCCTTTTTCCTCCATTGATTAAATATTACCTAGAAAACTCTAATCCCATTTATTTAATTAGTTTTGTGTTTTTTTTCTTCTTTTTTCTAATACAAAAGGGCAATGATAAATTGAGTCTCTGTTGACGTGCCAGCGATGACTCAGACCTAGATAAGGTGGGGAGGCATCATATGTATCATGCCTCACCAAGCCCCTGTGAATCAATGATATGATATGGAGTGAACGGCTGTGGTGAGAAGCCTGGTCAATAGCACACACAGAAGGGATACAGCGGCGGCGTCTGTCCTCGACGTCCACAATCCCCTTTCATCAATGCCTACCCTGTGGGGTGTAGCCAGCCTATAGAATCTAGAGAGCAACGGCTTTTGTGGTCAGACAATATCTCAAAGGTCACTCTGGATAACACTCAGTAGTCTCATTATGTTTCTGTGGAAACACCTTCTGTGGCGCGCCAGCTCAGACGCTCTCTCTAGTTGCAGACCAATAAAGGCATTAGCGCTATTGGGGTTAGAGATCAGGGAAGAAATGGTATCAGCCCTGAGCTGGTCCGGGGTTCTGACCCTGCTGTCCCGACAAACATTGACCGATTGTTCAGCGCCTTGGTGGGTTTTCAGCCCCTGACCAATCCTTTCCTGTGTTATTGTCAAACTTTCATCAAAACGGGTTGTTGCGGGGGGGAAAAAAACGTTGTATACAACAAAAGGCTGTTTGTTTCTATCCTGCTTTTGTAGATGTTTATGTCTTGTCTGTTGAAAAATATTAAAATCTCTTCGCTTTCCCCTGGGGAGAATTTGCAAAACCATCCCTAAAATCTGAAAGCAGGCACAAAAAGGTAATTTTTTTTTATAAATAAATAAAATCAATAAATGCATGCTTCAAAGACGACACCTGGGAAATGCGGTCAGGCTCCAAACAAGTCAGCAACAGCCAGAGATTGATCTCCCATAATTCTCCTCCTTTGCTGCAATTTCTCACGATAGGTAGGCAGTACGAGCTCCCCTGCCACAGCACCAAAACGAAAGACAACACATGTGCCAACTATCATCGCTAAAACAACTGGACTTGGCAGCAACAGTGGCGTCCTTTCAACAACAGACAATGCTGTTTACCGAACACGCCAGCGTGCCCGGTAACACACTACCCAGAGCTGTCAGCAAAGATGTAAACAGAAAGAAATTGTCAAGTGGGACTGTGCCGGGGAGAGAGGGAGGGTGAGAGAAAGGGATAGACGGGAGGTGTTGGTGAGAATTAAAGTGGTGAGAGATGGGGAGCGAGAGAGAGAGAGAGCGAGCGAGTGAGAGAGAAAGAGAGAGAGAGAGAGAGAGAGAGAGAGAGAGAGAGAGAGACAGAGAGAGAGAAAGAGAGAGGACGAGGGCAGGTATGGCCACGTCAATAGTGATTTGAAAAAGAAAAAAACAACGTGGCAAGCCCCCCCGGCAGGACAAGTTCCATTTCAATGAAGAATGTCTGCCGGCCTCCTCCCTTACAGCAGAGGTGACCTCGGTGGAACAAGTGTCTCCGGCCGAGCCGGCTCCCCTGAAGCTCTCTGCTGCCACGCGGCCGACCTCAGAGCCGGGTCCAATCCACCTTTCCCAAATTGCTCCCATGTAATGGAACACTCCGGCCCACTCCTGTCTCACAGGAAATAAATAAATAAGCCTGGTGTATAAAATTCAGAGCCTCCCAAATGTTTTGCCGGTGCAGAGTGAAAATTGTACACGTCAAACATCACTTTTTCCCGGATTGCTTGACACATACTTTTTTTTCCTGCTACTCGAGAACTTTGCTGAATGAAAAAGAAAGTTGGTTGCTTGTCACTTGTAGACATGGGGTGTAATAGTTTACCTTCTAATATGGTTGTTTATTTAGGCTAGGCTGATGCCCATGATTTTGCAGCAGAGCTTTCCTGGGAAAAAGCAGAGAAACTTCTGAGGATTACAAATGAATTATGCACTCCAGAAGTCAGACACCCACTATACTATATAATCAATCAATTTTATGGAACCTTTCTGCCAGTAACACTGGGGGTGTCCACCTTTATGGAAATCATGGTTGTGAATAGAGAGAGTTCAATAGCATTCCAGGTTCCAGTTTTACTGTGTAACTCCCGAGTGAATACTCTTCCCTTCGGACCATAATAACTCTACAGAGAAGCATGGCTCTGTACATTAAAATATGAAATATAAATGTGATTTGCATCTCCCAGTCCAGAGTTCAGAAACAATAGCTCAGAGGGATGTGATGTGAATTTAATTGAACTGGCCATAAGGCCTACACATGCTAAACCAAGCCACTGAAGCCAGTGGGGGATTTCATTAGCAATGATTGCCGGCTTGAGTGACATCTTTGCAAGCCATCAATAAAGGAGGGATACTGGCGGAAAACCGAGGCACGAGAAAAAAACAACCTATTCTCAAAGTGTAAGCGGATGGCAAGAAAGTAAAATTAACGAAGCTATTTACAGTACATTGTTTTCCAGAGAAAAAAGGAGAAACTGCAGGAGGAATTTCCATTTGTTTGTTCACAGCACAGTGGAACACCAAGCCCCGGGGACTGTCCAGACTTTACGGTAATAATAAGTAACCTCCAAGGCCAGAAATATAAGTTTTAATTAAAATATAACTTTTTTTTATTCATTTAACCGCTGCCTGGCTTAATTAAAATAGTGTGTATGTGTTTGTGCGTGCACATGCTTGCCCATGTGTGTGACAGTGCATCAAAGCATTTATATAAGCATTTATGTTTTGCTTCTTCAACAACCACGGACCAAAACACACTGCCTCCTCACTGGCTTCAAATGGGCTAAGGGCAGGCTCACTCTGTTTTGTTGATATCCTCAACACTTCATCTCAGCCGGAGGTGCCTTTGTCTGCCGGGCCGGACGGCCAGACCCAAATGAGACAGGTGCCGAGCAGGATCCACCACAGACACAGTCCTGGGGGAGGTAGAACAGAAACAGCAGCAGACCCAGAACAACATCTGGACCGTGGCAGCAGCATGGCCATGTTGGTTCTTCCCGCCGGGGCTGACGGGGTCTTCCTCACTACAGAGAGACACCGGTTGCCTTGCCAACACATTTCAATAAACCAATCCCGTCACTGATGGCCTCATTTGGACTGCGGTCTGCAGGGGGACAGATACCTGCAGCCCAGGGGTCTGTACTGTGGCCGAGGCAGATACACGGCCTGGCCTGCCTCCCTCCCTCTCCTCCTCCTCCTCCTCCTCCCCCTCCTCCTTTTCCCCCCTCGCCTCCTTTATTAATTCCATCCTCCCTGGTTCTCACCCACCTAGCAGGATCCTGTTAGCCCCATCTAATCCGGCTCAGTGTGGCATCGCTCCTAGACCAGGCGCGGCTGCCTCGCAGATTAGCGGCGGCACTGGTGAGAGTGAGAGAGAGAGCGAGAGCAGGGGAAAACAAGGCTGCCCCTGCCCCTCTCCATCAGTGGGCGGAGAGGAGAGTAGAGGAGAGGAGAGGAGAGGAGAGGAGAGGAGCGCTCCGGGGCCGTGCCACACCATGCTCATTACATGTTTAGACAACAATGTCCACGCATGCATTATCCAGGTTTATCTCCGCTAGCGCGTCTCCTATCTGCCCCGGCCACATTAACAGATCGCTTATGGTCCCAGCGCGCCCGCCCGCGTTTCTATTTTTGGGGGCAGAATCCTCTCTGAAAGGGCCGCTCGAGTCCTTTCAACATTCACAACACATGCCCAGGTTCTTGGCAGAGGGATTTCTTTTCCTGGAGTGGGTGAGTGAACTGCAGCGAGCTGTCGATGGAGGGAGCTGGCACGGGGAACAGGCATCACTCGCGTTGATTAAAGTGAACCCCCCGCCCCCCCTCCCCCGTACCTGGATAGCTCTGCTAATCCTAATCCGTGGGCAGCTTACACCGTCGCAATGTGGGTCAGTCCATTCACCGACACATCACGCCCCCGTGGAAAAACCCCAGCCGCTCGCTAATGACAGAGTATTTTTACCCACGGCCACGCTGAGCGAGACCAAACGGGGGGGGGGGGGGGGGGGGGGGGGGGGGGGGTGCTGCGCGCGCTGCTGCTCTGCAGCGCCGTAAATTACAGGGCAATAGCAGGCTGGTGAAGGGAGCAGTGCTGTAGTGTGGGAGGAGAGATGCAGGGTGTTGTGCTGTACTGCTCCTCTGCCGCTCTAGCTGAAGTCGTCCAGAGCGAGGCCCGAGGGTGTGTGTGTGTGTGTGTGTGTGTGTGTGTGTGTGTGTGTGTGTGTGTGTGTGTGTGTGCCAAATCATTGCCCTTGAGCGGCGGCAGGATGTTAATGGGCAGCGTGGCGGGCCGCCGACCTACAGCCCGTGGTAGGGGTGAGTAGTCCGGCCCCGTCCCTCTGATGGACTGACTGGGCCTTGGAGGAGGACCTCGAACTATGCTTCTGCACGCTGCTCTGTGAGGGAGACAGCTGAGGCTGTGTGTGTGCGTGTGTGTGTGTGTGCGTGTGTGCGTGTGTGTGTGTGTGTGTGTGTGTGTGTGTGTGTGTGTGTGTGTGTGTGTGCGTGCGTGTGTGGGTGTGTGTGTGTGTATGTGTGTGTGTGTGTGTGTGTGCGTGCGCCCCAGCAAACTTTGGAGTTCTCTCTAGAAAGCGAGGCGAGTCGTGTTTGTCAGCGTCTCCGTCTCCGTACTTGTAAAGCCTTGTCTCCTCTTGATGTGTGTTCAGCAGCGTTTAGACAGACCAGGCCTCGCTCTCTCTGCACGCGGGATGTTAATGAGTCCCCACACACTTTGCCTTTCCCTCTAATGATCCCCTCTCCCCTCTTGTCTTCCTCTTATCACTATCTGGCATGCTCCCTTTCGTTTATCCAACGCGCTCCCTCGTTCTAGGGAGCTATAAAAGTATGCATGCATTTCTCTCTCATCAGCTCGCTTTATCTTTCTGTTACAACGCCCCCCCCCCCCCCCCTCCTGCTCGGTGGCATTTTCTGTCTTCCCTTCATCTAGTTCTCTCATTTCTTCTTGCTTTTCTTTTCCTCTTCTCGGTATCTCTGTGCAAATCTTTCTCTTTCTGTTGTTTGTTCTCTCTCACTCTCTCTCTCTCTCTTTCCTTCCTCTCCTCTCTCTCTCTCTCTCTCTCTCTCTCTCTCTCTCTCTCTCTCTCTCTCTCTCTCTCTCTCTCTCTCTCTCTCTCTCTGGTGACTGAGTGGATGGACGGATCCCCCCCCCCCCTCCCCCCGGGGCTGACAGCGGTGCTGAGGTTATACACAGTGTTCTGGCTTCACGTGCCATTTCCATTTAGGGGATGAGTTATGGATTTCCCTCCCAAAGCCTGAGAAGTGAGAAAGTGCTAAGGACGTGACCGAGGGAGAGATTTGATTATAGGGTGGGTGCTAGCAGCTAGCAGCGCTGGCTGAGGACCCCTGTACGGAGGTGGCTGGGGCTCTGCCAGACGTGACGGTAGACAGGCAAATACAAAACCATTGATAAGAAAGCAGCGTGTACCTCGCTAATTCAACCCTGTTCAACCGACTAAATGTGCATTTTCCTCCCCCTAAAAAGCTGACGGATTTGATGCAGGACAGGGAGAGAAAGAGATGAGGGGAGAAAGAAATAGAGAGAGAGACAGAGAGAAAGGGAGAGATGTTGAGAGAAAGAGAGAGAGACAACAAGGTTTGCCAACGTGGGTGAAGGCGGTGTGGGTTAATTTGATAGCACAGGGTCAGTCACCGCTGCTTGATTTGTTTATTAGTCTTTTGTGTGTGTGTGTGTGTGTGTGTGTGTGTGTGTGTGTGTGTGTGTGTGTATGCCGTGTCTGATCAGTGTTGCGAAGGGCAACACCATTATTTACTGATTAGCAAACTATACACACTTAGTCATTCCAGCGTCAGAAGGCTGAATTATCGTGAGACGATAATTGCGAATGACGGCGCAGCATCGGTGTGCCGTTCACGTGTGCGCGCGCGTTCGTGTGCGTGCGCTCGTGTTTGTGCACGCGCGCCCATGTGTGTCTCCATCCATCACCCTCCGTCTCCGCGGCGCGGCTCTCCGTCAGCGCCGGCCGCTCTCACTCGGCGACCCCCGCGTGTCTGCACGTGGCTGCAGTCGATGGCGCCGCTGATCGATGCGTCTGGTGACATTTCCCATCCTAATAATCTCTTATCACATTGATTATCTGCTCCGTCACGGGGCTCCCCTGCTTCCTGACAAACGAGGCCTCTGCTCCTCCTCGTGTTATTTCAAAGAGACGCGGCCGGGGAGAAGGGGTGGTCGGAGGCGGCGGAGGGGGTGGAGGGGGCGGAGGGGGCGGAGGGGGTCTTTTCATCATTCCTCATGCCTCATGTTACGCCTCCCTAAAGGCCAAACCCCCGACACGAATTAAAATCAAATAAAACCATTTTTAGAGAGCTGCCGACTTCAAAAGTCTCCCTGGCTTGCGCCCGGAGGACTGGCTGTCGCCGCGGCCGCATCTGAGGCTTCCTCGACGGGGAGCCGAGCCGGTTGAAAGGGGGACCCTTCCGAACAAGTTAGCCACGGGGAGCCTCAATCTGCAGAGGGACGGCTGCCATGAGGCCCCTCGGCCCTCTCCGTGCCCTGACAGAAAAGAGCGCTGTCCTCACCATGGCTCCAGCCTGTCTGAAGTCCTAAACCAGTGGGCCTCTCCGTCCCTCTCCCACCACGTCCTCCAGCCTCCGTCTCACACGTGCGGGGCAGAGCCCGGCGTCCCTGTGGTCCTGCCGGACGCTTTGCAGACGGAGCGGTGGCAGAGGGGACACGCTCCCTTCAGGGGCCAGCCCGGATCTAAAGCAGACAACAGGGGAGGGGAGGTTGTTTAGCTGCTCATTGTAGGCCCCCCACCCCCTGTGCCCCCACATCAACACAGCTAACGCAGATCCCCCTGTGCCCCCACATCAACACAGCTAATGCAGATCCCCCTGCTCCCCCACATCAACACAGCTAATGCAGGTCCCCCACATCAACACAGCTAATGCAGGTCCCCCACATCAACACAGCTAATGCAGGTCCCCCACATCAACACAGCTAATGCAGGTCCCCCACATCAACACAGCTAATGCAGGTCCCCCACATCAACACAGCTAATGCAGATCCCCCTGCTCCCCCACATCAACACAGCTAATGCAGGTCCCCCTGTGCCCACACTTCAACACAGCTAATGCAGGTCCCCCACATCAACACAGCTAATGCAGGTCCCCCACATCAACACAGCTAATGCAGTTCCCCCTGTGCCCCCACATCAACACAGCTAATGCAGGTCCCCCTGTGCCCCCACATCAACACAGCTAATGCAGATCCCCCTGTGCCCCCACATCACCACAGCTATATCAGGTCCCCCTGTGCCCCCACATCAACACAGCTAACGCAGATCCCCCTGTGCCCCCACATCAACACAGCTAACGCAGGTCCCCCTGTGCCCACACATCAACACAGCTAATGCAGGTCCCCCACATCAACACAGCTAATGCAGGTCCCCCTGTGCCCCCACATCAACACAGCTAATGCAGGTATCCTGTGCCCATATCCACACAGCTAATGCAGGCCTCCCTGTGCCCCCCACATAAAAACAGCTACTGGAGGTTCCCCTGTGCATCCCACATCAACACAGCTAATGCAGGTACCCCTGTGCCATCAACAGACTTAGGGCGGCATCCTTTCCCTGATCTGTGTGGGGCCCATTACAGGGGTCGGCCTCCTCTTGCGACCTTGCTAATCACACTAATTACACACTCCACAGTAGTGAGGGCAGCAATCGTCGGGGGTCCCTCCGGAGGTGAACGGCGAGCGGACTGGAGAGGGACAATGAGTGTGGGAGGGAGAGACAATGGTGCGTTCCCTCCGCGCCCTCGGCCCGGTGTAATGAGTTGACGTGTGGATTAAACTGTCAGCCTCGGCTCAGGTTCAAACACAGGAGCGCGGAGGCGGGGTCGGGCCACGCCGCGTCCTTCACGTGGCTGTGATTAGCAGCTTTGTGAATTCATGAACAGAGGTGTGTTTCCCTCCCTGCTTCTCGTCAGGCACTTCCTAATTCTCTTAGTCAACTATTTGAAGTGTTTCCATTGCCCGTGTCGTTCGTTTTTTGTTTTTTTTCCAACGGTAACGCCGGAATGGAAGCTGCACAACCTACTTCTGCCCGCGAGGTGTGGGTCCGCGTAATTGGCAGGTTGTGTAATGGAAAGGATTGTTCATTCATAATAAATGCGTAGGAGGGACAGGTATCGTTGTAAATGATCAAGGCTAACCTATGGGGAAAATAGGTGACCCGCAGTCTGCGTTTTCTTTTTGTTACGCCATGCAAACTCTTCTGTACTTTGTTCCATGGAAACGTGTCTTTAGTGCAACAAACTGGAACAGATCATGACATCATATCATCTAAGTGTGATGTGTCTCAATGAGTGCTACGACCTCCGCAAGACTTCAAAGCATTCAAAGCAGAGTTACGCACGCGTGCCACACAGTAGCGCACTGGCATAAGCATTGACAGGCACAAGCACATGCATGCAAGTGCACACAATCACACACTTAGACATGCGCGCGCACACGCATGAATACTTACCAGCAGGCTCAGCCTTGGGCCATGGTTTGCTCCTGTAGCCGAAAGTAGTTGAAAGTCCCCGCACCAATGTTTTATAGGTGACGTGTCCTCCATGAGCAAACATCCTTGTGTACCAATAAAGATTCATTCATTCACTCATTTCTTTGCCTGTCTTCTCTGTTTGCCTGCGGAAAAAGATTTACAACGAGAAAGCGAGGACTTGAAAAGCTAAGGGGCGTGGGTGGGGGGGGGGGGCAAAAGACAACAACCAGTCACACAACTCTAGTAAGGGAGAGGAGAGAGGGGCGGACACGACAGGCAAGGGAAAGCAAAGCAGAAATCCCATCTTTCCCGTTTCCCCGGGCACTTTGTGGCTCTGCCTCCATTACCCTCCGAGACGGCAGGAGGAAAACAAGCGTCTGTCGTCCGCCCACCCCCCACCCCCCACGCCCCCACCCCACCCCCCACCCCACGCCCGCACCCTCCTTTCAGCAGCGGCGTGGACGCTTCACGGCCCCCCTGTGTGCTGCCGGGGTGGGGAAGCGGCTCACACAGCAGCACAGATAAGGAGTCAAGGAGGTTCCCGTTGGTCTGACAGCATGCGGCTGGAGGGCCGATTAGACAAGCAGAGTGTGGGCGGGGGAAAGGGGGTGGCCCGGCACTGTCGAAAGCCCCTCCGACCCACTCCTTCACCCGGCTGACGACCGTGAAACAGATCAAGGCAAAGAGGTAAAGAGGTTCCGGGTGGCTGGGTGAAGAGGTCAGGGGAGAGGTGAAGAGGGTCCGGGTGGCTGGGTGGTCAGGGGAGAGGTAAAGAGGTTCCGGGTGGCCGGGTGAAGAGGTCAGGGGAGAGGTGAAGAGGGTCCGGGTGGCTGGGTGAAGAGGTCAGGGGAGAGGTGAAGAGGGTCCGGGTGGCTGGGTGCAGAGGTCAGGGGAGAGGTAAAGAGGGTCCGGGTGGCTGGGTGAAGAGGTCAGGGGAGAGGTGAAGAGGGTCCGGGTGGCTGGGTGCAGAGGTCAGGGGAGAGGTAAAGAGGTTCCGGGTGGGTGAAGAGGTCAGGGGAGAGGTGAAGAGGTTCCGGGTGGGTGAAGAGGTCAGGGGAGAGGTAAAGAGAGTCCGGGTGGGTGCAGAGGTCAGGGGAGAGGCCGCGTCGTTTCACAGCGCCCCTCCTTCCTTGCTACCTCTCAAATGCGTCTGAACGATAAGCCGCCCGACAAGCACAGCTCCTTTCGCCGCATCAAGAGGTCCCTCTCGGTTGACAATGTTTGAGGATTTTTTCCAGCCCCTTCAAAGACACCGTTTTATTTTGCGAATCACGGATTGCCTCGTGTCTGTGTCGCGCGGACAGAAAATATCGTCTTCCCCCCCCCAAAGAGAATGCGGAAGGGATTGATATCTCTACCTTTGACCTCTAACATTTCGGGGGGTTACCTGCCTTGTCAAAGCTCTCAATTCCAATAAAACCCTGTACCATTTCCTAATTGGCCGAATTGAAAAAGTATTTGAATGCATGGTTCATGGCTATCTGGAACGAGCTAATCGGATCTGACACTGGGGCTGAGGCCAAGGCCCAGCATTATGCTCTCTTCCAAAGCGTATTTTAGGGGGGTTTGACTCTGACATCCTTTGGCCTAACACCTGCTGCAGCCCAAATAGCAGGTACGTTTATCAAGAGCCTGGCAACTAAAAAGAGATAGACAGATTAGACCATTTCTCCAGACGGAGCCTTTGTTGTTCCCTAATCCAGACCTGATCTGTATGCTACACAATACACACGCTACGCGAGTCTGACTCCAAAGGAAAGATCAATAACAGACAAAGGCCAAAGGTCAACTCCTGTCACCGAGGTGCGCTGCGTCAGAGTCCTTTCATTTCAAAGCCAACTTTGATGAAAGATCCACAAGTCCTGCCCAGGGGACCAGAGGAGGTGGACGGTGAACCGTCAGAGAGTACAACCCAACTGCCGCATGAGAAGGAGGACATACTTTGGGTTTTAGACAATGGGTGCAGTGCAAATCAGCTCCTGCACTAGTGCCTGGAGGAACAATGGACACGGCGGAGGGCACAGCTCAACAATGGATGCTCCTCCCCTGGACGGTCACCAGGGCTGTCCCAACAAAGCAGGAGGTAAAGTAGGCCGTCATGGAGGAGGCACATTTGAAACGCACCGTACGGGTTGGAGTGCGCTGTCCAATGCCAGGAGGCATTTGCATGTGAATGGGCCCCGGGATGAAGTTGGCCACATACTAGGCAGCGACGCTGGACAGCCTTGGGGTTTCCAGTGGAGCCGCAGAGCTCTCGTACCCTCCATTTGCATAACCTAATAAAAAGGATAATGAGCCATCACAGAGCTGTCAATTAAAGGGGCCCGTTGTCGTCCCAACAGGCTAGTTGTTGTTGTCTGATTTATCATTGAAACTCTTGTCTTGTATCTTTGTTTTTTTCTCCGTAAAGGAAGAGGCTTGTGTACGCGTCTGGACAAACCCCCCCTTCCCGTCTCCCCTGCCAACCCTTTAATGTACATGTGTTATTTATCATGTGTCTGTTACGGGTCCTGAAGTACCATTCTGACTTTGTGTAAAAGGGACCAGCAGGGGAATGATCCTCGATGGTGTGTGGCATGCTTAAGTGAGCGGAATGCTGCTCGGTGTACTGGCCATCGGGCATACTGGGACAAATCAGTCTGGGGCAAAGGGCAGACGGTGACGTTGATGTCTGCAAGAGCCATCGACTCCGTCTTTGCTACCATTCAGCATTACTCAGGCGTGTGTTGTGGAAGACATCACAAAGGCCGGGATGTTCTCTGTACGGATTGACAGCGCCCAGGACATCGGCTCTCAGGGCCAGTGTCCCTATTCTGCTGAGATGTGTCACAGACACAGTACATGAGAGGCTTGTCACTGTTGTGAGTTGGAGGTCAGTCTTTTGTCAATATGCTTTTAGAGGTTTCTGACAATCTGAAATTGGATTTAAGCAAAACACGTTAGGCATGTCACTGATGGTGCATCCAATATACAAGGCGGTTACGAAGGCTTTTTCCGCTCTCATGTTGAAAGAGTTCCCACATCAATCTTACATTGACAGCTATACGAGACCTGGTGACCATGAAAACAACCACCCGGATTAGTACACTTGGATTTGTTTGGGCTTTTTAACAGCACATATCTTCCTCTGTATGTTTGTAACAACATAACATAGACCACCTGTAAGGGAAATTTTGGCATCCGCACGGATGTTCAAGCCTAAGCTGTTGTTCCAATGTGGGGGAAGGGTCAGAGTGAAGACCAGGTCACGAAAGAGACAGTATGTGCCTTTTGGAGACACTGAAGGCTAAAGTTTTGTGTCTGAGACATGACATAAAATGATGTCTACGTGACCTATGTACGTGTCCTTATTAAAGCTGATTACGTCCACTCCCCTCCACCTTGACCAATGGAATGATTGTTTATCTTAGACCAATTATACTCCTTTCAACCTTGTCAACTAATGAGAACTTGCTAAGTCGTTAGACTGATCTGACTGTAGTAATTTCTCTGTGTACAGACTCTGACTCAGACTCTGTAGTCATCAATAAAATTGTACTTAATCATTGCACGGTTTCTCCCTCTCATTAATTGGTTATTTTCTGTCATAGATTGAAATGATCCATTACGCGCCGCATCTGCAAACTGAAGGGATGGACATTGTGTCTGCCCACAAAATGTTTAGGACCACACATGCATGTCTGAGAGGCAAGTCAAGTGACTTTGTCTCCGTCGAGGCAGCAGCGGACAGATTTGTCCAGTGGCTCTTTCGAACCCTAGAAACTTCTCCCAAGTGAAGTCCTCCCCACTTCCTCAGTCAACCTTTCAAGAGCTCAGCAAGTGTCTGTTGAAGTTGAACAAAAATGCAACTGCGGAGAATTTGCAATGTGATTTGCAGTTTTGCTCTATAGTGGGAGAGACAGAAAATGTCACCCTTACAAGAACTTGAGCCCAGAACAGTGGAGGATGAGAGTGAAGAGGAGGAGGGTGAAATCTGCTGTTCAAACTGCTCCTCCTGCAGTAAGTACCCACAATGCTGCTGCCACAGTCTCAGGCAGTACAAGGTGCTGACAGATGCCTGCCCCCTCCTTGGTCTAGCATACAAATTCCTGTGTAGTCTGTCGATCACTCAGGCAGCCTGCGAACGTACATTTTCAACGCTCAAGTTCATTCAAAACAGAGGCAAAGTCTCACGAGACCGTTTGGAGACTTTCATGCTGATGGCAACAGAGAGGGACATTCTGCTCTCTCTGGATTCTGATGTGATCATTCGCAAAGGAATAATAAAAAAAGCAACAAAAACATTAAAAAAACTATCATTAGCAGTTTGTTTCCTTTTCTTGAATTATGTGATGTCCTTTTGAAAGATGAGAAACATTTGCTTGTCTTCTTTGGCTTTGAAACTATGGAAACACCTTAGTACCTGAGTGAAATACATCAGTCAAGATGTTTGCAATGTTTATTTCAGGGCATCTTTTCTTTTTTTTCCCAGTAAGTAAAAATGTGTAAGAATGTCAGATCCGTGCCATTTATTATGAAAGATAATGAAGGAAGTAATGAGTATAACCGGTTATTCAACCTAAAACATGACACAAAATGGGATTAACAATTCTTTTGTGTAGGTTAGGGTTGGAATAAATAGGAATTACATTCACCCTCACCACATATGTGCATATGTAATCAACAATCAACAACCCAACCAGAACCCCCCCCCCCCCCAACACCACCACCCACCCAACACATACATACACACACACACTCCAGGCCGGTCCCAATGGAGAAGTCCAGTGCTGAATCTCTTTCTCGACACACCCCTTTAAGTTGCAGCACATGTTGGAGGGCACCTAAGTGCTTGTTGAGGTTTCCATGGTGATCTGTCAAAAAGGAGGGAAGAATAGATATGCCCAGATATGCCCTAGTACACCAAACGTTATTGACATTTTCCTCAGGCTGTTTTTCTCCATCGTACGTCGCTCCCTGGCAGTACGCTTCATGCCACGAAGGCTATCTTGTCCAGCAAAGATTCATTAAGCTAGCAGAAGCTCATTAAGGCAGCACGCCTGAATAATTGACGGCTCCCGTGGCGTGGGAGGGAGGTGTCAGGAGACTTGGAGACATCCTGAGAGTGAACACGCCCCACTCGTACCAATGTTACCTCTGTGTCCACTCCAGCATGACCCCCCACTGGCCCCAAGGAGGGAAGTGGCAGCTTCAAACGCCTACGCACGTTTATAAGCATGTTACACGTGCAGACATCTGACAGGGCAATGTCACCTTTGAACTGATTTTGGTCATGTCTTGTTGATGAAACAATACTGATATGAACCATGATGATCCTAAGGATAGAAAGAGAACCCTTTCCAGAGGCTTTTCTGTAATTAACTATGGATATCACACGAGTGGAAACTTGACCTGTAAATCAAAGGGCAATCTTGCACATCCTGCAATCTCCGCCGCAACGGCGACCTGATGGACTGTTTGCACTCAGCCAGCCCTCTCTCTCTCTCAGTGTGCTTCCCAGTAGATGCTGCAGAGGGCCAGGAAGCAGGCTGTTCCACAGCATCTGTGGTGATTAATCACACGGCAACTTTGTCTGGGGGGGGGGGGGGGGGGGTGTCAAACACGCGGGCCACGGGGTTGTGTTTGTGTGCGTGTGTTGGGGGGGGGGGGTCATCGGGGGGTGACAGTGCCCTTCCATCTTCAGGGGACAGGGAGCGGACATGGCACCTCGCTCCCTGTCGCCCTGGGTCCCTACAGAGCCCCGCGTGGACTGTAGGTGAAGATACTGATTACACTGCGCGGAGCAGGGGGGGTGGGAGAGACAGCCATGTCTTTGAACCAGAGCGTGACAGCTCTCTCTCTCTCTCTCTCTCTCTCTCTCTCTCTCTCTCTCTCTCTCTCTCTCTCTCTCTCTCTCTCTCTCTCAGGCAAGGCAGGCAGGGAGGCAGGCAGGCAGGCAGGCAGGCAGGCAGGCAGGCAGGCAGGCAGACAGACAGACAGGCAGACAGGCAGACAGGCAGACAGGCAGACAGACAGGCAGGCAGGCAGACCGGGGCTGGTGGTGAGATGCCTCTGGGTAGGGAATGAGGAAAAACAACAACCTGCAGCTGACTTGGGGAGGAAGCCCTGAGATATCACTTTAGACTTTAGCGGGGACAACTTAAGACCGAGGCGAGGCTTTAAATAACGTTTTCAAAGAAGGCACATGGCGTGGAGCGGCGCGGTGGATGTGTCAAGGATAATGCTTAAAAGAGCAGGGAGGAAAGATGCTGAGAATGTGTTCCGCTTGAAGATGGGGGAAAAAAGGGTTGGCGGGGGAAAATACAAAGTGGTGGCGGAGGCGTCTTTTTCCTTTTCTGGGATGTGGAGGCAGAGCATTGATGCTGGAAATAACTACTGGCTGTCGAACAATGCTTCGAGGAGTCCTGACCAAGAAATAGCAGCGCTGTATGTGCCTCAGTAAACATGCTTTTCCCTGTCATGGCTGCATGCATGCATTTTCTTGATAAAATACAGCAGTGAACAGCAGTATTTTGAACTATAGTTTTATTGTTAGTGGTGGTCCAAAAAAGCCTATAACATGATACGTAGTTAGTATTGTTTTGCCTTCATACAGTTTACATAGGTGGTTGTCCTAAAAACATAGATGTAAAACTCCCCACATACATAACCTTAATATAAATCACAATTATCTGCTAAGTACTGTAATTATACGGTAATGTCAATACAGCCGGTAATGTTAACTTGTCCCCAACAAAATTGGTGCTGCTTGTGCAATTAGCAGTTAAATGTTACAGCACACCTTTCATGTTTGTACTGCGGAGCAATTTACGGAATTTACATATTTATACACGGGTCAAAAACATTGTGTCGATTAGTCGGCCAACACAAGAGATTCTCAGTCCCTGGATTCAGACGAGCAGAGGTAGAACAGGCTGGGTCTCTGTAATGCAGATGAGGTGTTTGCACGAAGGAGACCGCCCGTCGTGTACTGGACCCCGCTCCTGTTCCGGGGGGGAGGGGGGGGGGGGCTGTACAACAAAGATACACGGGCCCCGCTCCCCCCATGCCTCTGACGGCATGATGAATGTTCGCCGCGGGGCCATGTGCAGAGAGACAGCCAGGGCAGATGTGACAGGGGCTCCTGAGTACCTGTGGCTGGTGGCTCAAACATCGGACCCCCCCCTCGGAGTCACGGCAGCGGATCGGGGACCTTCCTACAGTGGTGAAGTTTGACAGGTGGCAGCTCATAACGCATTGTTCCTCAAAGGGAGGAAGTAAGGCTTTTAAACCTCTTCCTTTATCACTGCAGTGGGGCTTTGCCCAAGCACACACATAAAGGCTGCAGATACTGTTGCTCTCCCTCTGGCTGAGGGAAGATAAGCAGGAGTCAAGTCAGACTGTCGAGTCAGAAAGTCAGTCTCAATGCCGACACACGTATATGGTAACCATCCCATGTATAATACAGCTACAGAGGTCATTTATATGTAAAAGGGGTGCAGGGAGATGACAGTGGTATGTCCTTTTCTTTGTCTTTTGTTGCCGATGGAAGGAGAGACCACTTTCCAATGAACTGAAGGAAGCGCTGTCCAAGGTCCTGAACCCTGAGTACAGGACTATTGCTCTATCCACTGTTAGCTGTCCCTGCTTAGAGATGACCAATCTGAGTAGTAGATTTATAGTGTTTGTTGTACAATGTCTCCTAAATAAATGTATGTGTGCCTTTTATTTACCACCATACTGTAAAACCTGTATTTTCAAACATCCATGTTTTAGTGAAATCTAAATATCTCCAATTTACATAGGGCTAAAGCATTTCAGTCATAATAACAGTTTATGGGTATCTAAGATGTAGTCCTTATTCTTCTATAACCACCTGATAAAAATCAAATTCAAGTTGGAAGCAACTGACAATGTATAGCTATGGGGGCTTTATAATACCAAAATGAGAATTTGTTCTTTCTCATTGAATCTACACAAGCTGCTTTTATTGGCTTACTTGCATTCTTTTTTGTAATGTTTCTTTTTTTTCTGAGTGAAAGCAGGGTACAAATTAAGTGGTTTCCAATTGCTGCTGCTTTTCAATCAAACTTGTCTAGACAGGTTATACAAACATATTATTCCCAGTGACTGACTATTAAACCTTTTGCGTTAGATGTACCTGAGAATATAAGGCACCATTGCACGTAAAAAAAATGAGTGGGCGTTTCCATAATGAAGCAGTGCCTGTTAGAGAGAGTTGGATTGGAAATTGGGCCCTAAAGCTGTTTTTCTTACTTTAAGAGTAGGTCAGAGTTGGATCGTCATGGAAACTGTAAGTGTCCTTGCTGCTAAAGTTTTCTTTTTTGTTGGTGTATGTGGAGATCAAAATAAATGGCCAGTCTTCGTCTGCCAGACCTAAAAACTTCTAAAGCGCTTACGCACAGATACGCAAGAATGTAAGCACACGCACACACACACGCACACGCACAC
>JAPMUY010009344.1:70000-84619 GCA_026901105.3 Galaxias olidus
AAACATGTGTACTTGTGTGCACGTCAAGCATAGCCTCGTCGGTGGGTTGATACTCACTAGGTTTGTTGCTCCTAGCAACTGTATGTGAACATGCAGTGTAGTCAATCTATGGACACTAGCTGTTCGCTTGGCCAACAGCTTATCCCACCAGTTTGATGGGGATCATTGTGCTCCCAAGCACAAATCTATAGTCACACTCATTCATAGATTTACAACCTGTTCACTTATTAAAAGGCATTCAGAGCTAAGCCAAACTATTTTATTATGTTAGTCGATAAGAATTAGGTATTCATTTATATACAAGTGTCTTATATGCTAGGTGAGAGATGTAATTTTGTGTTCAGACGTGATTATTCTTTCATTGGAACCTTGTAGGTGGACCAATTCAAAGAAATGTTAGATACAGTAACAACCTGATGGTGAACATTTTCTCTTGAGATATATCCAGGAGGTTCCTGAACAGACACGGGGAGGATGAGCCCCCTGAACAGTGTGTGTATGTGGGTGGGACTGCAGTGGTGTGTTTGCTTGTCCATGAGCCATCCCTCGCTGTGCTCTCAACGTTCCGTTCCATTTTACAATGTGGACCAAAAGTCTACTTCAGGTCCACACCAATTATGGTCTTTACCCTTTCCGGGGGAAAATGTCATTATATTGTCCAGAACATTGCATTTCCACCTGGAGTGTTGCCTGGCTGTTCACATTCTCCTATCCGTCGAATCTGTTGATTTTATCTGTAGGATATACGTCAAACACATTTTGATGCTTGTTTTTTTATGTCTGAAAGATCAACAAACACATCAGTATTTATTTTTGTCTATTTATAACATCTACGCAATACAATTCTACATAATAATATTTAGGATTTTATGTAGTGTATACAACACATTATTTGATTGCATCCTATATTGAATGTTACAGTCTTCAAGTACATTAGTATTATGGGTGGAAGTTGAATATTTAGATTTAAAAAATAAATCCTTGCTCATCTCAGCTTGTCAGTGGATTGTTCTTTAATTTGTTGTAAGATGAAACATTTTACATCTGGTAACAAAGACTTGAAAGCACATAACCTTCCTATTTATAAAAGGTAGAGAAGAAAAAAAAGAGAGAGAGAAAACAATTTCAAGACGAACGAGTGTGATGATTCTCAGTTGTTGTTGTGGAAAGGCTTGTTAACCTTTGCAAATATTACATTGATGGGAAAACAAGGTCCTTGTCAATTGAAAAGGTTGTTGTATAGATGTCTGGTCCCCACTGTGATATTAGTGGTGAAGCACACAGGGAGCTGCATCACGAGTCATAGTTATATAACATGTGTAGTGCACTATTTGTTTGAGAGAGAAGCACATAAAAAGCCCTGGAAGTATGTAGGCCTAAATCTGGTGGCCTCTGGACCGGTCCCCTGCTACCTTACAAAACGACCAAGTTGGATTTTGACATTGTAGTTTCCCCCAGATGATTTTCCTCATGAACGTGAAGAAGGAAAAGGGGAGGAGTAGAGAGCAGCAGCGGACACAGTGGAGCATAAGACCCCCAGGGAACGGCTGAACCCGCCATCTTCATTTGATTTCCTTGGTGGGCCACCCCAGACCATTATGCTGTGATGATGATTGTACTAATTGGGCTTTTGTTTTCTTTTCTTTGGACTCATGGGAGCAGCAACATCCTTTAACAGGCACAAGGACAGACTGGAAGGAGGGCCGTGCATATTTTCCTGTCCATCGATTTAGTCTCTTGCGATGGCCAACTGTAACATTCAATCAATTGGGCATTTTTGGACTAAAGGGAAAATTAGGGGTGTTTGAAAACACTTGTTTCCAAGACAATCATAAGAGAAAAACAATATAGATTGAAGTGTCAGGCAAACAATATAGTAAAATGATGTATGGCTGCGTGTTTCTTTGTTGGCAATGTCTTTTAATCTACAACCGGATATAATTACCCAAACCCGATGTTTTCTGTTTGCAATTTCCCATTTGCGGTATATTCTGTGTAGTGCTTTTGAGGACGGAAACAATTACAGCTCTACAGTAGCCGTGCAGCAGCTGCATAAATATTTAAAGAACAGCCGTTTTTTTTGTTTTGAAAGCAGTTAATTCCTCACTTTTATGGCATTGTTGTCTAAACACACACCCTAAGTAATGGACACCAACGGCGTTTCCACCGCACTCACTTCTTCCTCTGGGGACCTTGTTACGCAGCCGTGCGGGCTCCAAGCAGGCTAGGCAAAGGGCTGAGTGCACTGGATCTGAGGGGGCGTTCTTTCTGCGAGCCTCGACGCTAGCGAAATCTGTGCCACCGGAGGCAACCATTCTGCATGGCTTTCCGCAGAGGCAGCTGTTTTTGCCAGGGTTCAGTGCCTTCGGAGGCAGTGGCCTGAAACACGCAGCCCGTGAAAGCTGCAGCGAGACGGCGGACTGGCGGCCGAGGCGGCCGAGGCGGCGAGGGTGCCGGGCGGGCTCTGCCACGGCTCCAGAGTGCCAGACAGCGAGGCCGCCCCCGGGACGTTCCGCAGGCTTCCCGGGCCTTTGTCAGCGCCTTGGGGACAGGACCTCCGGCAAGGCTGAGGGGAAGGGAAGGCTATCGTCAGAGGACACATTTCATTTCCACAAAGACAACTTTGGTTCCTAATTAATCTCCTGGCTCCCGCACCCCGCTTCACTCCTGTCACTTCCTTCTGAATGAAACACGGCCGGCAATTTGTTAAATCAATTATTCCGGAGAGGAAGTGGGGCTTTAGGCAAGCACGTACATACACGCGCGTGCGCACACGCACACACACACACACACACACACCCACACACACACACACACACACACACACACAGACACAAACACAGATACTGCGAGAGAGAAACAGAAAGACACACAAGCACTCAAACAGGTCCCGAAAAAAAAGAAAGAAATCTCCCTCACCCACACAACCCCGCTCACACAGCAAAAAACAGTGAAAGAGACGAATTGTCGGGAAACAAACCGGCCTACAGGAGAAAGGCATTGTTGGAAGGAGAGTTCTGATGGAGAAGGAGAGAAACAGTTTGTTCTTGTTGACATGGCAGAGAGCTTTGTAAACACTTAGCTGACGAGGACTCTCCTTGGCCTCCCGCCCTGGTGAACAGCAGGACTAGCGGGCCCCGGGAGACCAGAGACAAACAGAGACGGAGGATGAGGGAGATGGAAAGGGACATGCAGGAAAGATGGCCGCCGTGGGCCGGGAAAGACAAGAGGCCAAAGATCAGGACAATGGGAAGTTCTTTTTTTCGATTTGTTCTCGTTGTAAGCCGAAGTTGCCGGGCGGAGGTCGCTGTTGACAATTTCTTTTTTGCTGTGAGTCTGAGTCTTTTTGAGGAGGTCTGGTAATGTTCAACTCTACATTCAACCTGGCACATTCACAACACAACTAAATCAGCAGTTGAATTATGTATCCATAATAAAACTGGTTGAATTTACTTGTATTTGTTTTTTGCTGCCACAGCCTAAACAAACTGACTAGGACACGCTGACACGTCTCGTTGAAGAAGTGTCAGACACAGCAAAGGCTGCATGTCAAACCAAAACAAACAAAAATGTACTTTTGATTCGGTTTTACCAGACTTTGATCTAGAGGGCTGCGGAACGGGAGACTGTTCACCGGCGGGGGGGGGGGGGGGGGGGGCGGGGGGTGGATGGCTCTCCAATGAAAAAGCCGACTGTGAAATGAGAAAACAAACAGAGGGGGGGGGGGGGCTGATGGCGGCGTCTGTCTCTCGCGCTCTCCGCTTGTATTAGGGGATGGCGAGAGGAATAGCGCGGCGCGGCCTGTGTTTAAATCAGAGTGCTCCATCTTGTAGTGGGACACATTTCATTAAGCCTAGCAGCTGGGGCCGCTGCTCCATGCGTCCACTCATCTATCATACAAATCCATCAGGCCTACCCTGCTCCTGCACTGGCAGGGTGTGTGTGTGTGTGTGTGTGTGTGTGTGTGTGTGTGTGTGTGTGTGTGTGTGTGTGTGTGTGTGTGTCTGTGTGTGTGTGTGTGTGTGTGTGTATGTGTGCCCCCGTCTGTGTGTGTTTAGGTGCGTGTGTGACAGGAGCCCGTCCATCTGATCAGATGACTCACGGGCTGCCCACACTTATTCATTTCCCCTTTCATCTTCCCCTCTTCCCCTTAAACCCTTCTCCGGCTCTCTATTGCTTATTCTCTCCTTCCCTCTACATATATTTCACTTCGTCGCTCCTCCTAGCCCCCCACCCCCTCCCCCCGACGCCCCCCACCCCGCGCCAATTGCAGGCTGACCGCGTCCAGCGAGACACATGATCCCAGCCACCGCTCATCCATCAGTCTGCTTCGCCTGTCCCCTCCCCATCCAATGACAGAGGCTGTCTGTTGGACTTTGCTGCGACAGCCCCCGTAATTGGGACGGGAGGGCGACGGCCAATTAAAAAGCTGTGGTGTGGAGAGTGCAGGTCAGGGGGTTCACGGGGTCGCGGTGGATACCGGGGTCACATCCGTTTGGCTCTGGGTTAAAGAGGAAACGCACGGGGTCAATCTGGGTGTCTGAGCGAGGGGGGGGGGGGGGGCTGTGTAACACGTCTGATAATCAACCATCAGAAAGGACAACACAGAGACGGGTCCACCATCAGAAAGGACAACACAGAGACATGTCCACCATCAGAAAGGACAATGCAGAGACAGGTCCACCATCAGAAAGGACAATGCAGAGACAGGTCAACCATCAGAAAGGACAACACAGAGACATGTCCACCATCAGAAAGGACAACACAGAGACGGGTCCACCATCAGAAAGGACAACACAGAGACATGTCCACCATCAGAAAGGACAACACAGAGACATGTCCACCATCAGAAAGGACAATGCAGAGACGGGTCAACCATCAGAAAGGACAATGCAGAGACAGGTCAACCATCAGAAAGGACAATGCAGAGACAGGTCAACCATCAGAAAGGACAACACAGAGACGGGTCAGATGCCGAGCCGAACACACACAGGGTGACCTCATTAAGGTCTGATCGGCCTGCTGGATGAGCGCTCTGCCTCCTCGTTTTAGGACAGTGACTGTCCTAATGGCCTGTGTGCGTCTCCCCATTGAAGTCAAAAGTCTCTTTAGTCCACGGGCCATGCAGCCGGAGACAACCTTCAGAGCGCCGCGGCCCATTGGTCCAGGGAGGGAAGGCAATGAGACAGAGATCTATGGGGCGGCTTAGAGGAGGCCGGTCCTGTGGGGGCTGTGATCAGGGTCACCTCTCCCATTCGGCCGCAGCCCTGGAGGAAGAAAGGGAAGGTAAGCCGCCGGCGGAAACAAAAAAGTGTTGTTGTTTTTTGTTGTTTTTTTGTAGGTATGTCTGTGACACGTGTTCAAGGCCAGCGTGTGCGCAGTTTGGTGAGGACGGGCAGGGTGAGAAACGATGAGATCGAAACGGTGTTTTTCTTTGGTTGTGTGTGCTCGTCAGAGAGAGAGAGCGAGTTAGTGAGAGAAAGAGAGAGAGCGAGAGAGAGAGAGAGAGAGAGAAAGAGCACCCTTTTCCAAAGGCAATTACAGTACATTCATCTGTTTCAGAGTAGGAAAAAGCTTAAGCACAGTGGAATGTGTGCCTCTGGGTTAAAACACACGGCCTCCTCACCTCAGCTGACCCCTCTCTGCAGGTCACCCACTGACCCCTGCTCCCTAGCCAGGCGTCCACCCGGCCAACTACACTCCTCAAACAAGCAGGGGGTCAAAAGGTTATTCGATAGAAGGGTCACCCTGAGCCCTCTTTACCAGCTGCCGGTAGGTAATCCCTCCACGTCTGCAGGCCTGAGCCCGTGAGAGGCAGATGTGCGCTCATCTCCTGCCAGCGCGGGTCTCACTCTCCTGCTCCATCTGTCCGCCAAGCCCCTCGGCCCGGGGAGCCACTGTGTGATGAACGCTGGAGGTATTAGCCGTGGCTCTGGACGCCGTGGCGCCAGCACCCACTGCCGGGGGGGGGTTAGGTTGGGTGTTTTGTCAACAGCTGCTTCAGAGCCCAACGCCGGGATCCGGCGCGTTTGTCTCCGGCACTGCTCGCCGTCGCGCCGTCTCCATCCATCTACATCAGTCCCTCTGTCTCCGGGCCGACCCCTTGGTGCACCAGGGAGGGCGGCGCCGTGAGAGGCCGCTTGCACCCCCTCATAAGAGGCGAGCCAAATCCCCGCCGGAGGTACTTGACTCAATGACCGGAGGAAATGGTTGTATTTCAAGATCCGCTAAGCTAAATCCCTGTTCACTCTGTCTGGAGTTTACCCCTGGCGCCCTATCGCTCCCAATCTGGGTCTATCCTGGCTCTGGGCTGAAAACCCCCCTATCACACAGGCTTATCCGAGGCAAGGCTCTGTCTGTCTGCGTGCGCCCCCCCCCACCCCCCCCCCCCCCCCTGCTCAGGGAGATGCAGGCAGGTCCAATCACTCTGCCAACACTAGGGCCCTCGCACCACTCTGCTCAAAGCAGAGGATACGCCCCCAGGCACAACGTATATTGTTGTCATTTTTATTTTTCCCCCAACGCAGTCATTTACGGGGTTTGGAGATGAACAAGTTGTTTGCCGTCAGAGAAGATATGCTAGGAAAACAGCAGGAGGGCGCGTGTGTCAGCAGAAAGTGAGCTGTTACAGACAAGATAACTGTGAGAGGGAGATGGGAGAGTGTGAATGGGAAGGCAAAGAGCACAGGCAATTTGCCAGTCTGCTGTTGAATTAGACATAGCATTTGTTTTTGGCCCTCACACAAATCTTGAGAGAGGAGAGATTGGTTGAGCTACAAAAACCTGGATTCTCTCTGCCTGCTCTGTCTTCATGGTTCTCGCCTCTGGAATGATTCAGAAGAAGAAAGTAGCCAAGTGAACACCACACTATTTGACAGATGAAAGTCAAGCGGTCAGCTAAAAACATAAATGCAGTCAGAGTCAGTCTGTTGCAACCTGTTGAAAAAAAGAATAACTCCAGCAGGCACGACATATTGAACACGTTTTTAATGGTCTAATCTTAAGAACCTAGCACTGGTCACCGCTGCTTCTGCGTGGGCTGGGGCCTGGGGTTTAGCCACATTCACAGAGGAATCCTGCTTTTAAAGATGAAAGTAATAAAGTAATCAGAGATTAGAAGAAAATATGCTTGGAAAAAAAGTGAAATCCATGATGTACATGCTGTGGAAATACAATACGCTCTTTTGTGAAAAAGGGGAACAACTAGACAAACAATGAATTATGAATGATGCGCTTTTGCAATTCATGGTTTGTTTTTTTGATGAACCTTAAAAAAAGAACTAAAATGGTCTCCTTTGATGCCACGAGAAATCCCTCATCTAGAAAATGCTTGCAAAACAGAAGTACTATAATCTACAAAAACATGAAATACGTCATCTTCATCTCACAAAATGCAGCAGAGAGACTCGGTTGAAAGGCTATAATATTTATGTCATTCTCTTGGTGCTCACGCTGAGCTCGCGATATTATGAATGTTTCATCCGAGGAAAAAGACATGGCTGGAGAATCTACTTAGTGGACATATAACACAGGATTAATGTTCCCCAGCCAACACATTACTTTGAGATGTTTGGTGCACTCTGTAGATCATTCATTTTGGAAGGAGTCCATTAATACCCCACAACTCCTTGTCTCTTTCAGGCGGTCTTTTTTCTGAACGCGATGAAAGGAACGGGGAGAAGAACCGACCCTCTTATGAAATGCATTCTGCCGTCTGTCAATAGACGATAGCTCCGAGCATCCGGCGTACTTGGGATGGAACCATCAAGCCTGCCTGGCCACACTTGAAAGGAATGCCTGACTCTCTACCTCGCTACTCCGGGAGCTATATACGTCTGCTTTTCTTCCCCCGGCAGACGCTCTACCTCTCTCATCCTGTCACGGAAACCTTCCCGGGTCCAGCGGCCAACGCTCGGGTCAACGTTGCCATAGCAACAGCCGCGGCGTTAAAACGCTACATTGTTGAGAGCGTGGTGTGGTGGTCGGGTTCTGTTCTTTACCACCGGCACCTGCATTAGGACATGGAGGACAAAGTAAAATGTCTGCCGAGGCGGTTACCAGAGGGAGCCTGGCTGCCTGTGCGACTCACAAGGTATTCAGACTCATGAAAGTGTGATGAACGGCAAAACCACATCCACAGTGCGAGGCATCTTCGCCCGATGAGAGTCTCAGTCACCACGTAAGAGGTTGGAGTTGTCCGTAGCAGATGTGGCAAGTTGGGCTGGCGCCGTGCCCATCCCGGCTCCTGGCGGACCTCATCTAAAGCCTCCTCTTGGGGGCCCTTAATGGAACAACAGCTGTGCCGGCGCTACTTCTCATTTAGCTCACTTAGAGGCCGCCGTCTTATCAGCAGCTCTGAACAAAAACACCAGGTTGCCCTTCCGTCGCCTCCTCCTCTATCTCTCCTCTCCTCTCGCTCGGGCCTCCCTAACGTGATTGTAAACTTCTGAAAATGAGATTGGGTGCGGCGCACGACGGCGTCGCCGAGTTTGATCGCATCCCCTCGCAAAGGAACATGGCGGTTTCCCCAAAGGCAAACTGTCCCTCTTTTCCCGCCGAGTCACGCACACTGCGTGAGCCTCCATAAGCAACTCCAGACACGCACGCGCGCACACACACACACACACACACACACACACACACACACACACACACACACACACACACACACACACACACACATTCACCCTCAATCATACAGCCACCCAAGAGGGCACTCTAATATAATTAGGTGCAAAGCAATTATTCCAGCAATCAGTCTTAGTTTGATGATGTGTCAACACTCCTTGTCAGTCTTATTTTCCTGACTGTTCTTCAGCTGCATTCCTAATTCTTCCCCCCTCACACTCAGACTCCACGAGGGCTTCAAGGCCCCCTCTCCCCACTTATCTAATCACTGTGGGCTCAGCGGGTCTGCGGGAACGGCAGCAGAGTGTGACTGCTCAAAGGTCAGAAGTGGAGCAACAAAGGACCATGAGTCGGCAAACTCCCCAGAGGTGCTGGGTGACTTAAACTCTAGTCTAAACTCACCAGAGGTATTGGGTTATTTAAACTCTAGTCTAAACTCACCAGAGGTATTGGGTGACTTAAACTCTAGTCTAAACTCACCAGAGGTGCTGGGTGACTTAAACTCTAGTCTAAACTCACCAGAGGTGCTGGGTGACTTAAACTCTAGTCTAAACTCACCAGAGGTATTGGGTGACTTAAACTCTAGTCTAAACTCACCAGATGTATTGGGTGACTTAAACTCTACTCTAAACTCACCAGATGTATTGGGTTATTCAAACTCTAGTCTAAACTCACCAGATGTATTGGGTGACTTAATCTCTAGTCTAAACTCACCAGAGGTATTGGGTGACTTAAACTCTAGTCTAAACTCACCAGAGGTATTGGGTTATTTAAACTCTAGTCTAAACTCACCAGAGGTATTGGGTGACTTAAACTCCAGTCTAAACTCACCAGATGTATTGGGTTATTTAAACTCTAGTCTAAACTCACCAGAGGTATTGGGTGACTTAAACTGTAGTCTAAACTCACCAGAGGTATTGGGTGACTTAAACTCTAGTCTAAACTCACCAGATGTATTGGGTTATTTAAACTCTAGTCTAAACTCACCAGAGGTATTGGGTTACTTAATCTAAACTCACCAGAGGTGCTGGGTGACTTAAACTCTAGTCTAAACTCACCAGAGGTATTGGGTTACTTAATCTCTAGTCTAAACTCACCAGAGGTATTGGGTTATTTAAACTCTCGTCTAAACTCACCAGAGGTATTGGGTTACTTAATCTCTAGTCTTAACTCACCAGAAGTACTGGGTTATTTAAACTCTAGTCTAAACTCACCAGAGGTATTGGGTTACTTAATCTCTAGTCTAAACTCACCAGAGGTATTGGGTTACTTAATCTCTAGTCTTAACTCACCAGAAGTACTGGGTTATTTAAACTCTAGTCTAAACTCACCAGAGGTATTGGGTTACTTAAACTCTAGTCTATATAAAGGCGCGTTGCCATGCGCGTTCCAACCACATTAACCAACTAAGTAGCTAAGTAACTGACATACACGGAGGAATGTGAAACAGGACAGAAGTTTGGAGGAAAAGCACAAGTGAGTGGGAGGAAAGAGAGGGAGAGACATCGAGAAGGATACCGCTGGAAAAAGAAACAGAAACCATGATGAGGATAGTGGGTGGAGAGAGACAGCAAGAGCCGTGAGTGGGCGGAAATATAGAGTGCATCATTGGAATGGAACATCTCCCCGACAGCAGCACAGCCTGGTCAGCTCCTTCCCCCTGGCAGAGCTGGAGAAGGGAATCCAGATGTCTCCGACTCAGAGAGCCTTTCCTGGGCCACTTGACCCCTGCTAAGTCTTTATTAGAGCAGGGAGAGTGCTTTGGGATGGAAAGTCTAGGCCCTGATTTGATCCAGTGCCCCGGGAGTGCAGTCCTCAAAGACTGGTTGATAGGCTGGTCACCCTAGAGACAGGGCAGAACTGCCGTAAAAAAAAAAAAAAGGACCTTTTCTCCAACTCATTGTTGTTTCTTTTGGATCTGTTGGAGAGATTTGATCTTTCTTTTTCTTTCACTTTAACACTTTCAAGCATATTAGATCTCTCTCTCTCTTTAGCATGTGGGGTGCCCATCAACATTTCGAGTCATTAATAGGATAAAAAAGATAGAAGAAATGGTTCTACGTTAAGAGCACGAAAGCCTTTCCAAGAGCAGCTACACTGAAAGGTAAACAGCAATATGTTGCCTCAGTGTATTTTATAAGATGCATTCAACTTCCCTTTAGAGAAAACAATAAAGCAGCACTGCAATAAAAATGTCCCATGCTTGATGGCTTTTTGCAAGTCATCCCAAAAATCGTCTGAAGGCCCCGGCTAATGCCAACTAATCAAGAGCGTTGGGTCAATAATTTGTCTCTGGGCTCATTTTTCATATGGATTGTGGGGTTTTAGTTTTGCCGTTTGACTGGCGTGCCTTCCACACTCCTTTCCATCAATCCCATCTCCACCACAACATTCCATAACCTCTGCACCTCGCACTGTTTCCCATCCCATTAAACCCTGCATTATTCAAAACCCAAGAAATTGATTTCTTGATAGTTTAATCTCAAATCAAAACCAAATCTCGGGCGCTGTCCATTTCTTTAGGGCAATTGGTTTGATGATAAAATATTCATGGTTCGAGAAAACATGAGATTGTTTTTTTTTTTTGGGCTTGGATTGGGTTGCAACAAGGAGATTCAGCAGGAGATAACGCCAAAGGTGTGATAGAAGTGACATGCCTACAGGTCTTTGTTCTCTTTACCATGTTTTTTTACATCGTCTTTATAGCTTCTATAAATCATGTAAACTGCACTGGTCACTCTCAAATCATATTGTAGGGGTTATAATACGTATCACTCCGTTGTCAGACATTTACTTTCAATCAAATGGCTTTGTGCTGTTTTTATACCAGACTTAATACAGCAGAATTTGAGAATGTGTGACAACCACCCTGGAGAGGGGAGCACCAATACTGTTCGTCATTCTGCCTGTCTAAACATGATCGGGTCATTGTTTTTAAATGTCACAGGCAAAGCACTTCATCTTGTTAAGTCTCGTCTCGTAGATACACATTTGTTTCTCCTTCAATCACAGCCATTGTTTACCAACTGACTGAGCTAACATTTGGTTGACAGCGTCTGTGCCAGTTTGGCAGTTGATCGTGTTGTCATGGTTTATAAAGTGGTCTTCATGAGATGTTGGATAATGGACATCAGACTCACTATTACATAATATTGTAAATCCCATGTCCTTCCAATTGTTGAATGTCAATGCCATCAAAATCATACAAGTTTGATCAAAAGCGTTGCATTGAGAACCTTAATCTTTCTAGCAAATATTCAAGGACTGATTCATCACAAGGCATGTGCCTACTTTAATGTATTAGATTCACCTTAAGAATGAATTATGTTTCCATTTGCAAGCACATGAGGGAATAAAGGTCTAATATCACAATGGGAGAGAGAGGAGAAAAAACCATCTCCGTTGAGAGTGTCTGACCTCTGCACTGCGTTCCTTGTTGAGACCCAGACGATTTTGCGACAGAAAAATGGGCAGAAAAGAAATGGCCGGGAGAAAAAGGAGAACAGGAGGGAGAGATCAAACAGGCGCCTCATCACAGAGAATGATGGAGTGAGATGGAACTCTGGGGACTGAGCTTCTGATTTCCCAGGGTGCATAGCTGATGTACTCTCCCTCTTTTAAAAGTCTTCCGTCGAAACGGCAACAACATATTTTCAAAGCAAACAGCTGCTGAGATATTAGACAGGCTAATCACAATACAACTAAAAGCTGTAGCTTTTTTTTAATACATATAAATATGTATACGGACATATCTTACTTCTCAGTGAACATTACAACATTATATTTGACTGGACAGCAGTGTTAAATAAGTGTAAACGCCTGGTTTTAGCAGTTCAGCAGTTCAGTTAGTGTAGCATATTCTCCCCTCTTCATGTGAGGAAAAAAACATAAAATGAAGGCACTGATGATTCACAGATGACCACAGGACCAATGTGTGCCGAGCGTCGAGGTGCTAGATTTCAACTATAGAATCATGGCATGCATTTGATGGGTCCCGCAAGGCTTTTCCATGTCCCTTGGGTCCACATAACACGCAATATAGCTCTGTGGTGAGTGAAGGCATCGGGATTGGGAATTCACCTGGTGTTGAATGGGATTCATTATCCACTAGTGGTATTTTTATGTCCCAGCTCTGGGGACTGTTTTTCCTGCAGCCAAGCATGCTGTTCTATTTGTGAACAGTGTGACAGCGTATGGCTACTGGGGAGACAGTCAGCCTGATGAACAAGGACTTAGTCAAAACAATGGGTCATTTCGATGGAACACAACAATTCATCTTTTCATTGCATCATTAGTGTAGTGGGGTTTGTAACACCTTCCTTTAAACGTATAGGCAGTGGCCATGATACTGCATGATAAAGATGAAGCCAACGGAAGGCTGTGGGTTTTTAGCATTGTACCAAGGATTGCTTGAAATAAAGTAGATTAAAGGTACCGTGGTTTAAAAAAGAAAAGAGTATAAAAGGTTGGCGTAACATAAGCAAGTGTCATTATAACAGGAAATCAATTATATAGTTGTGTTAAAACCTTGCTGATATGGCATACTTCAATTGCCATCTATGATATTGAATATCAGCTGTAGAATAACTGTGCTAGCTGAAATCAGCACTCTAAATGTCAGCAGGAAATTTCTGAGGGAGCAAATAGCAACGTCTAGCCTCCAGAGGCAATGCCAGATGCCCATCAACTGACCACGGATAAAGACACATTTCTGGAAATCAAGTTTTTTGTTGGTTTTTTTTGGTTGTGTGTGCGTGTGTTTGTGTTCGAGCTTGCACACATGCCTGTGCTCATGTGCACACAAAAATCCCATGTGCCGGAGTGCTGCTTCTTTCTCTATTTTGGCAGTGACTGTGCCCTAGCTTCCAGCTCTCAGCCTCTGCTTGGCAAGGCACATCATTTACTTTTGGAAGGGTGAATATGAGGGTTGTGTGCTGGTTAAAAAGCCTTCTAAGGGTGTTTGGACGGACTACCTGGTCTGAAGCTAGATGTATGAGAAATATATGACGTGTTAAAAGTCCTGTTTTGGTTAGGATATCTGTTTTGGAAAAGGTGACATGTTTTGGTGTTTTGTGTACTCTGTGAAGCCGATGAAAAGGTTGCTGCAACATTGTTTTGTACAGTAAAGGCTGATACTCCAGTGCCATCAAGTGGTGTAGCAGGGAAATGCACTCAAATGTTCAAAATATTCATTTAGACTACATACTGTTGTACACATTGCCCATTGAAAAATGTACCTGGATGCATCATTCGAAAGGAAGAATCAAGAAACCCTGGTGGCCACTTTTTGTAAATTTATGGTTTCACCTTCACACACACAAACACACACACACACAGACACACACACACACACGCACACGCACACAGACACACACACACATTAGCTTTCTCACGTAAACATAAATTTATTCTCACAGTCAATAAGTGGTTATTTACTATATGGGCTCAGATAAATCAATGATTTGAATGTGAAAACCGCCTAGTATTCAACTGTGTCTGCTGGATGAAGACAATCAATGCAGATTACTTGGTCGTGTGGACCATCGATTTGGCCAAACAGATACATTCTGTTAATAGCACAGTTCTCATTTGCTGAAACAACCAGTGAGGCTCTTCAAGGCTCTACCACTGTAGTCAATTCCCCTTACCTTGCCTGTATTGATCAACAACGTTGCGTGGTTGAGATACCCATTTTTTTGTTCACATTATTCCAATTCCCCCTCCGAGAATCGCCACCTTAACGTGGTAGAGGGGTTTCAGTGTCCCTGTGACGCTGGGAGCTGTATTGTCGGGGGCAGTAGCCCCTGGTAGGGTCTCCCATGGCAAATTGGTCCCAGGGGAGGGTCCACACTAAGCGCAATTCAAAAAAACACCCCAATGAAGCGGAACCAACGGTACTGTGGCACCTCGCCCGGAAGAGGGAAACCAGGGCTACCCCCTGGAGCCAGACCCGGGGGGGATGCTCGTTGGCGAGCGTCTGGTGGTCGGGCC
>JAPMUY010009345.1:0-10000 GCA_026901105.3 Galaxias olidus
AATCTCCCTTTCCAGAGCTGATGTTTAGAAAAAGTTGTTATGACGTATCTGAGGTGCAGTGCTAGGCCAGGCCGGGTGCTAGGCCGGTTGGTCTGCTTCCTGGTTGGTTGGTGTAAAGCCCTTGTCTGGCAGTGCCCTCCCCAAAGCCCTGTCCTTTTAGCTCCATGCCACACACACTGCGTCTGGCCCACACCGGTTGGAGTGAGTCAACCAAACCATTGTCCACACTGCCAACGGTGGCCCTCCTCCAGTCGTCCTGGTGGCCGCATGGCAGGACCCAGGGGGTCACCCCGGCCAGCAGGGGCCAGAGGAGCCAGTGTGGGCGTCCATCAGGAGAGGGGCCAGTGAGGAGGAAGCCCGTCGTTTGTTATCCGTTCACTGGTAAGCTGGCCGGCCAGAACAGGGCTGTGTTTGGGTCCAGGAAGGAAAACACTTTATAGGGCCATGTAAACTCCCAGGTTGGCCTTTCAGACGCAGCCTCGGTCTGTTCAGTTGTCGGTGTATTTGTGTGTATGTGTAATTTGTGTTGTGGCCAGGTGACGGATAAATCACCTCGGCCAAACTGGCCTCATGTGTGTCCAGTATTGTCTCCGATAAGCATGCGTCCTGACATTTTAATGAACCGGGAAGTTTCAAGGCTAGCTCTCTCTCTCTCTCTCTCTCTCTCTCTCTCTCTCTCTCTCTCTCTCTCTCTCTCTCTCTCTCTCTCTCTCTCTCTCTGTGTGTGTCAGTTAGCACTCGACTTTGATAACCCTGTCGTTTTCAGACCCTGCCACTCGGCTCCATTTTACAAGCTGACCAGTTCCTCCTTATCGTTCCCTCGGCCTCGTCGGGGGCTAGCGGCGAGCTCGCGGCCTATAAATACGCTCCGCTGGCCGCTCAGCGATAAGAGGAGGCCTGGGTTCGGAGAATGCCACGCTAGGGATTAAAAGCCCCCCCCCCCCCCCTGTGTAATCACCAGTCCCAGGGCAGGCCCCGGCTCAGTCCCCCCCCACAGCCCCCTGTCTGGCCTCCAGCCCTCTGCACCCGGAGCAGGCGGTGTACCCAGCCCTAAGCCCCCTCACGCCTCAACAGCTCTGGAATGGAGCTCCAGAGGCCTCCCCGTCATGCGGCCTCCCCGGGCTCCTTCCTCCTTTGTTTTGACTCTGCTTTTCACCGCCGCTTACCTTGGTCCAGGCTTTTACGTTTCCACGTTCGCTCGCTCTGTCTCTTTCTCTCTACCCCTCTCTCTCACACACACACACACACACACACACACACACACACACACACACACACATTAAACCCCCTCCTCCTCCTCAGTGTGCATGAAGCTGAAGTAGACCTTGCTCAGCGTTTCCTTATCAGCCTCTCCCTCCCTCTATGCATCTTGACTGTCTGCTTTTGCAGATGGATGTGGTGGGGCTGTTTGGGGGGCGCAGCCAAGACTCTGTCTGCTGCTGCTCTCCTCCTCCCTCCTGCTGCACCCCTCCGGCCGGCCTGGGCGTAAACATCCACGCTGTTGCCATGGCCAAACACAAGTTCTGTGTGTGTGTGTGTGTGTGTGTGTGTGTGTGTATGTGTGTGTGCGTGCGTGTGTGTGTATGTGTGCGTGCGTGCGTGCGTGCGTGCGTGCGTGCGTGTGTGTGCACCTCCGCTCAGTCACTCTGGAGAAAGCCTTGTAGGGTGTTAAACATCCTTGTTTTTGTCCTCTTCCATTGAGGTTTGATATCTTATCTACGGATGTGTTGTTTAGTTTCCCCCGTTGCTTCTAGCCACTGGGACAGAGGCAAACCAGCGATTCACTAGTGTTTGGTAGATAAGCAGGGAGCAGTCCATCCACAGGCCACGCTATAAGACACCTGGCCGGTTCTCGTTTCACTTTGAAGAGGGCATGCTTTCCTCACACACCTAGTTCCTAGTTAGCTATGTGCAGCTCAGATGGAGCACACACTGAGTACATGGTGAGAGGGAACGTGTTCTTACCCTCCAGATGACTTTGACCTAGATCAGAAATCTCTGTGTGTGTGTTTCAGGGCTAGCTTATCTATCTTAATAATGAGGTCTCCCCCATTAAAGGTGGCCCTGCCTTACCCCTGTGTCAGCGTCCACGTAGAGAGGGACTTCCCTGCCCTTCCCCTGGTTAAACCTGCCAGTGCCACTTTTCATCTCAGGCTGCTGCTCGCATGCAAATGGCCTTGGCCGCATTCTCTGTCTCTAACACGCGCGCACACACACACACACACACACACACACACACACACACACACACACACACACACATACACACACACACACATACACATGTACTTAGTTGAAGACCCTCTGGGGTGTTTTCTTGTGGGCATGGCCAGTTCTGACTATGTGCCGTTCCTCTGGGAGCGGTGGCCTGTCCCTGTGTGTACCATCTCATCAACCCCCCGCTGGCTGGCTGGCTGGAGCCAACATAGAGACACACTGCACCTAGCTGGTGTGAGGGACTCTGCTGCTGCTGCCTGTGCTGCTGCTGATGGTTGGCTTCTGGTTCTGAGAGATGTTGTGTTAAAGAGACACTGTGTGCGTGTGTGTGTGTGTGTGTGCGTGCGTGCGTGCGTGCGTGCGTGCGTGCGTGCGTGCGTGCATGCGTGCGTGCGTGCGTGCGTGCGTGCGTGCGTGCGTGCGTCCTGTAATCTGAAAGAGGAGTGTGTGCTGTAGCCAGATGGACCCGGGCCCAGCCAAAGACCAAGTCATTCTGCTGATTAGCTCTTCTCTCTCCTCTCTCTGTGTTCATTCATCACACATACGTACTATGACACTAGTGTGTGTGTGTGTGTGTGTGTGTGGTTGTGTGAGACCTCACGCGGTGCGCTGTGTGCGGTGTCTCTGTCTCCGTGCCCGTGCCGTGGAGAGCCGGGGCAGTAAATTGTCCCTAGTTAAGTGGGTCGGCTGAGGAGGCTCCATAAAATGTTTACGAGCCCCTCTGGAGGTGAGGCCGGGCGGAGGAAGGAGTGCTGTGCACTGACAGTAACAGTAGCAGCCATCTATATTCATGACCACCTGCCTGGCTAACCAGTGGAAAACTAAATATGCACACTAAGACAACAAGAGAGAGGACGTGTGTGTGTGTGTGTGTGTGTGTGTGTGTGTGTGTGTGTGTGTGTGTGTGTGTGTGTGTGTGTGTGTGTGTGTGTGTGTGTGTGTGTGTGTGTGTGTGTGTGTGTGTGTGTGTGTGTGCGCGCGCGTGTGTGTGTGTGTGTGTGTGTGCTGAGAGGCACTAAAGAGGTCAAGGTGCCCCGCTAACTGGAATTCTCATGGAATCTTTCTGCCCAAGTGGAAAGAAGATAACTGGAGCTATAAGCGGCTGCCAGCCCTTGACAAGTGGAAACTTATTAGTATGTGTGTGTGTGTGTGAGAGTGAATGGGTGAAGGCTTCTATATCTGTACGTATGTGTGTGACCCTTCACCTTTGTCCTCTGACCCCCTGCTCCCGCTCAGGCAGCAGGGAGATAAATCACCCAGCTCAGCCTACCGTTGTGTGTGTCTAGGCTCTTTTCTTTTACCTCTATGATCTGACCTCCCAGGCATCTCGTCTGAACGGGAGTGTCCTCTGTCGGGGAAAGCTACCATTTCCACGGACACATCCCTCTCTGTTCCAAAGTTCAAAAGAAAAAGAAAAAAAACATTTAAAATCGCTGGCCGACCGCATTCAGGTCGGCATGTGTTTGATAGAGATGAACCAGGCCTTTGAAATCCCAACCCAATCACAGCCCCGTTTGAAAAGAGCCCCTCGGAGGGCTGAGGATGTGCCATGGGGACCACTTGTGAGAAATAGCCTTTTAAGAAAGGTGTTTTCTCTTTGATTTCCGCCCGATTCAAACCGAGGCACTCGGCCCAGATTTCAAAATGACACGGCTTTGGCTGAGTGTCTCTGCAAGCCATTCTTCTCTCACTACGGAGGACAACGCAGGCTCATGTCCCACGCTCAGAAGACTTCATTGTCTTTGTTTATTGGCTGTTTTCATTCATTCATTCATTCATTCATTCATTCATTCATTCATTCATTCATTCATTCATTTCTTTCTTTCTATGTATCTGTATGGCCTTGTCTTTGAAGCCAGTACTTATAAATAGAGCCCCCTATTCCCATGCTGCTCCGTCAGTAGTGTGTAAAGTAATGCAGGGGCCAGTTAGTCTGCGGGGTGAGGCCCCCCCATCACCTCCTCCTGGGGCCCACCTCATTACCCCGGCTCCCCTGACAAGAGGACAGAGGAGTGGGCTGACGGGGACGTGCACCGCCTCTCTCCACCGTACCACACCACACACACACACACACGTTTCTCACACGTGCTCCCTGAGCCATTAGAGCTGAAGTGGGCTCTGGTTGTTCTCTGTCTCTCTCTGTCTTTCTGCTCGGTGAGTCACCATTACATGACTGCCGTCGTCCAGTGTGTGGGAGGACTAAGCTTCATCCTCTCTCTCTCTTATCTTACTCTCCTATCACCTGCTCCACCCCCCCCCCCCCCCCCCCCAGTCATTATTAGCCTCCCTCTATCTCTCTCTCTCTCTCTCTCTCTCTCTCTATCCCTCCTTTATGTTTCATGGTGGGCTTTGTTCACTCACACACACACACACACACTCACACGGACACACGGAGACACGGATGCACACTCACACAGAGTCGGGCAGAGGGCAGTGCTTAATAAGGAGCTCTGGTTTCCAGTGTGTACAGGCTGTCAAAGTTAATCTCCCGTCGTCCTCACTCACGCCCCCCCCCCCCCTCTCTCTCCCACCCCTCCTACTTCCAGCTCACCGTCCTCCTGCTAGCTGGAAAAGTAACCTATAAGAGAAAATCAAGCTGCTCGCGAACTGACATGGGAAAAGAAGCAGCCATTAGTTTGGTGAGAAATGGGAAGCAGGGGGTAGAGAAGACAGAGGTAGACATTACTGTAGAGACCTGACTGTTCAAATATATAATGAAGCTGAATAATTAATCCACCCAAACCCTCAGATCAGCGCTCTCATGATTTATTCATCCCCTCACAGTACCAACACAACCTACCAAATAAGTGTGTGTGTGTGTGTGTGTGTGTGTGTGTGTGGCATGCTCATTGTTGTTCATTTACGAGTGTTTGAATCCAACGTGCTTGCTCATAGCCTGCCGTGTTAAACTGTTAGTCTATTGTGTGTGTGTGTGTGTGTTTAGAAGCAGCCCTCTTGTTTTGATCGCAAAGGAGCAGGGCTGTGGCGACGCACAGAGTGTGGAGGAGGACAGAGAGGCGGGGCACGCTGTGTTTTTCCCCCCTCCATTCATTTTATGGAAATGTGCTCCTGCTGCTGCTATTCTATTGGCCGGCTTCCAGAGCAGCGCCTCTGACAAGGAGAGAGGGAGGGAGTGAAACAGGGAAAGAGAGAGAGAGAGAGAGAGAGAGCGAGCTCCCACACGCTGCACAAACGGGGGAGGTGCGAGAGCGAGTAAGCCTTCTGACACCAGAGAGAAAGAGAGAGAGAGAGAGAGAAAGAGAAAAGACAAGAGGAAGGAAGAAAAAAGAACACGGTCGACCTCGTTGAGCTACAAGAAATCCGGCGAAACAGCCGAACGCCCTCCGTCTGAGGTGGAGAGCACCTTCCCTCGCCGGACCTCTCCCGGGCGCTCCGCCGACCCACGGAGTGCAGGAGAGAGAAGAAGGAGGAGAGGAGGGACGGCGTGCAGCAGCCAGCCTCTCTCAGCCCTGACTCCTGTCAGCGCGTCTTGTGTTGTCTTCTAGAGGACAGCTTTCATTCCTCACCTCCTGTCTCCTCGCTCACTCAGACCTCCCTCTCCTCTGTGGCCCCCAGCTGTGCTGAGACCCTTGCCTCGTTCGTCACAGTGGGCAGAAGAGTGGAGGCGAGAGACGGAGAGGTGACCGGGGTGGGGGCGGGTCCTCAGGCAATCTGTTTCGTTTCACGCGCCTGTCTTGGTAGCTGAGAGCGCGTCTCTTGTGTGTGTCTAGCTGGCCCTGTCTGAGCGGACGGAGCTCTGCTTGTTTCGAGTGGAGATAGCTGGCCGCTCTCTGCGTGTCTGAGGACTCACCGCTGCGAGCACGCGAGCACTCCGGCTGTCTGCCTGTCCAGCTCTGAGCGCGGTCACGTCCTCCTTATATCCCACCTCGGGACCCTGCCCAAGTGGAGTGAGACGGAAAGGAAGAGAGGGACCTCTCGTTTCCAAGGTCCGTTAGCCTCACTCCTCCGCTCTCTGCCCAGGAGGCACAGCCGACACGCCAAGGTGCCGCGTTGATAGAGGCCCTTGAGAGAGACGTTTTTGGATGCGTGGACGTGCTAAGCCTTCCTCCGTGGGTGGGGACCAGACTGGGAGAGTCTAGAGCTGAGAGTTGTTTACAGTCCAGGTCCTAATTACGCCCTCTCTCTCGGTCCCCCGGGGCCCCATTGTCATCATTAATTTCCAGCGCCAACGGGCCATGCATAATGGATAGAGTTCCTTCTTCATAGGACTCTGGCCTGTGGGGAATAGACTGAGAAAAGGCAAAGGAAAGAGAGTCTATGAAACGGATAAGAGCTGGGAGCTGGGCCGGTGCATGCCACTGAGAGGCTGCTCCCTGTACGGGAGAGGGGGAGAGAGACGGAGAGGGGAGGAGTCTGTTCTGCGCCGAGCGGATGAATGGGAGAGGAGCGCTGAGGGGGCCGAGCCTGGGAAACGACACGTGCTCCTCCACCGAGAGAAAGAGAGCCGCGGGACAAACTCCCGTGTTCCCGTCCCCCCCTCTTTCATTCAGCCTGAAAGAAAGGGCAGGGCCGGACAGAAAGAGAGAAGAAAGGGAACGTGGAGCCGCGCGGAGGTGAACGTGCGTGTGTGTCCCGTCCCCCCTCCCTCATCCCTGGGTTACTGCAGAGCCCCTTCCCGCCCCGCCGTCTTTGTCAGAGTTCAGCGGGACAGCGCCGCCGCTCACGCACGTGGAAGGTAGCGCCGCACGGTGAGAGAGAGACGCGCACAGAGACAGACATACCCCTCCATCTCCGGTGACGTTCACGTCGGCTGCCACACAGAGGCTGAGACGGACGGGGGAGCGACACAGCTTTGAAGAGGACATGACGCCGGCACGCCGCTGTGTGCTGTTGGGTTGAGGCGTTGTCACAGACGTTGGTGGAGCACCGCCGGACTCGGACAGGAAGAGACGGAGACGATGAGGTGACGTCCTGTCCTTCCGCCTCCTACAAAGTGCCTGGTCTTCACCCCCCGTGAAGCCCCCCGGCCCATGACAGACGCCTAACCCCGAAGAGGGTCCAAAGACGAGTGGGAGGACCGAGCCACCGCTAGAAGACATGGACGACTCGAGCATCCTGAGACGCAGAGGACTCCAGGTAAGAGTGACGCGTGGTTCAGCGGGTGTTGGTCTCCGTGGAATTAGAACTCCATGGACTGTCTGGAGGCCCAGCCACCTTGCAGTGTGAGCAGAATAGGATAGAACAAGTCAACCCATTTGAGTAGACTATTGAATGGTTGTTCAGAAAGCATGAGGACGTGGGCTGTGGTTCAAACGTAAGGCTGTCTGACGCGGTTGGAAGAGTGCTCTCGGACCAGAGCGCTAGTAGCCGTTAGCCTGTGATCAGGTCCTCTCTCCCTCTCCGCTGCTGGAGTCCATGGCAAGCGTATAGTATAAAACCAAATAGTTTCTCCAGCTAAGCCTAGCCTATTAACGCGCTATGTGCAACGCTCTGAGTAGACTCCAAATAAGCTTGCGTAGCGTTACGAGATCTAAGCTGGACTGAGTGGTGGTGAGATTAGTGTTCGCCGGTACACTAACTGTCTGTTAGAACCTTTCACAACATTAACCAAGCCGAATCGGGGCAAAGTCTGAGTTGGGACATGTTTCCACATGTCTGGGAACAAAGCATGCATTTGGGCATGTGAGCGTGTGTGTGTGTGTGTGTGTGTGTGTGTGTGTGTGTGTGTGTGTGTGTGTGTGTGTCTGTGTGACTAGCGCTGGTCAGCTTCTTAGTAACCCCAGACTATAGTGACAGACATGCCTACAGCGCCCCCGTTTCAGCAACTCTCTGTCTGACTCTTTGACCTCTCTTGACACGCACGCACACACACACACACACACACACACACACAGACGATGTGGTGTAGATTTCCGTATGTCTCTCCTCCTCCTGTAGTCTCGTCCCTAGGGGTTGTCATGTGATCCGTAGCCCCTCCTCCACGCTCCCCGGCGCTGACAGCTCCTGACCATGCACCCTCCCCGTAAACACTTCCAGCCCCCCCCCCTCCCCCCCCACACACACACACACACACACACACACGCATGCAGGACATCCCCCCCCCCCTCAGCGCCCGTCTTCAGTTACACGGCCGAGGAGGCTCCACGAACACGGCCGTAAATCCACACGCACGCGCCGTCTTTACGTGACAGCTCGTCCTGCTGAACACCGCCGCACAGGCAGCGTAGAGTATGCACACACACAGTACATACACGCTCACACACACACATACAGTACATACACGCTCACACACATACAGTACATACACGCTCACACACAGTCACAAACTAACACACACATTCATACACGCTCACACACGATCACAAACAAACACAGCCGGAGCCTGTAGAGAGAGAGGTAGGGCTCCTATAGAGAGCGGAGGGAGGCTGCAGGTGGAGCGGAGGTTGACATGTGAGAGGCTGAGCTTGTGTAACGGGGCCAAGCCTGTGGGGGGGTTCCACTGAGAAACCCTAAACCTCTCCACACCGTCCATCTGGGACGCTGAGATCACAAACATGCTTATCCTAGAGAGGGCCTTGGGTTCTTTCTCTCTCTCTGTGTGTATGTGTGTGCGTGTGTGCGTGCGTGCTTGTGTGTGTGTGTATCAGTTTTTCTGTCAAGTTGTAGGAAAGTGTGTACGACCGATATAGTAGGTTGCGTGGTGTGAGGGTTTTAGTTTACGGCCTGCGAGGAATATTTACATCCCGGCAGGCCGGGGGCTGAGAGGCTGAGTGACAGGCGGAGACACCACCACGGTCTCACGCCAGCACGCACTCCTAGCACCCTGCGCTCACCCCAAGGCTACCGCCGGGCTAGAACGAGTACAAAGAGAGAGGCAGACAACACCAACACGCTGTCCTTGGAAGCGTCGAGTGTTCGTCTCGCCACACTCTGGACCAGGGTGGACCGACACCGTCAGTCAATCGCTGCCTGTCGGCCTTTGTCTGGCCCCGCGATGAACGTAGGATGCAGGGGAGGAACAGGAGGATGGATGGTGATGTACAGGAGGAGAGAGGGAGACTGGTAATTCACTGAGGGCTTTGGGTCTTGGGTCTACCAGGCCTCTAAAGCCTCTTAAGCAGGCTGTGCTGACGGTCGTCTGGGGAAGAGAGAGCGAACGCGTGGCGGGTCTTAAAGTCGACCTAATGCATTTGAAAGGCTCCCCGAGGGCCGGACCACCGTTTGACACCCCTGTCAGAATGGCCGGTCCTTGAGGGGGCCTAAAACTAGACATGCTTGAGAGAATGTCCACGCTATCACTAAGTGCCTGTATATGTCGGTCAAAATACCTTTTTGTGTTACCGTCAGTTATTCGTGGTGTCACATAGGGCTTGGTCCTCAGGATACTCACTGTAGAGGATCAGTGGGTAGTGAACGATGACAGAACGCTGGTCTCTACACAGTGGACCACCCAGGACTAGAATACCCCGGGATAAATATATGGCTCCACTCCATTATCTCTCCCAACCTGCACCGCCCAGTGGCCACCCCGTCACAAGCCAGCAGACCAGCGCCGCGTGTGTGTGTGTGTGTGTGTGTGTGTGTGTGTGTGTGTGTGTGTGTGTGTGTGTGTGTCTGTGACTGACCGAGTTCCCTCTTGAACCATGACCCCGTCTGTCCGGCCCGAGGTCCATGCCAGTTGGTGTCGCTGGCCAGCCGGGGTTTATGGCAGTCACCCCACACACACAGCGCCAGCCCCACACACACACACACACACACACACACACATGCAAACAAAAGCCCGACTGTGACTATGTGTGTGAGAGCCAGCATCTGGATCGGG
>JAPMUY010009345.1:15000-50000 GCA_026901105.3 Galaxias olidus
TCTCCCGCCAGCTGGGAGGATTAGCCAATTAGAAGCGAGCGGTGAGCTCATCCACGGTGTCCACGGAGACCGCCGGGGAACAGTATGAGCTCATCGCGCCGGGAACGTCGGGAGAGCGGGGGGAAGAGGACGGGTAGGAGAGGGAGAGAGGAGAGAAAGGAGGACAGGAGAGATGTCCGTCGTCAGGAAACAACTTTACCGTGCATGTGTGTTACGCGGGCACACACACACACACACACACACACACACACACACACACTCTCTCTCTCTCTCTTGCAGTGCACACTGTACACTCCCACGCAGCATGGGAGCAGTATTTATCATGTAATGAGCCTGGGGCTGATGACCCCCGTGGATTTGATTAGGCCTGGTCTGGTTTTAATGGTGGCCTCTCAAGATAAGACGGCCCATCACTTCCAGGATGTCTGGTCCTCTGTGCCCGCCTCTGCAGATAGAGAGACGAATGGGAGAGGACTGACACACACACACACACACGTAACCATACACGTACACACAGACACACTGACGTGCTGGGTCTAGCTGAGTCGCTGTGTCGTTCAGAGACGAGCCAGATCGGATAAGAACAAACAGGCTGATAGAGAGAGAGATGTACTGCAGTTGGAGGTGGAGATCATTTAGAACCTAAGACTCTAGCGGGACACACATCGTTCGAACACAGTACTGTAGAAAGGCTCTGTCTGCTGTACATAGTCGTATGGATGTTGACAATGGCTCTGCACGCACACAAACACACACCTGCCCGATGTTTCCACCTCAGCCCCCTGTCAGCCCTGACATCATAGGACACCCACCTCGCTCCCTCCCTCCCAACCTCCTCTCTGCGCGCCATGCAATCCCCGCTCCCGCCCCGGGTGTGTTCATCCCTCATTCACCCCCCCTCCCCTCCCATTGATAGACGGTGACCCCCTCCGCGCTCCTCCGTTCACAGGGGGCTGCTTTTTGGCCAGGGGGCGGCGCGGCTTCCAACACTGTGAAATTGAGTGTCTAGACTCGCTCCCTCCCTGCCGGTCCCATCGTCCCCGCGGGCCCCGCAGCCGAAGCGTCCCCACGGCTCACAAACGTTTACAGTAAATTCACAGCAAGCGAACGGGGAGACGGCGCGGGGAGACGGCGCGTCCATGTCGGCCCTCATGCTAATCAGCCCGGTGCGTGCCGTACGGGGGCGGAGGATGTGAGCGTCTCGATAGTAACGCGGCGTTGCTTTTACTGTGTCAGCCCCCCCCCCCTCTCTCTCGCTCTCTCTCTCTCTCTCTCTCTTTCTTTCTTTCTCTCTCTTTTTTTCTCTCCCCCTCTCTCTTTGCGTGGTGTCTGAAGGTCTTTTTTTTGTGAGCTCCACTCCTCCGACCCCCCCTGTGAGATTCTCTCACCGTAGGCATTAATCAAATCAGTGACAACAATAGAGGCTGGCTGTGAGTGGCAGAGTCTCTGTGCTCAGCGGGAGGGGGGGGGGGTTAGAAACAAGGAAGGGGAGAAAACGAGAAAGGGCTTTGATCCGACGCCTCTCACGTGTCACTCTTTCTCTCGGGGGAGCCTCCTCTCTTTCTGTCTCTCTCTCTCTCTGCTGCCATGTGGTCTTCCTTCCCTCTCCGTGGCCTCACTGTTCAGTGAATGCTTCCCCAGCCACTCTGTTACTGTCTGCTCCGTCGTCGTAGCCCTCTCTCTCTCCCTCTCCCTTCTCCATCTTTTTGTTGAGTGCTTTACTTCTTCACTGCTTTGCCACGTTTCTCTCTCGTTTGATTTTTCTACCGGCACACTTCCTTTCAGTTGTGCTTCTCTCCATTTTTCTGCCTACCCCCCCCCCCCCCCCCCCTCTTCCCTTTGTCTGGCTGCCTGTCTCACGCTGATGTGTAGAAGTAACCCTGCAAGTGATGACAGCTCCTGGCACCTTTTTAAATGCAACCGAGGAAAACAACTCCCATCTCTATCGTGTGTGTGTGTGTGTGTGTGTGTGTGTGTGTGTGTGCGCACATGTGTGAGTGTGCGCACTTGTGTGAGTGTGATCTAGTTACCCTGCCTGTGTGTGTGTGTGTGTGTGTGTGTGTGTGTGTGTGCGTGTGCGTGTGTGTGTGCGTGCGTACAGTAGATAGATGGGGTCGGGTGGGGTTGCGGCGTAGGTGCAAATTGAAGCCGTGTCCCTACCCCCCCCCCCCCCCCCCCGCGGGGAGAACGAGAGATGACAGGAGGTGAAGAAGCAGGAGTGGAGGCGCTGTCTGACTGCCGGTAATCAACCAATTCTCAGAGAACCCAGGAGGAGAGAGAGCGTGGGGAGGAAGAGGGAGAGCAAAGAGGAGGAGAATAGAGCGAGCGGGGGAGGGGGGAGGGGGGGGCATGTAGCAAAGCGTCTTCATTGATGTCCCTCGGGAGCACGACTACACACATTTTTTTTTTCGTTGCACAATGCAGCGAACGTGGCAGCGCCTGGGAGCCAGCCTGGCACACACTCCGTCATTAGCGTGCCTCCACAATCTGGGTCACACACACGCGCCGACAGGAAACATCACAGGGCCCTCCGCGCGCGCTCCCCACCCTCCCTCTCCTCCCCGACTCTTTGACGACGAGACGCCTTCTCCGCTCGCCCGTCGATGGCGGCAGCCGCGTTGTCCAACCGCGCCCTAGCTCGACGGGTAAGCGGGGCGGATCATCCCGGCTCCCCCCGTCACTCAGGGAGCATTCCCATGTGGGGGCGAACGGCGGCGCGTCACTCACTGCCGTCGTCCCCGAGCTCCCCAACTCTATGAGCCCGATGCGCCGCCGGCAGGAGTTCTCTTTGTGTCTGTTTAATCCCTGTGGGAAGCACACACACACACACACACACACACACACACACACACACAGAGGAGATAACGCGCAGACATCATGTAGGCGTGATGCACAGCAGGGATCATCCATCTACCATGGTGTCTTTATAACACATGTAAATCCCTACTGGCAGCTGTACTGTTCGTTTCCATCCAGTCCTGGTCCTCTTCAGGAGAAACCCCTCGCTGCATCCCAATGAGCCCGCCATCAAAGCCGCTCCTCTGGACGAGACCCAGTGAGGCCCCGTGTCCTGAACGAGGCCCACCACAGTGTGTTGTCCACAGAGGGAGACGAGGCGGTGTGTGTGTGTTGTCCAGAGAGGGAGACGAGGCGGTGTGTGTGTGTTGTCCAGAGAGGGAGACGAGGCGGTGTGTGTGTGTGTGTGCGGTGTGTGTGTGTCTTGACAGCGGTGTGTGTTATCCTCCAGAGACTCTCAAACCAGCGGTGTGTTCTCTCACAGTCAGCACTGTCGTGTGTGTTGATGGGCTCACGCCCAGGGAGGCTGCACTTGTGTGGGGTCCAAAACAAAAACACCCCTGTGTGTGTGTGTGTGTGTGTGTGTGTGTGTGTGTGTGTGTGTGTGTGTGTGTGTGTGTGTGTGTGTGTGTGTGTGTGTGTGTGTGTGTGTGATGCAGTGCACTGTAGGCTTTGCATAATGTATGGCCCCATACTAAAGTGAGTGAGCAGAGATGAATTGTCCCAGTCCTTTGTGCAGCCAGTCTACCTCCATACAGTATGGCTGTGCTGCTAGCTGGGCGACAGAGTGAATCCATGTCAGGTAACACAGAGTGTGGGACCGGAGAGAGTGGAGCACGTTTGTTTATGAAGAAACTTTCTGTAAACGGCTTAAACCGGCTCAACTTAGTGGATCAAGAGCCTTCTCTTTACTTAGAAAACATTAAGTACTTTCTCCGTTCTCTCTCTCTCTCTCTCTCTCCCCCTCCCTCTCTATCGCCCTCTCCTTCTCTCTCTCTCACGGTGACAGACACACACACACACACACACACACACACAGACAGGCAGCGGGCGTGTGGCAAATCCACGGTCCCCAGGCGCCACAGCTTGCTGAAACAGACACCGAGGCTCTCTTTGTTTTAATTGTTCTGGAGAGGTGCTGATGCAAATCCACATGCCAATCTACCCCCCTCCCCCCCCCCCCACTCCCTCCATCCCCATTATCTCCACAGAAAACTTCCAGCCAGGCGTGCAGATTTCATTTGAATGTGCAAATTGTAATTAGGATTAACTTGTGTTTTTTTTCTCCGACGCCCCCCCCTCCCTTTTGGCTGTGTTGAACGGGGCTTTGGCCGCTAGCGCCGGTGGCTGTGCCAGCCGGAAACCAGCCGCCGCCGCCGCCGCTGCGTGATAGACAGTCTGATCAAACTAGATTAGTTCCATTCAGCCAGCTGCGTGTGTGTGTGTGTGTGCGTGCGTGTGTGCGTGTGCGTGTGCGTGGCCTTCCTACTGCAAAGGATTGAGCTGCACAATGGCGAGCCTAATTAGCACGTTGTCTCCAATAGCAGACAGAATGAGCATAAAATAACATGCCCAGCTAATTGTGCACATTTGCATCTCATTCGTGTGTGTGTGTGTGTGTGTGTGTGTGTGTGTGTGTGTGCGTCACCGTGCATATGGCAGAGAGCGCGTTGCAGTTCCACAGCTGCAGACGTCGCCTTCCAGGGTCCAAGTGAGTTCCAGGAAGTGTGTGCGTGCAGGGGGTGTTGTGAAGAGGCCGGGGCAGTGATGTGGGACTGAATGCCACAGCTGTAGAGGTGGAAGGAAGGAAGGGAGGAGGAAAGGAGGAGGGAGCTGCCTGGCAGACCGAGGGGAGGGAGAGAGAAGATGGAGAGAGCGCGGACGGACGCGCGGGCTGGCAAGGACGTTGAACAGAGCAGCACAGCTCGTGTTTAATAATGGCAGGAATGGTAAACAGGAACGCTCTGCTGTCTCTCTCTCTCTCTCTCTCTCTCTCTTTCTCCTGTTTCCTTTCTCTCTTTCTTTGTCTCTCTCTCTTTCTCTCCTGCTCTTTGCGGCCCCTCGTCCTGGTCTATTGTCTCTGTGGTGTTGGCTAGGAATACGTACTCACCTCTCTCTCCCAGACTCCTGGTACTGCTCTGCTCCCATATGCCCAGGCCTGTCCAACAGAAATGAGACGGGCAGCCTGAGACTGTTGCTGCTTACTAAGTAGCCAGCTCTCTGTGTGTGTGTGTGCGTGTGCGTGTGCGTGTGCGTGTGCGTGCGTGCGTGCGTGCGTGTGTGTAAGCCTGTGGTTCCTGTGATTCACGGCCCAGTGATTTACAGTGTGGTCCTCCAGACTTATGCTCCAGCTAAAAGCCCCATAAAGCCCAGCCGTAGACATGGAGCGCCTCTCCGCCCGCCCTCCCTGCCACTCTCCCCATTCAATCACACTCACAATGGCGGCCAGCCACACACACACACACACTCGTCTACCTCCCACCCGAGATAATCTTGTAATTATGGCTTCTTTTCTTATCCACAAGGTCCATACGTGCACACACACACACGCACACACCCACGTTCACACACAGAGAGTTCAGACAGTGATTGGTTCTGTCTGCCTGTTCTAGATGGAGGTCTAGGGGGCAGTCTGCTTCCTTCCTGTCGTTTGGCAGATGAAGGCCACTCCTCTGTGATTCTATAATTCCCTCGTTCTTAATGGAGGTGTCCGGCCCACAGAGACGCCGCCGACCGTCCACCAGACCACCACGCCCAGGGGGCAGGTCGAGGCCCCCCTGGCCCTGTGAAACACTCACCGTGGTGCGGGAAGAAGCCCTGGGGGGCTCGGTAATGGCTGGGTGAGATTAGAGGGGTCCCTGCAGGTGAGAGAGGGGGGCAGGGTTGATGGGAGTGCAGGGTTAGCTTTACCCTCACCTAGAGACCTGTAGCACTCCCACCGACTCTCCAGAGATTCCCCAAAACCACTCAGAGAGTTCTCTGTGCTGATTCTCTGTGTCGCCGCGTGTGTGTGTGTGTGTGTGTGTGTGTGGGGGGGGGGGGGGGGTCGGCGCTGCACCTGGCCACGGGAACTCAGGCTTTTGGCGTGCCCACCCAGCATACCGCCCGGGGGTCCGGCTCTGCTAGGGTGGCATGGAGCTGTGACTCCGTACCGGTGTGGCTGCCATGGAGCCTGGAGCCATCGGTAATGGCTGGGTGAGGCCCTGGCATCCCTCCTCAAAACCCCGTAGGTACAGCGTCCGATCTGGAGATCCTTCCAGCGCTCCTCGCGCCGGCGCCAAGGCGTCGTCTAACCCAGCGAGCTGAGGACAGAGGTGTTTGTTCTGGCTGGGGTCTGGGCGCTGGACAAACACCACTGGGTTGACTCAACGAGCAGGTTCCCACAGCAGACAGAGGCCAAGTAGCAACAGAGCACCAGCGACCCGCTGTGTCCAGGCCCTGTTAACGCGGTGGAGGAAAGGTTAAGGGCCACCAGCGACCCGCTGTGTCCGGGCCCTGTTAACGCGGTGGAGGAAAGGTTAAGGGCCACCAGCGACCCGCTGTGACCCGGGCCCCTGCTGATACTGTGGAGGAAAGGTCGAGGAGAGCTAGCTGCTCCACCAGTGGGTTTGACTGACTGAAGCTGTCGCCTTCATAACTGGTGACTTTGACGCGGGTTTCAAAGGACACAACTTGCCTTACAGCGCCTCTAACGGTGTGGGTTTGCCGTTCCCTGTTTGGTGGTGTGTGTGTGTGTGTGTGTGTGTGTGTGTGTGTGTGTGTGTGTGTGTGTGTGTGTGTGTGTGTGTGTGTGTGTGTGTGTGTGTGTGTGTGTGTGTGTGTGTGTGTGTGTGTGTGTGTGTGTGTGTGTGTGTGTGTGTGTGTGTGTGTGTGTGCGTGTGTGTGTGTGTGTGCGTGTAGCCTCATTAGTATGCGGTGTGTCTCGGCGGTGGTGGAGGCTCTGGAGCTCTAATTGTCTCTTGAGTCGCGTCGGCCAGCTTCCTCTCGGCCGCGCCGGCTGATTGCGTGTTTTAGCGCGGCCTAAACATGTCATTATCATACGACCCTGCTCTCCCCCACGCCACTTAGCGGCACACGTTCTCTCTCTCTCTCCCTCTCCCTCTCTCTCTCTCTCTCTCTCTCTCTCTCTCTCCCTCTCCCTCTGGTGAAGCAGTAGAGGCTGATAGCTGCAGCGCCTGGGGAGAGGGGCTGTGTTGGAGTGGACCGGTGGCCTGTTAGTGGGACTCTCACTGGGGGGTGTTGGCTGTTTTCCGCAGCACTCAATGTGTCTGGTTCGCGGGACGAGTCCGATGCGGTTGGCAGCCTTTGGCGTCCTCCGCGTCTGGATGCCCTCTGCAGCGCCAGCTGTGTGTGTGTGTGTGTGTGTGTGTGTGTGTGTGTGTGTGTGTGTGTGTGTCCTTGTGTCCTTGTGTCCTTGTGCAGGTGGACATTAGCATACCTGGCTCTGTGTGATCCTGTGCCAGACGGACGGGATTAACCGCACTGCTCGGCCCCTCACCATGGTGGCTCTGCCGCACTGACACACACCATACCAATATCAGCCGTGTGTGTGTGTGTGTGTGTGTGTGTGTGTGTGCGTGTGTGTGTGACTCTGTTGTGGCTCGGCCACCATGTGGGAGATGCTCTGTCCCACAGCGTGGTGTGTGCCCCCCCCCCCCCCCTCCTCATGGCACCGTCCCCCCCGTCACTCAGCCTCCCTGGCAGAGGGGTCAGCAGGGTGAGGGACACACTGCCACAGGCCACCCCTCCCCTGGCCTCCTCTCTGCCGCCCTCCCCTCCCTGCTGCTGCCCTCTCCCCCCGCCATGCTGCTGGACGGCTGTGTGTGTGTGTGTGTGTGTGTGTGTGTGTGTGTGTGTGTGTGTGTGTGTGTGTGTGTGTGTGTGTGTGTGTGTGTGTGTGTGTGTGTGTGTATGCGCGCGCGCCATAACAACGGGGCCTGTGTTCCATCGGGGAGATTGCTTTTGGCCGATCGTTTGGCAGACCCCCCTCCAACCTGTCACTCCAGCTAATTTCATCATCCGCTATGCCTTTGAGACTCGTACACTACTGTGTGTGTGTGTGTGTGTGTGTGTGTGTGTGTGTGTGTGTGTGTGTGTGTGTGTGTGTGTGTGTGTGTGTGTGTGTGTGTGTGTGTGTGTGTGTGTGTGTGTCTGTCAGTCTGTCTGTCTGTCTCTGAAGGTCTTGTATAGAGGTGAATATTTCTCAGGGGAGGCAGCTCTCTGTCTTTCTTACACACACACACACACGCTCTAAGTCCTCTAATGCGATCAAGTGTGTCCGAGTGCTGCTGCAAGGAGCCATTATTCCATATTACTGGGTGGTGGGGTGGTATAGATGGATGGGGGGGGGGGGGCACACTTAGCTCTCCTTCCCCTTTCCTCCTCTTTAATCTGTCCATCCTCTATCACGTCCTTGTGGCCCCGGGCCTGACCGTGTCTACCGTCTTTCTCCTGTCTCCTCCAACTGGATATCCACCATGTCCTACTCACCCACGCACTCCTGTTGCTGTCAATCATATTAGGCCTCCTCTTCTAAAGCTTGTGATTACATTAGGCCTCCTCTCCAAAGCTGTCACACACACAGACACACTACAAACGTGGCTCCGCACGCAATAGACAGCAAGCTGTGGCTACACGCTGGATGCAGCCCCCCTCACAGTCCCCCTGCTAATTGTGGAGGAAGAGAATCAGCTTACCGGCCTCTGCTGGAACATACAGTCCCAGCACATGGAAGAGGGAGATGTAGATAGAGACAATTCAAGTGGAATGACGCCTGCGTTGAGTTGTTTTGCCTTTTGCTAGTGTTTCGTGACGGGCCGCAGGTATGCGTGCGTGCGTGCGTGCGTGCGTGCGTTCGTTCAATAGCAGGCTAAGTACCTAAAACAGTGGATGTGATGGATGCTGTGTTTGTGTCCAGCCTGACTTGGCTAATGGGTGGTGTGTGTGTGTGTGCGTGTGTGTGTGTGTGTGTGTGTGTGTGTGAGGGAAAGAGAGAGTCTTAGCACATCTGCTAATGGAATAGCTCGGTCCAAACCTGGACTAATAGAATTGTCAGCTTTTCTTTTTTTATTATAATATTTTTTTTTTCAAAGGGGCAATAAAGATTTGTTTTTCAAACCAAACCAGCTGTTGCTGCTTCATTGATTCCTCGCAGGCTCTAGATGGCTCTCAGCCTCGCCTCAAAGCATGCGACAACATACATACACACACACACACACGCCAACACAAACACCCCCGCACACCGACACAAACACGCCCGCACACCGACACAAACACCCCCGCACACCAACACAAACACGCCCGCACACCAACACAAACACCCCCGCACACCGACACAAACACGCCCGCACACCGACACAAACACGCCCGCACACCAACACAAACCCCCGCACACCAACACAAACACGCCCGCACACCGACACAAACACGCCCGCACACCGACACAAACACGCCCGCACACCGACACAAACACCCCCGCACACCAACACAAACACGCCCGCACACCAACACAAACACGCCCGCACACCGACACAAACACGCCCGCACACCAACACAAACGAGCCCCCGCCTGAGACCGTGGTGTGAGCCAGGTGGCACGCCGCTCCCATAGGGCCGCGGTCTGCTCCCTCGCCGAGTAGCCGGGCGTTACGCGGCGCTGCCATCTCCAACACCAACACACACCGTGGCTCACAGCGCTGCCTCCCTGCCCCCTTGTGGCCGTCTGTGGGAGCTGCAGCTCGTGTGCCCCCCGTCTCCCACAGGGTGCGCTCGTCTCTGGACCGGCTCCGCGTTCGTTTGCCCAGCGCGGCGCTCGTGACGAAGCCTCAGGCGGTGGCACCACGAGAAGCCGCGGGCGGCGAGGTTGTCGTCCTACCACCGTCTGTCCTCTGTGAAAACACCGGGCCTCCTGTTTAGACGCCGTCACACTGACACCTAGTGTCCGTGTGCGCACTTACACCCGCGGCTCTGTCCACACCGGGGGGGGGCTTTGTCTGTTCAAGCGGCACGGCGTCCTGAGGCCCCGTCACTGTGTGTGACGTAGGCCAGAGGACACGGTCTGGAATTCTCCTTCGCTATGATTGACAGATGTTTCTGGTATTTCATCCCTGCTCACGTCCCTTTTCTTTTTTTTCTCTCTTCTCTTTTTCAGAAGGAGCTGAGTCTACCGAGGCGGGGCAGTTTGTAAGTACCCTCAAACTTTCTCTATGCTAGGACCCTTGACTGTCGGTCAGAGGCGTCTCGCTCCCTGCCTGACTGGAAATGTCTATTGATCCAGTGGAGTGATCTGCATTGAACCAGGCACACACCACAGAGTAGCCTTCTAATGTGACCCTCAACGGATCTGATTATTGTGCACACGCTTGCTTTGCGTGTGTGTGAATGTGTGTGTGTGTGTGTGTGTGTGCGTGCGTTCGTCAGTACGCACATTATGCTGTCCGTTCTCACAGCTGGGAAGGGGAGCAGCAGTGGCTCCAGCGGCGGGGTTACGAGGAGTTGACCGTCTCCCTCCCACACGTGGCTCTCGCTTGGGTTTGGAGCGCTTGTGTAACTAACGCTCCTCGTCGGGATCCTCCTCAGGACGAGGCCCTGGCTCTTACATAAGGCCTCCATGGGCGGGGATCCAGGGAGACGTCCTGGGATTACAGAGGGGAAGGGAACCGGTGGGGGAGGTACGGTCCGCTGGCCTCACCTCTCTCACGCTAAAACAGCAGTAGACCTATGCTTCCCACCCAGGGTTAGCAGTGCTGTTCTGGCTGTGTTCAGAGTGGCCAGCATGTTGTTCTAACTGGGTTTAATGTGGTGTGTCAGGCCACCTCTGAACTGCCAGCCCTAATGTGGACTGTGTAGTTTCCCCTCTGTTAAATGTTACTAACCTTAAAGACAGTCATGTAGGTCTGTGCGACAGGGACATTGCAACACACTTTCTCCTATCGAGTACTGGATAATCAAGTCCACTTGGAACAAGAAATTTCCACGTGGACTTGATTATCCAGTAATTGATAGGAGAAAGTGTGTCGCAATGTCCCTGTCACACAGACCTACACACACACACACACACACACACACACACACACTCTCTTAGTGGTATCACCTGGCTGACCCTGGTGGGGATTTTGCTCTGCCACCAGGCTTGACTGACACCGACACCTGGGCGAACTCCTCACACGCACACGCGTATGCACACACACACACACACACACACACACACACACACACACACACACACACACACTCACACACAAAAGTGGATGTATCACCACAGTTGAATGCGGAGCACACAGTGCTTTGTTGTCAGGGGCGTCTCCTCGGCCCTGAGAGTCCATTAGCACGACCACCGTCCTCTGTCCACACTGGCCTCTGCTTCAGATGGGGGTGGAAACAAAATGGCCACTGGAGCGCTCCAGTATGCCTGGTGAAGGATGACAGGCAAGGTTCCCCTTAAAACTTGTTTAGTATTTATCTAGTCGTTTACAATGGAGTTATCTTTTTAAGTACGCTTTGCAACAAATATATTTTCACCCCCACAGTACTGTAAAATTCCCCTCGCCAGACGGGAATTCTTGGGTATGGATCCTGGGAGGAAGGCTCCAGAAGGAGCAGGCTGTACAGTTAAAGGTCAAAGGTCAAAGGTTGAATGAACAAACCCGTTGACACTGGGGCCAGGAACAGCTGAGCCTGCCAGGGCTGTGTGGCGGGCTGGGGAGTGGAGCCCCTTTGAAAGATGGGCAGTGGTCTCAATAGTCTGCCTTTTACTGGTGTGTGTGCGTGCGTGCGTGCGTGCGTGCGTGCGTGCGTGCGTGCGTGCGTGTATGACCACACGCTGCCAGATTTCAGCATCCATGCGTTTGTTTGTGTGTGAGAGTAAGTGCCCTGGCTATGCTTGGTGTGCAGAGCCCCCCCTCCTCCAGCTCGGTCAGTGAGTTCAGGTTGACCTTGGGACCTTTAGCGGGACACATTGTGTGTACTTTCTCCTCCCTATCACCCACATTCATCTCTCACCGTCGTGGTCTCGCTCCACTTTCTCTTTATTAGATAAAGGGATAGATCGCCAGCCAAGATAGGAGGTCTGTGGAGAGTACCACACACACACACACACACACACACACACACACACACACACACACACTGTGTTTTCTCTATCTCCTTCCATCTTGTCCATCCTTCTCTCCCACAGCCAGGCAGTACAGATGGCGTTGTGCTGGAACTGACAACGCCATGTCCCGTGGCTTCTCGCACGTCAGCCCCCTAATCACTGTCCACTAACAGTGTGTGTGTGTGTGTGAGCGAGAGCAGGAGAATACTGTGTCTGTGTGTGTGTGTGTGTGTGTGCGTGCGTGCCCTTTGCTATGGTAGGCCTTACCTTGATCCAGCCTATTGTGTGGGTCTTAGCTGTGATCCCTGGGAGCTGTATTTAGCCCGTGTTTAGTGGGGACACTATTCTGAGAAGCCCGGACTGTACACCTCACCAGAGAACAGCCACAGGGGACAGGAGGGAGGCAGGGAGGGAGGGAGGGAGAGAAAGTGTGTCTAAGGCAAAGCCAACAGCTGCACCTTCCTTTGGGGTCTGTAACACGTGTGTGTGTGTGTGTGTGTGTGTGTGTGTGTGTGTGTGTGTGTGTGTGTGTGTGTGTGTGTGTGTGTGTGTGCTTGTATACTTTTAAGTCGAGGGGTGGGAGTAGGAAATTTTCCTCTCAGAAGCACCGAGGACTTGCGTGTGACAGAGAAAAGAGGAGGCTTCAGCAAAGGCACGCACATCTAGCCCCACTTTCTCCTTCTTCTCTTTCTCTCTTTTGGCTCCTCCTACACACATTTCCCCTCCTCTCTTTCCCGACCCCTCCCCCTCTCCCTCCCTTCCTCTCCGACTCTCCTCCTCTAGATGAGGCAGGCTTAAACGTTTCCCCCATACACATACAGAACAGAGCAGCCAGCACTTCCAGGAGCTGCCAGGGGACCGTCTGGCCACCCCATCCCAGGGTCGGGGCACCATGTCTGGGTACACGGAGATTGGCATGCTCTCCTCGCTGGATAACCTATACTACTGCAGCTAAGGGAAACTCAAACTTTTTATCTGAACTTGGAGTAATAAATCAAAAGGCAGAGGAGTGTTTTGACCACCGGAGAACCTTCTGGAAGTAGAAAACTGGTGACACCTGGAACTGGACAGCCATGAGATTCAATTACGCTGTGTATGTGTGTGTGTGTGTGTCTGCGTGTGTGTGTGTGTGTGTGACAACAGCGTGCTACGTGCCTAAGGCATTCTCCGTCCCTGCTAGTGTGTGACTCAGCGGGTCTGTACTTGTTGCAGAGGTAACACTGCCCTTTAAATACCATACATAGATACCTCACATATCTCTGTGTGTGTATGTGTGTGTGTGTTAGGTGGTGTTGCCGTGCGCGTGCTGATTTATGTGTGTGTTTGTGTGTCTGCATGAGGCGCTGAGCTAGCTTCAGAGGATTGCGTGTCACCGTTGAATATGCAATGGAGACGCTGCCGGTGGCTCCAGAGAAGAGAAGTGGATCCACAGCTGTGACTGTTTGACTGTGGTGTGGACCAGACCCCGCCTGCCCATTGGCTAGCATGGCCTTGAGGGACAGGTGACGGTCCAGCTTTGTTGTAGCCCATGAGCCCGCCCCTTTCCTTAAGCGTTGCCCCAGGAAACATGAAGAGAAGAAAGGAAAGACTGGGCCCCCAACTGCGCATCCAGTAAGAGAGAGAGCGAGAGAGAGAGCGAGAGAGAGAGCGAGAGAGAGAGCGAGAGAGAGAGAGAGAGAGAGAGAGAGAGAGAGAGAGAGAGAGAGAGAGAGAGAGAGTGTGTGTGTGTGTGTGTGTGTGTGTAAATACTTGTAGAGTACACTGAAATTCACAGAAAGGTTCATAAACATGACCAATATGCTCTGTGCCTTTGAGAGACAGAAAGAGAAAGAGAGAGAGAGAGAATAAATACAGAGACGAGAGAAAGAAAGAAAATAAGAGAAAGAGAGCTTTGGGTCCGTAGCACAATGATTGACAGGGCCAGCCTGAGGCTCAGCTCACATTAACACACGCTCTCATCTTTAACACACACACACACACACACACTTGACACTCAGGCAGGATGAACATCTGAGAGAAGGAAAGCAAGGAGCATTGAGGACAGCAGACAGCAAGGGGGGGGGGGGGACCAGAAGGAGGATTGGAGGGAAGGAAAAAGCTTTCAGCAGCACAGCATGGTGGGGACAGCAGGTCCCTGCCCTGTCACAGACACACGGGGAGCATCCCCGGCCCTGGACACACACACACACCGGCCCCATATGGGCCCTCTGTGCCCACCACGCCAGCTTTTGACCCAATCTGTGCCGGTCTAACACACCGTGGCACAGAGCCATGGCCCCGACGGAGCCTTGGAACCTTCCATAAGGAGGGGCGGTGGCCGTGTTTTGACCACATAGAGACGTTCTTTGAATCCCTCTGGTCCAGTGGGGGCAGATCAAATGATAGCAGAGCAGGTGGTCTCGGTTGTGTTTTTGGGATGGTGAGGCCAGAGGTAGCTGGTGTACTCCTCTTCTTTCTCTCTGTCTGTTGTGTGTTGTTCACACTCCCTTTCCATAGTCATCGACACATCATGCTGTTGGTCATGGTTATCACCTAGAATGAGTTGTTTATGAGGGGAACAGGGAACAAGAGAACAACTAGGCTACTGTACCGGATATATCAGCCTGATCTAATGCACAGTCTTAACACCCCCCCCCCCCCCCCCCTCCATGTCCCTCTCCCCCATCCCTCCTCTCCCTCTCCCCCATTCCTCCCCTCCTCCATCCTTCCTTCCCGCCCTCCCTCCCCTCTGTAGAATCTGGCCATCGGCGCAGCACCGCTGCCATGGCAACAGCAGCCTCCTCCAGCACCTGCTCTCCCCCACCTCCTTCCCCCCGTCCCCCCAGCCTCCCTTCCTCCCCCTCTCCCTCTCGTCCTCCTCCTTCTTCTCTGCCGACGGCCCCCTCTCTGCCCCCGTGTACCATGGGGGCAACCCCTTCCTTTGGAGGTAAGGCTTCTGGTGTGTGTGTGTCTGTGTGTGTGTGTCAGTAACAGCGGCATAAATGGACTGAATGTGTTTTACGGCACTCACACTTCTTGTTCATGAAGTGTGTGTGGACGTTTGTCGAGTGTGAGTTTGTGAGAACTTTGACGTGGGTCGAGAGTAACGGGGTAAGAGTTAAAAGTGAGGCAACACTGAAAGGTGACACTAGTCTATTAGCGGGTGTGTGTGTGTGTGTGTGTGTGTGTGTGTGTGTGTGTGTGTGTGTGTGTGTGTGTGTGTGTGTGTGTGTGTGCTCTTTTGTTCCTTTGTTTGATCTGCTTGAACTCTGTTCTGTTGTACCAACGGTGACACAAATTGCAGCTTCTATCTAACACCCAGCAACAGGTGGGTGGGTGTGTGTGTGTGTGTGTGTGTGTGTGTGTGCGTGTGTGCGTGCGTGCGAGCGTGCGAGCGTGTTTGTTTGCGTGCATGTCACAGCTCATAAACCCGGGCCCAGCAGAATTCCACACCGTTGCACTACTATACCGGTCCTCCCGCGACCTCCGTCCTTTGACTTTTCCCAGCGACCTTCTGGTCTTCAGGGGGAGCTTGATGTCGTCTCCTCTCCGCGTCTCGCTACAGCCTCAAACCCACAGTTGGCTGTTAGCTTGACCCGGGGACGGCGTCGGAAAAACAGAGCAGGCTTGCTAAAGTTATTGACAAAGGGCCGCGCGCACGCTAACCCAGGGAGAGCTGGAGCCACGGGGCTGTGTGGAGCCTCCGGCTCTAGCCGCTCTGAGGGAAATGTGTCACTGACGAACTCGTCAAACTGGTGCGGCGGGGGCTGTGTTAGGACGGTACAAGTTGTCCTGTAAAAAAAGACTCTCTCTTTCTCTCTTTCTTACCTCTCTCTCTCTCTCTCTCCTCTCTCTGACCCTCCCTAGGCCCTCAAGTGTTCCACGGCGCTCAGGGTGCGGCAGCCTTTTCAATGTGACCTACTTGTTACGCTTGGCTACACACACACACGCGCGCGCGCGCGCGCACACACACACACACACATTCACTCCAGCCTGGCCCTCGTAGCTGTCTAGTCTGTGTGTCAGCGTGTGCCAAGGCAGTGGAGGGGTTTCTTCACTGTGCCGTGCCTGCCTCCTCCCAGAGGCTCCCCGGCAGGTAGAGGTACAGGGAGGAGGGAGATGGTATCTGTTCGTACACACCCCAGGCCAGCAGATAAGAGGAGGAGAAAATGAGGAGAGAGAGGGGGGGGGGGGGGGGGGGGGTTCGATGGTCTGCAGTACTGAGATAAAAAGTGATAGCGCCGAGGCCCAAAAAAAAACAACGACGTTTGTCGGATATTCGATTGCCACGGCGTTCTGCCGAGCTTCCCTAATGGTTGTGTTTCACCTCGGGCTCACGGATGCTTAGACATAAGACGCACGCACGGAGGCACACACACACTTCACAGCGGGATATTGTGGAAAAAGCTTTGATGGAGGAGTTAATAGCCGTGTTCCCAAAAGACACTGCACCACTCTGGGGGAGAGAGAGAGGGATGGGGATAGAGGAATGAAGCTGGAAGGGGCAGACACTGTTGCGACGGAGCGCACGGAGCTGAGGAGGGAGGAGATTGAGGAAGGGAGATTACCCACAGACGGAGGAGCTGCTCAGAGTAGCATCACCCGTGGAACCGAAGCAGCTTTAGCCGTTAGCATCGTGGCAAGCCGTCTCCGTCTGCCTCCCATCTCTAGACACGAGTGAGTGTGACAGAGAGAGGGTGTGTGTGTGTGTGTGTGTGTGTTAGCATGTCTGACGCGTTCTGGACGGTGCTCTCCAATTTCTCGCTGCCAGAGAGGGGCATGCTGCGACGCTCCAAAAGGTAGCTATCGATCTGTCCGCTCTCTTTCTCTTCTTCTTCATCCATCCCTCCATCTCTTCCTGTCCGTCTGTCCTCCCCCTCTCTCCGTGCTCTCACCCCGGTGGCCTCTGTCTTTTTCCTCTCTGGCATCTGTAAGCGGGTCTGATCACTATCGTCCTTCGTTGCCACGACGCTGTCCCTCCTCCTTTTGACATTTATTCTCTCCATCTACTTTCTCCCTCTTACTTAGCCCTCTCTCTCTTTCTGTTTTCTCTCCCCCCCCCCCCCCCCCCCTCTATTCCTCCGTCTGTGTCTGCATGCTTAAGTAGGAGTAGCTTTGGGATGACGGTTAGATAAGTAGATTTTCCCGTCTTGTGATGGCTAACAGGAGGCATTCTGTGTGTGTGTGTGTGTGTGTGTGTGTGTGTGTGTGTGTGTGTGTGTGTGTGTGTGTGTGTGTGTGTGTGTGTGTGTGTGTGCCTGCACTCTTGTCATGCGGCCGTCCTACTATGTGCGTACACGTTCTGACATCTGCGTATGTCTGGCGCATTATGCAGTGTGATTGAAATTAGTGAGGCACATGTGACGACAGTGCATAGCCCCCACACGGCACTCTCTCTCTCATTCCGTGTCGTTCTATTTCTCTCTCCCTCTCTCTCTCTCCCCCTCTCTCTCTCTCTCTCTCTCTCTCTCTCCGTCTCCCTATCCGGTGCTTGGGGACCTAGAAATTGCTTTCAGACAGAGGAGCGAGACAGAGCTGTACTTATCAACTCTGCTAATAACAAGGCTGCTGCTAGACACACACATTCCCTGACTCCCTCTCTGCATCCTGCAGTGTGTGTGTGCGTGCGTGCGTGCGTGTTGGCCTTGGCAGATGTTAATAGGGTGGGTGAGAGAAAGAGAGAGGAGCCCTGCATAGCAACAGGGCCACGCTGTCTCTGTAGAAGGGATTGGTGGGTTCATCTACCGAGGGCCGGTCCGGCACCGCGCTCCATTCTATCACTCTCTCTCCCTTTGATCCCTCCTCGTGTAATTCCTCTGGCCGTGTCCCTCGCTCTCTCCCTCCCTCCCTTCCTCGTCCTCCTTTTCCTTTCTGTCCGTTACCTGCTGCGCTTTGAAGCTTAGAAGAGAGGAAACGTGTGTGTTTGTTGGCGAGAGGACTTTGGCGAGAGGACTTTGCTGCCTTTCAACTCCACAGGTGTGTGTGTGTGTGTGTGTTGCGTAGAGAGGACAGCGGGTACTGAACACACATTACACGCGCGCACACACACACACACACACACACACACTTACTCTCCACCCAGAGAGACACAGACCTGTGTGCCGGTGGGCTGATTGTATTTCTGTTTTCCCTAGCCCCCCACCTGTACCACTATAGAGTGACTGTTTAATGACTTCAGTCCCTGACCGTATCCACACACAGCCGTCTCCCCTGTACACTCACACTGTGAGGGGGTTTGAGTGAGCCTCTGTCTCTGTGCACACAGTCATTTGACTGGCATGAGACGCCCACACAGCGGTTCATTTCCCTGTTCTGTGTGCGTGTGTGCGTGTGTGCGTGTGTGCGTGTGTGCGTGTGTGCGTGTGTGCGTGCGTGTGTGTGTGTGTGCGTGCGTGCGCGCGTGCGTGCGTGCGTGTGTGTGTGGGGCTCTGCTATAGTGCTCCGTGGTCTTCTTCACCCACTGACTAACCCTGTCTCATCCCCGGTGATCTCTGTGTCTAGTCTAGGGGCTTCACACCCTAAAGACACCAGCCCTCTTTGATAAATAGGACTGGCTTCCTGCATCGCGTCATTACAGAGCCGCCTTTGTTTTGTTGTAAGAAAATGCCTTCAGCCTCGTCTTCAGAAGAATTCCACCTGCCTCATTTCGTGTGTGTGTGTGTGTGTGTGTGTGTGTGTGTGTGTGTGTGTGTGTGTCTGTGTGTGTGAGAGACACCCTCGTCGCCCGCCATCTGGAAGACCACCATCACGATGGCCATGTGAGCCGTTTACCCCTCACTTGCGTCCTGCCCTCCCTCTTGGCCTTCACTTGTGTTGTCTGTCTCTCTCCGGCTGCTCATACCGTGCCGGTGCGCTATCCACTGTGCCATCAGTGCCAGGTGAAGATGAACACCAGCGCAGGCGGATAGGGGACCATCTGCTTCCTCCATACCTGAGCGAAATTCCTCTCTGGTGGAGAGGTGCCTGTGTGTTTGAAAGAGAGAGAGGAGATTGGCGTTGATGAAGTGGTGCGTTGAGCCCGCAATCAAGCTCTGCTGAAGGTATCAGACCAGCTAGGGTGATGGTGTGTGTTTGCGTGTGTGTGTCTGTGTGGTGTGTGTGTGTGTGTGTGTGTGTGTGTGTGTGTGTGTGTGTGTGTGTGTCTCACAGAGAGACACAAGAGAGAGAGAACAACTCTTGTTTACCGTGCCTACATTTGTCAGCACTCCTCTCACCACGTATGCGTGAACACACGCTGCAATTAGTGTGTGTGTGTGTGTGAGTGTTTGTCTCTCCCTCCCTCCATCCCCGTGGCGTGTCCCAGCCAGCAGGTGCCGATGCATAATGTCGGCCACACCGTGTTAATTGTCCCGGCACGTCTGCCGGCGGCAGTTATCCTGTCGCTCCGTTCGATGGGGAGAGGGGGTCTTCCTCTGCGTCCCTATGCGGGCACTATTAGGAGGCTAATCGCCCCCGTCATTGAATTAAGAGCTCGTCTCCGTGGCATTCCGAGGAGAGGATCTCGACTTCCCGACGCTGTGGGTGTGTCTGTGTTTGTGCCCGCGGACGGCCCGCCCCTCTGAGCTGGGCACACACACACGGATGTTTCTTGCCGCGTGAGTCCGGGTGCACAGGCTCAGGGTAACGGCCCGCGCACAGGTTCCCCCCGCGGTGAAGACAGGCGTGCCTTAGGCGGCCAGCCTGAGCCCCGCGCCATCTGGTGAGGTGTGTGTGTGAGCGTAGCGTGGGGCCCGCACACACACCGACTTGACGGACGAGCGGCCCGGTCGGGTAGCTCAGATGTGTGCTCACGGTGGAGCGAGCCAACTGTGTGTGTGTGTGTGTGTGTGTGTCACACAGAGGGAGCTTTCAGAGCCATCCGCCCTTTGATCTCCAGCCCTACCTGTCAAAAGAGGTCAAGGATAAGCAATGTCAGGGTCTCGTTCTCTCTCACACACACACACACACACACACACACACACACACGCACAGAATGAAAGCGATGAAAGAGAAAAGAGGGATCCAAACGGGCCACAGAAGATAAGGAGTCCTGTTCCCTCCAGCGGAGCCCCCCAGCAGGCCAGGTGTATTAGCACCAGCTCTGTTTCTGTCTCTGTCTCTGGAGCTGCTCCTTTTCTATGGGCCAGGGCTCCTGACTTATTCCACCGCCACCGGAAGTTCACAACGTGTGTGTGATTGGGGAGGGGTGGGGGGGGCCTAGCGTTTTTCAGGGCGTAGCAGAACCAGTTTGAAGCCTGTTTCGTGTGAAAGCACGCACATGTACTACACCCGTCCCGCTCATCCAGTCGTGTGTGCTCAAGATGTTCTTGTTCTCAGCGCGTGGAGGCGGGTTTGCATTTTTCTACCACAGCACAGAGTGTACATGTCCTCCACTGGCACCCACAGTGACTGTCAGAGCAGAGCCTCCTCTGGCTCCTCTGGAAGACAGCGGTCTGATCCCGGAGCAGCCCAGCGAAGCCCCAGACTCTCTAACAGGAATGCGTGCTAAAGAGGGATACGGATGAGCGCACACACACACACACACACACCCTCGTTGGATGACTAAGCCTGTAATCAGCCAAATGTTTCTCGGGCCTGACTCACAGCGGTTGGCAGGTCTCTGATGGGCCAGCTCCGTGTTTAGTCTCGTCTCCCCATCCTCTCCCATCCAGACAAGGTTCCGACCTTTTCCCCTCCTCTTCTTATCTACTCTTTCCCTTTCGTCCCCCCTCCATTCCTTCCTGTGCATCCCCCCCTCTCGCTGCCTTCTCCAGCGCTCCTCAAATGAAGATAATCGCTCTCTTCCATCACCTTCCCCTCTCCTTCTGAAAACACTGTGTCTGTGTCTCCTTGTGCCTCCCCTCTCCTCCCTTTTATCCATCCCTACAACCCTTTGACCTCTATCTCCGGTGTGTGTGTGTGTGTGTGTGTGTGTGTGTGTGTGTGTGTGTGTGTGTGTGTGTGTGTGTGTGTGTGTGTGTGTGTGTGTGTGTGTGTGTGTGGATACCCATCTTTCCTCTCCTCCCTCCCGCTGTGTCTGGCCGCGTCACAGTCCAGCCGTAGCTGTTGCTCCCCCTGGCACACTGGCACACAGGGGAGAGGGGGAGGCCTGCACACCAATCTGCTGCTCACACACCCGTACACATCATCATCGACAGTGGGCACTGGGCAAGTGTGCCAAACACCTGGAGGAAACACACACACAGACACACACACACACAGACGAGAAACCCAGCCAAATCAACGCGGTAATTGCTCCAGGGCTCCATTTATGGTTGTCAGCAGGCAGCAGCTTGTCAATGGCGGTGCTCCTCTCCGCTCACAGGGGCCACCCGCGGCCATTGATTAGCCATCACAACGGGCCAGACAGGGGGGGGACCGCCAGGCCTTTGTGGAGCGCTGCTCCTCACTGACCTCCAGCAGCAAACCGCACCCTGCACTAACTACTGTGGTGTGGACTGACAGCCTGGACTGGGATCTGCTCCTGTGACATGGCTGTGGCAGTAGGCTCTGGTTGTGGTTGTGTGTTTTACAAACAGTGTGTGGGTTCTGTGTCGGTTAGAAGTTGGGGACATGTCAGGCCACATCGCCAACAGCTCTGTTGTCCCTGAGGGGGTTTGTCTGAGGACACTCCTCCTTCTCCACCCTCTCCGCTGCAGGCTCCACAGACCCCTGCTGGGAGCAACACATCCATTATGCAGGCCGTGTGTGTGTGTGTGTGTGTGTGTGTGTGTGTGTGTGTGTGTGTGTGTGTGTGTGTGTGTGTGTGTGTGTGTGTGTGTGTGTGTGTGTGTGTGTGTGTGTGTTTGGGCGCGTACCGCCAGCGTCGCCATGGTTGCCACAGCCCTGCTGTCACTAAATAGATGGAGCGATGCGGTGATTGAATTTCTCCATCCGGATGTGAGCTAGCCCTCCTTCAACCTGCCTGTCCTCTCCAGTGACAGCCAGCGATAGATCCAGCTCCTCTATTGACCCCTGGCAGGACGACTGCCAAAGAAAGGCCACTAGCCTACTAGCCCATGTTGGAAATCGGTGCCTGGTTCAAAGCAAGCTCCTTGACATTTACTGTATCGTGTGGTATCATATGAAGTGCTGACTCTGCTGTGTGTGTGTCTGTGTGTGTGTGTGTGTGTGTGTGTGTGTGTGTGTGTGTGTGCAGCTGTCGGACCAGCAACCGAAAGAGCCTGATTGTGACGTCCAGCACCTCTCCCACCCTGCCCCGACCACACTCCCCGCTGCATGGACACCCAGGTAAGAGCCCCTCGACACACACACACACACACGTGATGGACACCCAGGTAAGAGCCCCTCGACACACACACACACACACACACACACACACGTGCTACATACAAACAGCTAGTCACCCTGCCCGGCGTTCCTTTCAGCATTAAGCTCCGCGTGGCGCACAGCTCCACAGCACAGCCGGCCGAGTCTAAGTGGAGAGCTGAGGCTCCAAGCCGGCCTGACGGGGTCAGGCTGAGTCTAAGTGGAGAGCTGAGGCTCCACGCCGGGCCTGACGGGGTCAGGCTGAGTCTAAGTGGAGAGCTGAGGCTCCACGCCGGGCCTGGTGGGGTCAGGCTGTGTTTGTGTGTGCAGAGAGGCAGAGCACCGCGGAGCGAAACCCAACCCGTGACGTGGCCGTACGCCAAAGTAGCAGCAGGGCTTCCAGCACACCAGCTCTGGTTACGCCTGGTCAAGTCACACACACACACACGCACATTTAAAAAGCACTCTGAATGTAATAACGCCCTGTGCACAAAATTCTTCTTTCCCCCCCCAGCTTGTCAGGTTTGGTGCTGTTGCTCTTGCCTGCTGTCGACAGTGTGTGAGCATATGGTCGTGTGCCGTCTGCCCGCGTGTGTTTGTGCCGCAGTGTGTCGTCGTGTGTGTGTGTGTGTGTGTGTGTGTGTGTGTGTGTGTGTGTGTGTGTGTGTGTGTGTGTGTGTGTGTGTGTGTGTGTGTGTGTGTGCTGGTGTCGCACCTCCAGTTGGGATGCAGCCGCCCCATAACGCGAGCTGACAGGCTTTAGTGAACGCTCTGACAGCCACGGAAAACACACACTGACACACACACACACACACACTCACACACAGCCTGCACCACAGAAGGAGTGAGAGGGAGGATGGAGACTAGGTGTGAATGAGAGACAATGAGAAGGAGTGAACAGGAGTGGGTGGTGGTGAGAGACGAGAGGCAGAGGAATGGAGGATTACGTTGACCGCGCATGTTTAGAGGGGATTTAATACGTCCAATTAAGCCTCATGACATTTAAAGAGATGTAGTCACACGCATCCTATTTCCTCGACCGTGAAATAATGAAACCCTATAGCCCGTCAATGACACGCACGCACGCACACACACACACACACACACACACACACACACACACAGAGAGAGTGGCTCTCTGGTCTTTGAGAGGACACTTAATGACCCCGCATCTCCTGTGCGCGCATACACACCACACCTTTATATAGAACCTATAAGCTGTTTGTGACTGTTTGCCTCGCCATGATGTTGTTTTCCACTGATCCCTTTGAGTAGGGTTTTATGGAGGGGGGTGGGGGGGGGGAGAGAGAGATGTAAACACATTGGTCGTATGAATCGCTGGCTGGCGGACTACCTTCATCCTTTAAAGGACACCCCTGTAGTGTTACCACGGTAACTGAGCTAGCAGTCCAAGCGACTCTCCTTACCGACTCTCCTCTCGGCATGCGAGGTATTAAGCAGAGCTCAACGTGAGCGTTGGAAGTGCTTATCACAACCGCGGCTGGTGTCGTCGCCCAACCCTCCCAAACTCTCTACACTCATATAAGATCTAGTGTGTTTGGGCCACGCGTGCCCTTCTACTCTTAAGACTTGCTCACACTGGCCCCTCAGAAGAGCCATAGAGGTGACCCTATGGTCTCTCTGTATTCAGGATCTAAACGACCAGGGGCCCCGAGGCCGCCAAAGGCAGCCGGGTGGTGAGGGATGAACAGCTCCCCTATTCCCCTGTCTCATCTGGGCCGGAGGAAGAGAGGCAATTGGACAGGGTCAGATCAAAGTGCCGACACTGCTGCTGTTGCTGCTGCTGCTGCTGCCGGGGGTCTCTCTATCGCAGAGCTCAGACGAGTGTCCCCTCTGGGCCCCAGCGCTGTGGGGTTAACAGCGCTTCAGCTAACAGCGCGTCAGCAAGCCACCTCAAGGCCGCTCTGACGTAACCCGCTGTTCTGAGCAGCCGGTCTCTTCCCGTCCTCTCTGCCTCCCTGTGAACTGTCTCTCCGCTCTCCTCTCCTGTCTCCTCTTGCTCGAGTGGCGTCCACTAAAGGTCACCGCTCTCTTGACAGCTTTATGTGTGCCGACTCTGGATTGGCTCTGGCGTCACCGGCGGAATAGGGATTGGCTGAAAGTGACAGCTCCCGGTCGCTCTCGAGTCTACTCAGTGGCCCCTAGAGAAAACACGAGCAGATGTACTGTGTGTGTGTGTGTGTGTGCGTGCGTGCGTGCGTGCGTGCGTGCGTGCGTGCGTGCGTGCGCGCGCCTCTCGCTGGGCCTGTGCCGCTAGCGCTCAACCTGTTCCCCTTCCCTCACGCCTGGCTGACTGAGTGCAACACCTCTCCAGCTGGTCTCCTAGTTACGGGGTGATAATCTTATCTAATGCCACTCCATCCAATGGAGAGCGGAGCGAGAGAACAATGCGTCGAGCGTTCACGGTACCGGTTAGACTCGATCACGCCACGTCGATCAGACGATAAGGCCGCCCGTGTCGCGCCGCGGCTCTGAGAAATGCACTGCGTGATCCGTCGGTGTGACTGATGACAGACACTGACAGACTCACACAGACACACGGGGGATTGTGTCCGTGTGACGTCGTTCTCTCTCACACACACACACACACACACACACAAACACACACACACACACACACACACCCTTCCTAGCAGCCCCTCTGAGGCTCCTCTCCCGTTTAAACACGGCTTTCCCTGACAGCCCCCCACACACACACACAAGTAGACCCTCAGCACGCCGCCCTCCCAGTCCCTCGCCGCTCGTTGTGCCAAACACGAGCGCAACCATTTTTCCATGCCAACAGACAGAGAATTATGCTCCATATTAATATTTCAGACTCCGTTCTGACTAACGCGTGCTGCGGGAAAAATGCATATTTAATGGCAAAGTGTCCAACTCGACCCTCTTCTGCGATTGTCTTTCTTTCTTGCCCTGTCCTCCTGCTCCTCCTCCTTCTACTTTCTCTCCCTCTCTTTCTCTCTCTTTATTGAACGACTGCCAGCCTTGAGTTGTGTCCTTCCGTGTCTCTGATCCATTCAACTGCTGATTCTGGATCCGTGTTTTGCCTCCGGGGCAGTGAGATGTTCAGCGTCTCCCCACTGATCCAGCCCCCCCCCCCCTTCTCCTCCGTATGGCTCAGCCTTGGCCTCTAATGAGAACACTCCATCAAACTCTGTCCCTCCCTCCCTCTCTCTTTGTGGTGTACGAAGTGCTTCTGATCTCCCCATCCTTCTCTCTGTGTGTCAGAGCTAAGGACCATGGAGAAGGGGGGAACGCGGTGTAGAAGTTTCAAATGGCGCACTCGAGCGGTTGTCAGGACAACTCGGCCCCTGTCCTTTCATGTGCTAACGAAGGCGCCGTCTTAATGAGCCTGGCTGGGTTCCTGAGTGTATGAAAACACGCGCCGTGACATTTTGACAAGAGTGCGTTTGGCTTGGCGTGTGCAGCACCATGCCTGTCCTCTCCTCTGTGTGTGTGTGTGTGTGTGTAAGTGTGTGTGTGTGTGTGTGTTTTTCTCTGTGATGTCTAACCCAATCCTCTCCTCTCTCTGTGTGTTCCAGGGAGCAGCCCACTGGACAGCCCGCGCAACTTCTCCCCCAACACGGCCGCCCATTTCTCCTTCGTCCCCGCACGCAGGTGAGACGGCCCGCCGGTCGGGGTCAGGGGTCACCACACAACACACCCGTCGTTACGCGAGTACCCTAAATCCAAAAAGAAAATAAGCGTCCTTAAGTCGTCCTCTAAAGAGGGCCAGGGAACAAAGTGGGTCAGGAACCCTAAAGCCTCCCTCCTGGAAAAGTACTGGTGTTCGGTCTGTGTGCTCCTCCGGAGGGTTTCTCTCCCAGCTCAGAGTCAAGGGTGGCGGGGGAAACTGCGGCACCAAAATGGCCGCCCCTCATTCGGGGAGGTGACGGGTAATATGGAGGGGGTCTCCTCCGCAGGGCTACGGTTCCCCGGAGCTCATCTCCCCTCCAGGTGATAACGTGCGGCGGAGCTGCTGGTGGTGAAGCCAGCCTTTAATATCGCCTTATCTCCCGCCGGATTTCCACGGCCTCCGTAATTACAGGGAGGTGGGAGAAACGCACAGACAATAACAGGGATATAGCCGGAGATCAAGGGTGGGTGTGTGTGTGTGTGCGCGTGTGTGCGTGTGTGTGTGTGTGTGTGTGTGTGTGTGTGTGTGTGTGTGCGGTTGCTTCATGTGTAGCTCAAGGCAAGATTAAAAAACACCTCATAAGTTTCAGAAGTACAAAAGAGATATGCCAGCGCCCCGGCTGGTGTGATGAAATAACTGTTAAGGCCTGCAGTGACAGACCGACATAGCACTTCATTTTCTGCTCTGCACTCTCTGAACCCCGGCAGCCAGAGAGGCGCGGGCTGGTTACCGAGGCAACAGCGACACCCAGTGGTCAGATTAGGATTATGCAGCCGGCTGAGTTTGCCATAACGTCAAGAGTGTGTATATGACGCGCGTGGTGTTTTGTTGTGCGTTCGTCTAAATGATGGTGAGTGTGCGCCCGTGCGTGAACGCTGACGTCCACACACACCCCCCAAAAAAAAAACATCAACTGTGTGTGCTCTCTCCCTCCTACAGTCACGGGCACAGGGCCGACAGGTAACCTCTTAAACTATCCCCTGCTTCCTCTACCCCCCCCCCCCTCGCCCTGTGCTTTCTGCATGGTCGCCCGCCCTCCACAGCCGCTCTCTGGGCATGTCCAGCAGAGCGCAGCGTGGCAAGGCGCCCCCACGTCCAACACAGAGCGCCGTCCCTTTACATTGAAGCCATAGGCAAAAGGGAGACGCGGCAACACTATGAGAGGGGCTCTCGGCTCAGCGAGTGAACAGGTTGCTGCGTCCCCGTTTGCCTATGGAGGCTTCTCAATGTGAGTTGGTGTGCTGGGAGGCTGTGTGTCAGTGCTGTGGTGTCTTTGTGGAGTGGTGGGTCAGTCCCTGCCTGCCTGCATGGTGCCATGGCGGAATGGCAGACTCCTCTCTCCATTCAGCCGCTTAACTCCCTAACTACACCTGCACTGTACTCTTAATTCTTTTCTACTGTATACACAGTAACATGCATAGTAGCCCTTACTGATTATTTAATAACCCTACCTATACATGTGCACACAATACTCTGCACTTAACTCTGCACTTTTATGTATTTGCACTGCAGCTGTTGAGATGCTAAACTGCGTTTTGTTGTCTCAGTGCCTGCACCCCTTTGCAATGACAATAACGTTGAATCAAATCAAATCTAATGCCGCTGCTTCATGTCCTGCCTTCGGCAGATATGTTGGATGTATAATAACGTTTCACTGCATACAACGTCTTTCTGCACCGCGCGCCATGTTGACGGAGCCCTCCCTCTTTCTCTGTCTCTCTCTCTCTCTTCAGGACGGATGGCAGGCGATGGTCTCTGGCCTCGCTGCCCTCCTCAGGCTATGGCACCAACACCCCCAGCTCCACAGTCTCTGTAAGGCCACGTCTCTCCTCTGTGTGTGTGTGTGTGTGTGTGTGTGTGTGTGTGTGTGTGTGTGTGTGTGTGTGTGTGTGTGTGTGTGTGTGTGTGTGTGTGTGTGTGTGTGTGTGTGTGTGTGTGTGTGTGCGCGCGTCTATCCTCTGTGTGTGTGTGTTAACTGGTTTGAGGGAAAAAGGAGGTCAGTCTGTCCCTGTAGTTCGACGCCCCCTGCCCCCCTCACCTGACACCCTCCTTTGTTCTCCTTGGCGAGCCCCCTTCTTCCTCCAGTCCCTGGGTGTGTGTGTGTGTGTGTGTGTGTGTGTGTCCATCCTGTCCCTGTAGCCTGTAGGCTGTGGCCTGGTCAGGCAGCATGCATCAAAGGCAGCCCCCCCACCAGGCTGGCCCACTGTCAGCATCCCCCTAGTGGTCAGCCTGCTGCTCTCCGTGCCCACAGGAAACCTGCTGCTGCCGCCCCGCTTCGCTGTGTCTAATGCCCCCTAGCACGTTCACTTAGTTTCTCGATGACTATTGATATATGTAAATATCATATTGCATCATTAAATTTTATCGTAGTGTTACTTTCTAGATTTTCTGAACGAATGGAGCTTGTCCTGTGTTTCGACAATGGCTGTGCAAAACTTTACAAAAAGATTAATAGACAGGAGCTTTCAAAACGTTTACTTTAGTTACACCACAATGACTATCTATCACCAGAGGAAAGTACGTTGAAAGCACTGTGATCCGGCCCAACAGCTGAACTTGACTGAGGCGCTCCCCCCGTTAGCATTAGCGGTGAGCGGCGGTGGCTCCCGCCAGCCCTAACCTTAGCCTAGCCTTAGCCTAGCCTTAGCCTAGCCTTAGCCTAGCCTTAGCCCGGCGGCGCTGCGCCGCCCCCCCTTGGTAATCCCTGCCTCTCTGCTTCTCACACAGTCGTCCTGTTCATCCCAGGAGAAGCTCCACCAGCTGCCCTTCCAGCCCACGGCCGACGAGCTGCACTTCCTCACCAAGCACTTCAGCTCGGAGAGCATCACGGACGAGGATGGCCGCCACTCGCCCAACATGCGCCCGCGCTCCCGCAGCCTCAGGTAAGGGACCGCCGCCTTCTGCTGCTAGAGTAGCTCCCTGAAGGTGTGTGTGGGTGGGGGGTTTGGGGGGTGGGGGGGTTCAGCCAGTGAAAGGTCAGGGTTGGCCTGTCGACGTTCCCTTGGCAGCCGTGAGTGACGGTGAACTCTTCGGCGTGGCAGCACCGCGCTCTGCTCTTGTCACACACACACACACACACACACACACACTCACTCACTCACACACTCACTCACTCACTCATTCACTCACTCATTCACTCTCACCTTCACCTGTCTGGGTGCTGTCTGTATTTGTCCACTGGTCTGGGTTATGTCTTTGTCGGTGCTGTCTGTCAGTCTGTCTCTGCTCTTTGTGTCTGTGTGGACGCGAGGCTCTCTCTCTCTACCTCTCTCTCTCTCTCTCTCTCTCTCTCTCTCTCTCTCTCTCTCTCTCTCTCTCTCTCCCCCCCCCCCCCCCGAGCCTTTACATCTTTCAAAGGCTGAGTGGTGGTGCTAGACTCTGGGCCATCTCGAGTAATCACCCATCTCTCTCCTGGCACGGCGCTCTCTTTATCTCTCACTCACACTCACACACACACACGGACACACACACACACAGAAGCACACACACACACACACACGCGCACGCACACACACACCCACAGACATGGATTCACATCAATCCCATCTAAATCCCCAGAACTATGTTATCACACGCTCTTCTCATCTCAGTGCTCTCCGTGCGCCTCTGCACTCGCTCGCTCTCTCTCTCTCTCTCTCTCTCTCTCTCTCTCTCTCTCTTTTCCTTTCATCTCCGTGGATGAAGAGTTCAATATCTTTTCATGAAAGGAGGGCAGACAGAGAAGCTGTGAGGGTATGAGCCAAAGAGAGAAAAGAGAGACAGAGAGAGAGAGAGAGAGAGAGAGAGAGGGAGAAGTGGTTTCACATCAGCGTTCTCTTCAGAGCCGTGGCCCTCTCCAGCGGCCCGCAGACTTTCTGCATGGTCCTCGGCAGGGGGGGAAGGCTCTCCGAATGAGCTCCATAAATATTAGATGAGTCTGGTGTGAGGGGAGTCATTACGGCTTCTTACCAACCGCCCTGCCGGCTATCTGGAAGTGGATAAATCACGGAGAGGGAGAGAGAGAGGGGGGGGAAGAGGGTAAGAGTGGAGTGAGATAGAGAGAGTGAGAGAAAGTGGGGTGATGGAGAAAAAAGAAAGACGTGAGCGCCAGACAAGAGCGAGGCAAAGTGTGGCAGGGAGGGGAGAGAGACAAGACAAGAGAGAGAGAGAGAGAGAGAGAGAGCGTGATGGAGGAGGAGAGAGCAGCGAGGGACCGTGCCCCGCCGGGCCCGCGGTGAGGGATGGGAGAAGACGGTCCTCCGCTCACGCTTAATGAAGACGAGGAGGAAGAAAGCAATCACACGCTAATTCCAGCCCCGCCCCCCGTCTGCCGCTTTAATTGTCTCTCTGTTCCGTGGCCATTTTTCCACCTCTTTCTACCGTTTCTATGTTCCTCCATGCCCTCCATCCATTCTCCTCTCTCTCTCTCTCTCTTTTGGTCTAGTAATGTTGTAATGAGCTCCACACCTCCATCCATCACCTGTTTTTTTGTCAGGAGCACGCGAGCGGTGGGTCGAACTAATGAACAGCCCCGTGCCGTGGACACACACACACACACACCGTAGTCCCCAGCCAGGCCCACCACAGTCGTTCCCCCCCCCATCTCCAAGCCCTATTCCCCCAAACCCTGGAGGACTTCAAGGCACCAGCCTGTCGGCTTTATTTAAATCCCACACCTATTTAATGGGACCTTGGTATGTTTCTGGGCTTCCTGTCCATGGGTCTGTTTCTGGCAGGACCGTGTTCGATAAGATGGGATTCCAAACGGGTCCACAGTGTGTCAGGAGCTTGGTTAGAGTAAGAAGCTATAGGCCTGTGTGCCTCTCTCCTCATCGCCTCTCCTCGATGTGGGGAATCATGTTATTTCTAGGAATTTGCCATGGTTTTATTAGCTTTGGCACAAACACACACACACACACGCACACACACACACACACGCACACACACCGCTAGCCGCCTGCTCATTCGCCTCTCTGTCACGGTCAATTAGGTGCTTCATTTCCCAAGCTGCCATGGCCTCAGTGGTGATAGGACAATGTTATTTATCCATCCCGCCCCCTCTCTCCCTCTGTACGTCTCATCTGATTTACTTTGTTTAGCTCCTTAACCAACCAGCGGTTTTGCATGTTCAGTGCCTTTGTCACGGGCACTGACATCACCGCTGATCCCAAAACGAGGGAGCCGGCTTTGCCACAGGGAAACCAGGACCCTGACAATGCTGTGAATTGTGTCCAGCCTAGAAAACCATCAAGCCATTAAAAGCTCTTTCAGTCTTCTCCCTGTGCCATTAACTTTCCCAATTATGACCTGCAGAGAGGAAGAGAACGAAAAGTAATGCCAGTCTAAGAAGCGTACGACAGCCTTTTATCTTCAAGGTCGTCCCTCAAATGACGAGCCCATTCACTGGGCGAGGTTATCGCCGCGAGGCTGCTGCTGCTCCGACGTCTTTCATTAGGGGGAGGAGTATTTGGAGTCTAATCATCCTTTGTCTTTGCTGTCTGACGGTCCTCCTCCCCGGCATCTCCCTCCGTGGTCCTGCTAGCTGCCTCTCAGCTTTCACTGTGTCAAAGCCCCACATCCCTTAAAGCTTCTGGCAGACAACCAGAAAGAGTTTGGGGGGGGGGGGGGGAATATGACTATGAATTATGTATGCAGCAGCCTTGGGCCATGCATCAATCTCTGCCAAGGCCATCCTTTTCCCTACCGCCATAAGTATCGGCGTCGGCCTTTTGAGGGAGATGTTTGATTTGGAAATGACAGGTGTGTGTGTTTGTTTGTTTTTTGTGTGTGTGTGTGCGTGGAGTTTTGGAGTATAGACCTGAGGTGAATGTCATCCTGCATTCGAGGGAGGAGGGGTGGTGATGGTCAGGGTTTGTTCTGTGAGGTCTGCCTAGAGCTGCTGCCCACTGTATGGCATATGGAGCTCCTCTTCATCACCTGAAGCTCAGCCTCGTGTGCGACTACGTGATACACATTAATTCTCAAGTCAGACTAGGCGGCGCGCGCGTGTGTGTGCGTGTGCGTGTGCGCGCGTGCGTGTGCGTGCGTGCGTGTGCGTCTACCTGTTGTGGTGATGAACGGCTGTGGGGTTGGTGGTGTTGACCTCATCCCTCTCCTCCAGTGTGTTGTCTTTCTATTAGCCTGGGTAATTGGCTGAGCGGCCCGTCGACAGATGACTCCGAGCATTACCTCATCCCCCCCCGATCACGTGTGTGTTGCCAGTTCTCAACATGGATGACTCATACACCGACACACACATCTGGACACCCTATTTCACATTTCTGCCATTTTTCTATAATCCTTATATTTAAAAAAATATATATTATAAAATTCTATATTCACATAATTCTTTATAAGACAACATGTAACAAGACAAGAATTCCTTCAGATGTGAGGTTATGTTTTTCTATTTCACTAGCTTGCTCTCTCTCTCGCGCTGCCCTCAGAGAGAGAAGTTCGAGGATGTTGCTCTCGTGTCCACATGTCCAGAGAGAGGAGTCCTTAGCGAGACGAAAGCTGGGGCCGCGAGACACAGCAATGCCTGTCTGAGCCTCCCACGCTAACAGATCTAAGCATTGACCTCATTCACAACACCCTGAAGGAGTCTCACACACACAGAGACACACACACACACACACACACACAGAGACACACACACAGAGACACACACACACACACACACACACACAGAGACACACACACACACACACACACACACACACACACACACAGAGACACACACACACACACTTACACACACAGAGACACACACACACACACACACACACACACACACACACAGACACACACACACACACACACACACAGACACACACACCACACACACACACACACACACACACACACACACACACACACACACACCACACACACACACACACGCTTGCTGGTCTCTGAGAGGCCACCCTTGTGTCTCTGGTGTCTGTGTCTCAGTGTTTGGCCATGCGTGCCTGGACGAGTGTGTTTTTGAAGAAGGGGCCGTCACCAGTGTGTATCACCTCTTCATCACAGCAGTACTATCTCCCACTGAGAACCTGACCTGATCTGACCATGGCTGGGCTGGCGGGTCATGGAAGACCTACTAGTGACCCACAGGTCATCTCTACCAAGTGGATCTCAGACTTGGCTGAGCCACTGTATCTCTCTTTCTCTCTCTCTCTCTCTCTCTCTCTCTCTCTCTCTCTCTCTCTCTCTGTGTGTGTGTGTGTGTGTGTGTGTGTGTGTGTGTGTGTGTGTGTGTGTGTGTGTGTGTGTGTGTGTGTGTGTGTGTGTGTGTGTGTGTGTGTGTGTGTGTGTGTGTGTGTTACAGCCCCGGGCGCTCCCCCATCTCCTTTGACCATGAGATTATCATGATGAACCACGTCTACAAGGAGAGGTTCCCCAAGGTATGTGGACAAAGCTCGTGCCTGTTGGTGCAATACAGCTTAATGCCTTGGTTCAAAAACACGTTATACAACAGATTGCATTAACACAGCGTGCCGCATTCAACAACAAAAGTTATTCACTGAAGTGAGACGAAACCTTGGCTTTCCTTTCCTGCCCTTTGAGACACAGTTTAACGAATGACGTGTGAGTTCATGTGCCCCTTAATTGGCACGAAATAGCAATTGAGGAGTAATAGTCTTACTAATTGATGATGTGTTTGGGCTAGGTGACAATCATGTTACTCACCTCCCTCCCTCCCTCCCCCCCCAGGCCACGGCCCAGATGGAGGAGCGGCTGGCCGTCTTACAGGCGTCGTCGGCGCCGGACAAAGTGCGGGCGCTGTCGGACGGCGCGCTGAGCTTCATCCACCACCAGCTGATGGAGCTGACGCGCGACTGTCTGGACAAGAGCCGCCAGGGCCTCATCACCTCCCGCTACTTCTACGAGCTGCAGGAGAACCTGGAGAAGCTGCTGCAGGACGTGAGTCTGGGACGGCGGGGGGGGGGGGGCAAGAGAACCGCGCGCACGAAACCGTCTGCTCGGTTTAAGTCGTAGCCGTCCTAAGTTTGGATTGATCTGAAATTACGTTTTTTAAAGTCAAGTCAGACTTGCAAAATGTCCGTTGTTAGCTATCAGGAAATATAAAAATGTACTGTCCAGAAGCTCAACCCACATCCAGGGAGGTGTTTATTTTTGAAACTTTACTGTCACGCTTTGTCCTGAAAGAGATGAAACCACGTGGAGTCTCTGGGGTCACTCCCTTACCGACCCTCTTGACAAGCAGGTCACAGGTCACTGAGGGACGCCGTCTCCCTCCACACCTCCCTCCATCGCTCCGTCAGTCAGCGTCACTAAACGCCGCCACTGGTCGTCAGTCAGCTCTGATGTGTGAGCTCACCGCTCTGGCTGGGTAGACCATCGTTAAGGCATCAGACACCTGGCCCTCCGTCCGTTCAGCCACTCGGGGGGCCCCCCCCTCTCCCCTTCCACAGCGCTGTCACAGCTAGGTTAGTCACAGGGTGGTCCCACGATGTCTGCGGTGGGACAGGTGTCGATGGACATGAGTGTGTGTGTGTGTGAGTGTGTTGGCTGGCGCTGACGTCTCCATTAGCTCAGTAGCTGTGCCGTGGGGTTTGCTGGTTAGTGGCATCTGGGGAACGTTATTATTCCCAGCGGCCTCGTCCCGACCCTCCCACCCTCCCCTCCCAAACGCTCCTCTCCCCCTTCCCCTCTCCCCACCCGGATTTCAATTTCACACTCCAGCAGTCACCAGGGCTGACGGATGACTCCTGCACACACACACACACACACGTGGGGAAACAGGGCGGGGGTAGACAGGGCGAGACAGCGAGGTAGAGAAGGAGGGGTGAAGCTTAGGTAGGAGGGGTCAACGGTGTTTCTCTGCGCTCTTTGATTGGCCGCTGAGGCAGCCCGTGCGGCGGTGGGAGGAGGTGTGCGCGACGCCCCTCAGCGAGCTGTTGGAACGCGTGTGTGTGTCTGGGAGATCTAGTCTGCGGAGATAAGCCCACGAGAGCACAGAGCCCCGCACGCATCTGGCCAGGCGGGTTGCCAACGCAGCGAGCGCCGTGACATCACCGCCCTCCAATGGACTCTAATTGGCCGACTCTAATTGGCTACGGTATAACGGAAGCTCTCTGAAGAGGGGACGGGAGCGCGAGCCAGAGGAAGGACAGACTGACAGACAGCGGCCCTATGCACACCGTTTTATGGGAAGCGAGTTTTGGGGAGCGTCATGTCGGGCGTATCGTGGCAGAGGAGGCTGGAGGAGGAGCAGGAGGA
>JAPMUY010009345.1:55000-83264 GCA_026901105.3 Galaxias olidus
GTAAGACATTAATGCACGCACACATGTATAAAGATCTCAACCCTGACAAGTAACACATGAATACACACACACATACATATTTCCATAGAGACCTCAGACCTAGACATGTGCGCTATCACACACAAACACATAATACATATGCCGCTCTATGGAAATATGTTTTTGTTTTTCTTCAGTTGGTGTTTTCGGAGCATTCATCACATTCGAGTATTCTTTTCACCGGGTAAGAGGATGGTGTGAGTTTTTCCATTGTCTCTTTGCGTCTCCCCCAGTCTCCTGATCACCTCCATGGGCCACATCAAGCTGACCGACTTTGGCCTGTCCAAGATCGGCCTGATGAGCCTCACCACCAACCTGTACGAGGGACACATCGAGAAGGACACCCGCGAGTTCCTGGACAAACAGGTACGCGACGCTCCCGAGACCCGAGAGAGGGTGACGTTCACGACCTCCGCTCGGCGCTGTGTTTGCCTCTGCTTGGCGGTCTACGTTATCATCTGTCACGCAGAGTTCAGCGACGCGAGTTCAAAACACTCGTCATTAGAACGTCACAGTCCACCAGAGTCGGAACGTCTATGTTTGGTGCTGCGTTTTATTTCCCCCCACTTTGGGGCGTTTGACCTCCTCCCCCTGTGCGTCCCAGGTGTGCGGCACCCCGGAGTACATCGCCCCGGAGGTGATCCTGCGGCAGGGCTACGGCAAGCCCGTGGACTGGTGGGCCATGGGGGTGATCCTCTACGAGTTCCTGGTGGGGTGCGCCCCCTTCTTTGGAGACACGCCCGAGGAGCTGTTTGGACAGGTCATCAGCGGTGGGTGTCCCGGCCCCAGTGCCCGAGGAGTAGACTCCTAGGACAGAGTGCCTGACCAGCGGGAAGAAACCAAGCGGTAGAGAGGAGCACAGGTTGAGATCAGGGCTGACGTTTTAGCCGTACTCTGTTAGAACCGATCCAGTCGGGGCCAGGATTGAATCCATTGTAATGCATACATTCATGGTAGCGCTCTGCTGAGAGGCTGATCACGTCTAGTCATAGCTCCGGAGAACCCAACACTGGCCATCCCCCATTTACAGAGGGAAGGCTACCCCCCCCTCAGCTATCTCCCTTACACACAGACAGAAGATCAGCCAGCAAGGATTAGCTGTACCGGCACACTGCCTAAGTTCAGCCCTACTTCTATAGACGCCATAATATATATGACAAGCTCACGTCCGTGCAGATGGACCAAGGCTTCTAGCAAACACAGAACAATATACAAACTTCAAACAAATCAAATCCCCTAAAAGGTGTGATTCCGTGAGCACCACGTGACCCTGGGGACCCTGTGATGTGTGTGTGAGTGAGCCGTGTGTGTGTGTGTGTTCTGTCCTTTGCAGACGAGATCATCTGGCCCGAGGACGAGGAGGCTCTGCCCCACGACGCCGAGGACCTCATCGCCAAGCTGCTGAGGCAGAACCCTCTGGACCGGCTGGGCACAGGTACACACACACACGCACACACACACACAGGTACACACACACACGCAGGCACGCGCGCAGCGAGGAAGACAGTCGATATCTCTCTGATAGGAAGCTAGGCAGTTGGAACACAGCAGGGATTCAGAGCAATAACCGCTTCATTTGCTTCTCTACCACTACCACCCCCCTCCCTTTGTCTTGTCCTTTTCCCTCGTTCTCTCTTCCCCTCGCTCTGTCTCTTCATCCCTCCCTCTCCCAGCGAGTGCGTTTGAGGTGAAGCAGCACCGCTTCTTCAGCAACCTGGACTGGAACAGTCTGCTGAGGCAGAAGGCCGAGTTCATCCCTCAGCTGGAGTCGGAGGACGACACCAGCTACTTTGACAGTCAGCCTGCTCTCTTAACCTCAGCGACACACTCTGTTATATAGGACTGTAGAAATATCCTGTCGTTTGTGCAAGGCTCTCATTTTTTACAAGCCAAGATATGAGAGTCAGCAAAACCGTTCACGCCACAGCTAAACTACATTCTAAACTGTTCGGCCTTTTTCTTATTTGGGGGTCCTCTGGCTCTATCTCCCCTTCTCTTGTTCCCATTCTCTGTCTGTCTTTCTCTCTCTCTCTCTCTCTCTCTCTCTCTCTTTCTCTCTCCCTCTCTCTCTCTCTCTCTCTTTCTCTCCTCTCCCTTTCTCCCTCCCCATCTCCCTCTCTGTCTGTCTTTGTCTCTCTGTCTCTCTCCCTCCAGCCCGGTCAGACCGTTACCACCACTTAGACTCAGAGGATGAAGAGGACACCAACGATGACGAGCACGTAGAGATCCGACAGTTCTCCTCCTGCTCACCCCGCTTCAGCAAGGTACACACTCGTACACACGCACGCACGCACGCGCGCACACACACACACACACACACACACACACACACACACACACATCCTACTGACACATCTCCCTGCCCTACACACAGCACAGCACCTCCATCGACGTTGTAATGTAAAGCGTGTGTTTGTGTGTCCGTCCACCCAAGGTGTACAGCAGCATGGAGCGTCTGTCCCTCCACGAAGACAAGAGGACCCCCCCTCCCACCAAGAGGAGTCTCAGCGAGGAGGGGGGCGAGCGCATCGACAGCCTCAGCGGCCTCAAGTCCCGGGACCGCTCCTGGTTGGTGGGCTCGCCTGAGATGTGAGTGACCCCTCCTCGCCTCAGACCAGCACAGCACACACACACACCTCTCTCCATAGGGGGCTCCGTGAGAATGTGTCCTACGTCATGTACTGTAGTGTTTATACTAGGCTAGTGCCTCGGTTGTGCTTGAATACAAATACATTTGACCTTTCCAAAGCCTTGACTTGACGCCCTTCTTCCCGCGTGTGTCCCCCGCTCCTCCTCCAGCCTGCGTAAGCGCCTGTCCGTGTCCGAGTCGTCCCACACGGAGAGCGACTCCAGCCCGCCGCTCACCGTGCGCCGCCGCTGCTGCTCGGCCATCATCGAGATGCCCCGCTTCGCCATCTCCTCCGAGGAAGAGGGAGGGAGCTCGGGGAGCAGCGGGGGCGCGGCCGCCACGCCGGGGGCCAGCCGCAAGAGCCCCGGCCTGCTGGCCCAGAGCGCCGCCCGGGGCCCGCGCCTGGACGAGCTGCCCCTCTCCATCCCCGAGCTGCCCCTGGAGCGGGAGCTGAAGCTGGACGAGTCGCCCACCACGCCGGGGTCCGCCCCCAGCCAGCTAAGCCGCACCACCCTCACATGTACGAGCCCCTCCGACCACTGCGGCCTGATCTTAGCATAAGTTTAGCTGGAGCACCAAGACATTTAGGCTTTAGCGCTAGGTGCTGTTTGTTTAGTTTTACAGCAAATGATTTCCCACAATTTCTTATTTTTCTCGGGTTCACGTTGTCTACTAGCTGAACCCTCTCTGTGTCTCTCTCTCCCCCTATAGCTGCTGGTTCTGGGGACTTTTTGGACCGGGGTAACGGTTCGGGGGCAGAGAGCTCCAGCACCACCCCCAGGGCCATCAGTGACCTAGCAGCCCGCCGGGCGCGCCACCGCCTGCTCTCCGGGGACGCAGACAAACACACCCCCTCCAGACCCCTCAACAAGGTCATCAAGTCGGCCTCCGCCACCACCCTGTCCCTCATGATCCCCGCTGGTAGGTCTCGGTGCTGTTGGTGTGTGTGTGTGTGTATTGATGGTGTGTGTATCTTGTTTTTTTACTTTTGTAAACTTTGTAAGTTGGGTTATGTTTGGTTTGTACGGGGTGCAGAATTATCTCCAACTCTGCACCGTGTTACAGATACCTTTGTTGAAATGTTTGCAGTTGAATTTCATGCATCTCTACCTAATAAAGAATGTGACATGGTAAGAGTGAAGGTAACAGAGTTTCTTCGTGTGTCTCCCTGTCCTCCCAGACCACCACGGGGCGTCCCCGCTGGCCAGCCCCATGTCCCCCCACTCCCTGTCGTCCAACCCCTCGTCCCGCGACTCCTCCCCCAGCCGGGACCTGTCCCCGGCCGTGCTCAACGCCAAGCCGGCCATCATCATCCACAAGGCGGGCAAGAAGTACGGCTTCACCCTGCGGGCCATCCGGGTCTACATGGGCGACACGGACATCTACACCGTCCACCACATGGTCTGGGTGAGTAGGGCCTCCGCATGGAGACGGCTGGAGCAGGAGCTGCTTAATCCTCCGGGGCACACGTGTTTGTCACAGGATGTTCATCCCCTCTTTCTATGTTTCTGTCAGCATGTGGAGGTTGGAGGACCGGCCCACGATGCAGGGCTGAGGGAGGGGGACCTCATCACCCAGGTCAACGGAGAGCCAGTCCACGGCCTGGTCCACACTGAGTGTGTGTGTGTGTGTGTGTGTGTGTGTGTGTGTGTGTGTGTGTGTGTGTGTGTGTGTGCCTGCCTGCCTGCGTGCGTGCGTGCGTGCGTGTGTGTGTGTTTGCGTGCTGCAGAGTGGTGGGAAGGTGTCAATCTCAGCCACTCCCTTTGAGAACACCTCCATCAAGGTGGGCCCAGCCCGCAAGACGGGCTCCAAATCCAAGATGGCCCGCCGCAACAAAAAGACCAAGAGCAAAGAGGGACACGACAGGTGAGTGACGGGCTGCTGAAGATAAGACCATTTCAATTAGAGCCTTACTCCGCTAGCTTCAGCAAACCAATGCATCTACAGCTAGAGTAGTACCACGCTAGCATTAGCGAAACAGTAGAATAACAATTACCAAGATAGCTTTGGCAAAGCAATAGATTAACAATTAGAATGGTACCAAGCTAGCATTAGCAAACCAATACATCACCATTTCGAGTAGTACCAGGCTAGCATTAGTAAAACAATAGATTAACAATTAGAATGGTACCGAGATAGCTTTAACAAAGGAATGGATTAACACTTAAGTAGCACCACGCTGGCATTAGCGAAAGAATGGATTAACAATTAGAGCATGACTAATCTAGAATTAGATCCATAGAGGACCAATTAGAGTAGTCGTATGCTAGCATGATGTACATAGAGCAATGGTGAGGGTCAGAACCCTGGAGCCACTCATACTAAGACATGCCTGGTTTTTGTCTGTTTATGGCAGTTGGAGAGTCGACTAACACAGATCATGGCGGTCCTGTGTGTGTGTGCCACAATTGGCTGGACGGTCAGTTTCTATAATGTATACTGTCTGTGTCTGTGTCTGTGTCTGTGTGTGTGTGTGTGTTCGTGTTCCCAGCAGCAAGAAGAGGAACTCCCTGTTCCGTAAGATCACCAAGCAGGCCTCTCTGCTCCACACCAGCCGCAGCCTGTCCTCCCTCAACCGCTCGCTGTCGTCAGGGGAGAGCGGGCCGGGCTCCCCCACGCACAACCTGTCCCCCCGCTCCCCCACGCAGGGCTACCGCTCCACGCCCGACTCGGCCCACTCCAGTGAGTCACACACACACACACACACACACACACACACACACACACACACACACACACACACACACACAAACAGATTATAATGGAGCATTAGAATGAGGCACGAGTGGTAGAAAAATGATGCCCAGTAGATTTCCAGGCCGGTCTGCCTTATATGTACCCGCACACACATAGAGATGATGGATGAGATGCATAGAAAGGCTATTTGTGGGAATAATGCCCACATTTGACAAATTAATGTGTGACTATGATGGATGATAAGATTACTGCTGCGTGTACCTCAGGCTAACTCTGTGTTTTGTGTGTGTGTGTGTGTGTGTGTGTGTGTGTGTGTGTGTGTGCCTGTGTGTCTGTGTGTTTGGTGTGTACGCGTGGTTGTGTGTGCGTATTTGTGTCCCCCCTCTCTCTACCCAGTGGGCGGTAACTCGTCCCAGTCCAGCTCGCCCAGCTCCAGTGTCCCCAACTCCCCAGCCAGCTCAGGCCACATCCGGCCCAGCTCCCTCCACGGCCTGGCCCCCAAGCTCCAGCGCCAGTACCGCTCCCCGCGCCGCAAGTCGGCCGGCAACATCCCCCTGTCCCCGCTGGCCCGCACGCCCTCGCCCACCCCCCAGAGCACCTCCCCGCAGCGCTCGCCCTCCCCGCTGCCCGGCCACGCCCTGGCCCACTCCTTCCCCGTCAAGCTCCACTCCTCGCCCCCGCTGGCGCGCCAAATCTCCCGCCCCAAGAGCGCCGAGCCCCCCCGCTCGCCCCTCCTCAAGCGGGTCCAGTCGGCCGAGAAGCTGGCCTCGTCGCTGACCACCTCCTCCTCCTCGCCGCTGCCCGCCGCCATCGCCGCCGGCGACAAGAAGCTGCCCGTGGCCACGGTGCGCAAGCACAGCCTGGACATCTCCCACGCCGAGTTCAAGAAGGAGATGCTGCAGCGGGACCCCAGCCTCCAGAGCCTGCAGGAGTCGGCCAGCGAGGGGCTGCTGCTGTCGGCCGGCCGGCCCGCCGTGGAGAAGGGCAGCCTCCACAAACACGCCTCCACCGGCTCCCTGGGGCTGGCCCCGGGCAAGAGCAAGCTGAAGGACAAGCTGTCGGCCATCCGCCAGGACCGCGCCGAGCGCCGCGAGTCGCTCCAGAAGCAGGACGCCATCCACGAGGTGGACTCCTCCGAGGACGAGACGGACGAGGGCTCCGAGGACAGCCAGGACGGGCGGAGGGCCGCGGCGCCCTACGCGCCCCCGCCCCTGCTCCGCCCCACCACGGTGCGTACCGGCCCTGGCGGCGCCCTGCCCTCCCTCTGCCTCTCCCCGTCTCCTGCGGCGCACCACTTTGCGCCCTCACACCCGCCGCCGTCCACCGTAGAGGCCAAGCAGCCGGAGCAGAGGCCCACCCAGAGTGCACCTTCCTCGGGAGGGAGAGACGGCAGCACGGCCTCCTCTGCAGAAGACCCGGGGAAAAGAGAGAGAGGTCCGGAGCAGCTGTCCGGCACCAAGCTCCCCCAGAGCCCCCTGGCCAGCACCTTCGCCACCCCCGGCAGTGCTTTCATCTCGGTCGCCAAGGACCCCTTCGTCAAGCCGGCCCCTCCCCAGGACTACAAGACCCCCAGGGGCAAGAGCGCCGCCTCATCCAGCCCCAAGCCTGAGGAGAGGAGCCTGGTAGAGGGCCCTAGACCCACCACCACTACCACCACCACCACCCCTGGATCACCCCAGGCCCGCACCCCCTGCTCCTCGCCGGGCATTCCCAAGGAGAAGAAGGAGGCGGACAACCGGCGGCAGGCCCAGAGCGTGGCCATGGCAGCCGCTGCCTCCACCGCTAGCTCCACGCCCACCTCCTCCCCCCCTAAGGCCTCCACCCCCACCACAGCCCCAGGGACTGAGAGCAGCATGGACAAGATGGTGTCCCAGCTGGCCACCGTGGCCAAAAGCGTGCTGGGTCCCGTCAAGCTGGGCTTCCCCGCCGCCTTCGACAAGGCCAAGGAGCAGCGCGGGGCGGACTCTCCGTCCTGCTCGCCCCTCGCCACCCCGGTCTCCGCCTCCCCCTTCAAGCAGCCCGCCCCCCCAGCTCAGCGCGTGCCCAAACACAAGGCCGAGCCGGCCCCCAGCCCGGTTCCGCAGCGCTCGCCCAGACCCTCCGTCTCCAGAGACTGCACCGCAGCGGCACCGGGCCCCCGGGACACGCTGGAGAGGCCCGCGGCGGGTTCACCCCAAGCTGAACGAGAGAACGCGGCGCCTGCCCCCAAGCAGGGGGCGACAGCACCGCCCGCCCCCACCCAGTCAGCCTCAGCCCCAGAGCCGCAGCGCAGGAGGCCCGAGCCCCAGAAACCCTCGGCAAGCACACCACAAGACAAAAGCAACAGGAAGACGTAGCAGCAGCAGCAGCAGCAGCAGCAGCAGCAAGCCCCCTACCACACCAGAGACTGGGCGGCCCTGAGCTTTGAACCCCTCACTAACTGTCAGAAAGAAACACCGTAGCTGTCACTCCACTCGCATCCTCAGCTGAGAATGGGACCGCCGAAGAGAAAAGAGGGCTAGAAAGAGAGATTCTCAAACAGAGGAAGACAATGATATCAGTGGAGGGAGGAAATGAGTTTGTTATGATAGTTCCATTCCGGGTCGTTCCGTGCCCTGTGTTGCTGGCAGCCGTCATGGCGTCCAGACAGTGAAACGTAGCTTGTTCGTGTTCTTTGGTTTGTTCTGCCAAACGTTGACTAATGTTCTTGTGAAAAGTCTGCTTTCTTCTCTCACTCTCCATCTCTTTCTCTCTCTCTCGATCTAATAAGAAAATATGGGGCTAGAAATAAACAGCTGGAGTTCACTTGTCCACGTGCACGCTCATATGTGCACGTTCGCGCACACACACACACACACGCCCATTCTCTCTCACTAATGGTCTTTTCCTGTGCGGCCTCATTAGCCGTTCACCTTGAAGTCAGCCTAAACACACCAGTGCGCGCATGTTTCCTTGCCAACAGATCAGGTCGTGCCTTACACAGTATACACCTCTCTTCCCATCATTCCTCCCTCCCTCTCTCCCTCGAATGCCTTGCCACGCGTGACTGAAAAAAAAAAAAAGGTTGTATATCAGCAATAACAGTAGCGTATGCTTAGCAATCTGTATAAATGCATTAGGGTCTGTGAATGTGACCAACGTGCCGGGGCCGGTGTTCACCCAGCCATAGCTAAAATCCCATTCTGTCCCCCTAATCTGTCCACGTGCCATCTAGCCCAACCGGCGGGCCCTAAATGGGCCGCCAGCTCATGTGGTGGGGACAGGACTGCCAGCACGAGGTCTTTACTAGCTTTGAGTGGAGCTTTCCAGCCCCGATCATTAGGCCGCTTCACTTGGGCAACACACTGTTGTGTTCCCAGCATGTATTTGGCAAGAATATTAGCCTCGCCGTTTGTTTCCAACCGTGTCCCGAGACCCCCCCCCCCACCCCCTTACAGCATGCTAGTGTTTGTAGAACGTTCTCACCTGATGTGTCTTTACTAAGTAAAATGTGTCTCACTAAAGCGTTTGCTTGTGTCCTCGATGGGCGTTCATTTGTACGTTGCACAGACACTGCGTGCAGTAAGAGCCGCAAACAACCAGGTTGATACAGAGATGGGGAAGGGCTCAAATTGCTGTCTTTCAAATGGCATCGTTTGGCTCCTTAAGTGTTGCTGTGTTGACTCATCGTAGCCCTTACTGCAGGAGTGTACTACCACCTGTAGTCCACAGGGTGGACCCTTTGTCCTCAACAAACTATTACCCAGATTCCTCCAGAAGCGCAAAGGCGGCCAGGCGGGCAGGAAGCTCAGGCAGGGCTGCACCAAACGGCACTCGGACCATTTATAGCATGGAAAAGCTTCCGTGGTGTTTTTCCAAACAAATCAGAACGTTTGTCTTTTATTTCTAGCCCCCTGTTCATTTAGCCTCTGAGGTTTGCTGTTTTCTGGTTTTGTATCTGGACCAACTTGCTGTGTTCTTTCTGTGTTTGCCTCCTCTCAAAGTTTGCAAACGTCACTTTGTAAAAAGATGGGTGTGTAAGAGAGAGAATGCGTGTTGTCATGTGTGGGTGTCAATGTATATATATATGAATATTTAAACATCTGTTCTGTGTTTGTTTTATACTCTGCCGTGTTGGGAGTGTGTGTGGGTGTGTTTTAGGGTAGACGTTGTTTAGGAGCCCCAGCTACACACACAGAGTGCCTGTGTAAGGGGAGGTGGGGTCGGTCTTTGCACAACCCTTTTAACTCGTGTTTGTCCAATCAAAAAGTCAACTCAGAAAAGGAAGCCAGTCCAATCCCGGCTCCATAGGCGGTCGCGGCCACGTCGGCCAACGGCTGCTCTGAACACCACTATGATCCTCTGTGTGAACGCCCCCCTTTTGTTTTGTTTCAAGTGGCCCCGTTGAATGGCACCTCCAGGGTTCCCGCGGTGGTCCCCAACACGCACCAGATCCCTTTGAAGATCGCCTTTCGATGTCGCGTGGACATTCTGCCAACGCTAGTTTTTGTGAGACGACGCAGAGCGCTGCTCAGACACTGACCTACAGAGACGCGGCGCCGCAAAAGGGCATCTCCAACTCCATGGCGTCGTCTCAGACTAACCCTCGTTGACTGTGGCAAACCGCCTTACCGTGTTTCCACGTGTCCTTCTTGTTTCGTTTCAACGGGGCTGCGCGCTCACGGCAGTCCATCCGTGTCCACAGGCGGCGATACTTACAAAAACGCTTGGCACTCGCTGACGTTACTAGGAATTTTGGGTCTCTGTAGTAATTTGTGTACCTTTTTTTTTTTTGTTTTGTTTTATATATGAGCAGCCGTTCATCTATCGCTGAATGGGTGGAAGTGGGGGTTGGGGGAGAGACGCGTGTCGAGGTCACTTCCAGTGTAAACCGCCCGCCTCCTCTCTCCCCCCCCCTCCGTGTGAAGGAGAGCTGTTCAATAGATGAGCGCGTGAGGAGAGAAAGCACTCCCCCGTCGTTCGTCACCCGGGACAGACTGGCCGAGCTTAGCACTGTGATCTATCCACTGCCCGCCGCGGCCAATCAATCATTCAGGAACGCCTAGAGCGCCCTCCCATTGGCTAGGGCCACACGACCGGAACGACGTCACCTAGGTTTAAACATATCCTCCCTTCTTTGGATCGTCATTTCCTGGCACATTGAACTTGAACACACACAGGCACACACATAAGGCCCCCCCACACACCTGTCTGTGCGTGTGACATCACTCCAAGCTCGTCACAACTTCATTTATACAGTTCTTTCTGGTTCCGAGTCCAACCCGTAGGATAGGTCCTTTTCCAGCCTGTTTGTCCAGCCCATCTGGACAGTGCTGGTGGTCCTATTATTACCGCGCAGTCGGCTTATGATCGATCCATTTTTGCCAGCCAACCTCTCCGGTGACAAAAGAACATCTCTCAACACAAACACACACTCAAACACACTCATGTGTGCAGCGATGCTGACACCCTAGCCATCTGCCGGGGAGTGATGTCAAGTGTCAGTTTCCCTGGTGGAGTCATTAATCTCTAGCCCCAGGCTGTTGGGCTGCATACACACACACACACACACACACATAGGGCTCATGTTAGCCAAGCAAAACATCCTCCCTCCACCCATCATCGCCAGTATTATATCAGGCCCTCCTCCTGGGAACTAGGCACAACTACTGTGGTTATGGAAACTATCAACCGTCTCTTAACCCCCACGGATCACCTCTGTCCGGTTGAAACCTCCCCTCCACAGGTGGGGAGCCCCCCAGGTTGTCCCTCTGTGTCCGCGGTGTGCACTTTGCTAGAGGAACCTATCGGAGTGCTGGGACTCTCTGTACTTTGTCGGTAGACCAGTGCCAGAGAGCTAAGCTCGCTGCATGGACTTAGACTATTTCAAGGGCCCGTGTGTTATTACGTGCGTGCGTGTGTGTGTGTTCCGTTGCGTTAGTCAGGAGAGAGAGGGGAGTGAGGTTCAGTTATCCAGCAGTAAGACAAAAGGGGGTTGAAGAGGAAAAAAAAATGTGCTTGATTAAAACCAGTGCAATATCTTTTTATTTTCTATTGTGGTAAAAGCATGTTGTCGTTAATCCTACCTTATAAACAATAATAAAGGTTTTTTATGTACCTTTGTTGTGTACTGTCAATGTGTTTACTGTGCCTCAGCGGCCCTCTGTCCATTTAATGGAGGAACGCCACAATGTGTGTCGTGTGCTACACAAACTGTTATTGCTGTGAGAAATGGTGCGATGTACAGCTCTTTGCATTAGAGCAACCTTTGTGGAGTATCTCGTATCTGCCATGTTGATGACCATGTTCTCAATGAAGATCGACATCTGAGCACATCACACGCAATTGGGGGAAATGGCAAATGGCTGGCCCACCTTGGCCACTACCACTCGGTCCACAATCATTTATTTTGATAACAAAGGCAGCACTCTTCTTTTTTTTTCCCGCTCCCCATTTTAGAGTGTGCTGTATAGGCGATATAATAGCCCCTCTCTTAGAGCCTCTGGTCTCCATCCATTTGTCCTCATCACGTCAGTCCCCCTGAGCCAAAGGAAAAAGTGAGTAAATTATCTCTAAACTCCCACCCCCCACCCCCGTCCCCCCTCTGGCTGCTGATAAACCTCGTCATTTAGCTGTGAGCCCAGCGAGTGCCCTCTAATGGAGCTTCAAATGGACTGTGTCTCATCCGTCGGGTCGTGGCCCTCAAGACTTGATTTCAACCCACCTAATGGTGCCGGGAGACAGCTCCGGCGGGGCCCGCCGGCACTTGATTTGCGGGGGCTAATGGTTCGTGGGCCCAGCGCCTCGGGCGGCCCCCCGCTGTGAGGGGCCCGGAGACGAGGTAAACGCACAGCTCCATTAGCTTTAGCCTGTCGCTAACGCGAATCCCCGAGATTGAAAATAGACAGCAGAGGGGGTAAGAGTTCACGCCGGCTGATTTAAACATGTCAGCCGCGCAGGATAATTGGGTCCCTCTCCTCCTTGGCCCTCCTCTGCCTTCCCTCACCCTCCGCTCCTCTTGTCTCCCCAGCCTGAGCCGCCCACCGGGGCCTGTCAGTGTGAAGGTGTGTTGAGGTGGCAAGCAGACATTCCAACACACACACACACACACACATACATATGAGAATACGCAAACACACTCGGGTGGTCTCCGGGGGACGGTGCCCGGGGATGGTGGAGAGGTGCTCTGACAGCAAACCGCTGCCCCCCGCTCCTCTCCTCTCTCAACCCACACACACACACACACACACACACACACTCGAGGGGAGTGGTGACAGGCAGGAGGAGAGGAGGGTGATGAATGGCTGCCTTCGCCTGCCTCTGACACGGCTCTGCATGACCGAGCAAATTAATTTCGGTAGGAGGAGGGCGTCAGGCAGGCAGCCGCGACCCGAAAGCAGCCAACGAGCCCCCTGACAACTGACGATCTAAAAGGGGGAGGGCCTGCGAGGTTGATCAATACAGTGCTCTTTGTAGCAGAAAGCTTTTTTTATCTGTGGCGGTATTTCTTCACAGATTCTGATTAGAACATACTGTTTATGCCACAGTTAATTAGTCGGAGCTCCGTTCCCACTGAAGCCGTCTATAGGGGAAAACAAAGCCCATGCACGATACTTTGAGTCACCAAGCACATGATGATAGGTAGAGAAATGCTGTTGCTGCTGTTTCCTTTGGGGATATGGGCTATGGTGATACGGATGTTGTTTTGCACACCACCATCCAGTTTCATCTCTGGTTCTACAGCAGGTGCGAGGGCCTTTGGTTGGCACTTTGTCGAGTTAATGAGAACCGTATCAAGGTGTTACTGCTCCTGCCTCCCCATCTCGCCATTCCACTTATTATGTCTTTATATTCCCCTATTCTAAACAATAGGTGTATTTAGGCCCCATTCTTTACTAGTTGGCCATCCATTATTGCTAACACCGTGGGAGATAAGATCAACTTTAGTTCTGAACGCAAACGTTTTTTCTCTTAATGAGTTCCGAGAAGAGACGCCGCCGCCTGATTGGCCGACGCCTGGCAGAGAGCGATCGCATCCCATTACTCTCTCCTCTCTTAATTGGTCTCTGTTGGCTGCAGGTGCCAGGCACTTAATGAGGCCTGTGCCGCCTGATGTACGGCTGGCGTGGACAGCGTGTAGCCCCTCGGTAGACCACCGGGCCTGGGGGACCAACAGGCCGTGGATCAGCCCAGCGTGAGACGTCTGGCGGCCCGTCCCGCTGTCTGTCGACCCCCGTAGGCAAGGCCCCCTCGACAGGAGGGGAGAGGAAGCTGAGGGGATGAGGAGACACCGGGATATGATTGTAGGGCACCGGCTTCGTTGTCAGCCAGGGGGATTATTAGGGGGGGTGGGCGTAGTACCACAGAGGAGGGGGGGGGTCACAGGAAGTGGGATCCCAGACGGGAGTGTGTTGCTACCTGCGGCAGGGGTGGGGTGTGTGTGTGTGCGTGCGTGCGTGCGTGCGTGCGAAGGCACCATGGGTCTCCATCACTGTCTGACTGATTGATTGGGATGTCAGCCGAGATAAAAGATCCCGTCCTCAAAGCACGGCTATACGCCGCCCCAGGGGAGGAGAGCGCACGCACGCACGCACGCACGCACACACACACACACACACACACACACACACACACACACACACACACAGGGCCGTCCTGCATACCGATGTGGCTCCCACCTCACCTCCCCAGTCCTCCCACAGTGGCCGTCCAGCGCTCTCCTTATCCTTTGTCTCCATAGCCCGCCGCTCTCTGCTTTCGTCGCTTTTGATCGCCCTGTCGTCCCCGAAGCTGCCTGACGTACACAATTTACCTTCCATCTTGAACCTGGGCTTTCCATTTCTCTCTCTCTCTCTCTCTCTCTCTCTCTCTCTCTCTCTCTCTCTCTCTCTCTCTCCCTCCCTTCCTGCTTCCAATGTCGGTTGTCTTTCCCAGTTTGCTCACGCTGCGGCTCTGTCCAGCCGTCTCTCTCCCTTCCACTGTTTCCCCCCCCCTTTCTGCTTCTTTGTCTCCCCCTTGCTCTCTCCACCTTCCACCCCCTGGCCCCGCTGTCTGTGTTGAGAAGTCTATATCTTAACTATCCTACCCTCATACTGCAGACATGCCGACAGCTTTCTCAGAGCACCGTCCATAGTGGCTGGTCCGGGCTGACACACCATTGTAACCACAGTGCTACACACAAACACACACAGTCACACACCGTATCTGTTGTGGTACCGCAGCTCTGGACCTTCAGCTCACTCCCACTCTCACGGAGTGATCATCAAGAAAGGAAAAAGAAAAATGTGTGTGTGTGTGTGTGTGTGTGCGTGTGCGCACGCGCCATCCATGCTGGGCTGTCCTTATCAATAATTCAGAGGGACTGTGTGGAACTCCAAATCCCAGCCTTGCCTCTGGCTTCACAGGCTGTAATGAAGGCATAAGTTTAGAAATCCACTGAGAGAGAAAGTTCTCCCGTGCTCTCTCTCTCTCTTTCTCTCTCTCTCTCTCTCTCTCTCTCTCACTACCCATACTCTCCCTCTGTTTTACTCTATCCTCAACTTTTTGACTCCCTAAACTCCTCTTGTTTATCTGGCGTCTGTATTTTTCTCCTGCGCCATCTCTCATAAGATAGCCCTTCTCTTTGATATGGTTGAATTCTTGTTTCTCCCCCTCTTGTCTGCTTCCATTTTGCTGCCCTCCACCTCTTTGTCAGGCCGTCCCCTGAGATGGTTGGAGGAGAAATACCGACTGAGCAGCATCGGCCTTTTTGTCTGTCGCTCTCTCGCCCTCTCCCTCTGTTTCTCCTACTCTCGCTCTCTCGAACCGCTCCTCATTTACGGTGGCAGAGCATTTGAGCGGCGAGGAGAGAGAATGTGCTGACTGTGCATTGCCATCATTACTCTTCCGCCATTGTGGGCTTCTCCGGCTCTAATACCATTGTGGTGAGCGGCACTGGTGCCCCATGATTTGTCAATGTCACTCACACCTCCGAAATCAAGTAGCTATTGAATTACCGCGACAAGAGCCCGGCGCTGTGAACAATCAAATGTAAATGACTTAATTAGGCCATGGGAGGGCACTGCTGGATTAGATTAAGCCTCACGGAGAGCGAGCAACACACAATGGTTTTAAGGAAATTAACTGGAAAACTGCGTATTTTATCATCTTGCATTAATACTATTTCAGTTTCATTATAAACATGTTTTATATTGTTAATTTATTGTTTGACATTAGATTGAAAAAAAAAAGCCATCTTTATCTGAACGTTAAATTAGGTTGTTCGGTTGTTTTTGTTAACGTTGGCCCAATGGTGTCGATATAAGATGTGTTCTGCATCAGTTTTCGTATGTGTTTGTAAACATGCTTTTACCTATTGGGGTTTGAAACTGGAGATGTCAAGGTGATTGAACTGTAACCATCCAGAATATAGGAGCAGTCAAATCCCTTCTGACTGGCAGTGGAACTAATCTCCTCCTCTGGTGGACATCTGAAGAATTGCACTCCCTAATTTACATCGTAATCAAATGCACAACCTATAAACATTTTACACATTTTCACTAATGTTATTCCACTCTCTTGTAGGGTCTTCGAATGATTTCTGTTATGATAGCAGAACCGCTTTAAAGGAATGAAAACCACATAGATGGCACATTGGAATAATACGTATTTAATAAACAAAGGACATATACAGTCCACACTAGCAGTTCCATTTAGCACCAAAGGAAACGGAAGAAAGTTGGTGATTTGATGATTACACCGAATTCAAAAGAGAAGTGTACAATTTGTAGGAGAAATCCGACAATGCCATTTATTACCTATGCGTTTTGCCAACATAAGGGGCCGTGCCTAAAATCTTTTATCGTCCCTAAGTCAAGCGAATAATTTAGCCTACGGTACGTACAGTAGATATCTTCTACCACTGTATGAAGTCCTTTGGTTCTAAGGCCTGTCTTTAGAGAAGCCGCAGTCGACGAGGAGCGATTTGAATTCCGAGCTAAGATGTGCTTCCCTGGAGTAAAAGTTCCCCCGGTATAGGCCCGGCTCCACTTGAAATACCATATCAACTATGCTACTTAATGCATAATAGATTCACTGGGTGGCCTCGTTTCATAGATCATGAATTGATCATTCATGAAAATTGTGCAATGCCCTGTGGCATTGCGATGTGTACGGAATGTTGTCTGGAATTAACCATATACAGCTGATTACTTGCGCTGAAGGGATAGGCCCCTATGCGTTCGATTATATTTCGTACGTGTTGCAAGTCATTTTGTTACCAGTGGGGAAGACTGGCCACCTTATTGAATGTGGGAGGGTTACATCCCGTCCTTTGAGGGCTTTCCACCACCAGGAGGAAAAAAGACCATCTGTTTAATGACGGTGTTTCCTCTTCCCTCTTACCCTGTCAGAAATGTATGATGAAATGTCAGTTTATGAAAAGTTTTCGCACTCCACTGGCAGATTATACGGAATATTTGATATGCTTCTGCACTTGTGGCTCGTGGGGATTTAGTAATGCTGTCAAAAAAAGAAGAAGATGAGGAGTGGAGTGGAGAGAGGGAGGGCGAGAGAGAGAGAGATGGATAGAGAGAGGCTTTGATCAGCAGGAGATGTCTCGCTACTTCCTAGGCATTGGAAACTGTCTCCGTCTCTGCCTCGTCCATTTGACATATCATTCCTTACCTTCCATCTCTCTAACTGGATGTCTTCATCCGCTCTCTCTCTCTGTCTTTGCTCCTCCTGTTCCTCTCTGTTAGGCTCCCGACAGACTGCCCTGCTAGGCGACGAGCAACCGTCTTTTTCGCCCTAACTTCTACTGGGTTACCGTCCACAGCCATTGTGCGGCTGGACCATTCTATGGGTTCACCCCCCTGGTTTTTTTTTGTTTGTTTTTTGTCTCATCTGAATATCCTAAAACTACATTTGACGACTCAGGACCAGTACATGTTTTACAGGTACACCTCTCTAAGTCAACATCCGTTTGCCCATTCCGAAACCCACGACCCACGCTCTCCATTTATAATTAATGGGTTCTTGACTGTATGCATGCGCTCTCTGCAGCCTCCCCACGAACACGTGAGCAAACGTTGAGGTTCACAGGCACACGGTACATGTGTAGGTGTCTCCCTCTGCCGCTTCGCCATGGCAACGGCCTGGGCCGACGCTCCGGGTCGAGTCGGAGAGCTGCCGGGTTTGTTTCACGCGGCGAGGTCACACGCCGCGACGCCCTCGCACGTCGTTTCAGTCGGACGTGACCCGGCCTCGCACGCTGAAGCAGATGCAGACACTTGCTCGAAGTATGAGTGACTGAAAACGGTGTTTTGAAATGTGTTTCCAACTTGACCGTTTGTTTCCCTTATCCGGGGTTCCTGAGGTACGCGAGGGAGGAAGGTGTGCACTTCCCCTGCTGGAGGACTGAGGGCACAGGGCCCGTGGCTACGCTTTTGGGTCGGCCCAGGGTTACCTGCCGGCCCCCTCTCCAGGAAGGTTCATGTGCTGCTATGAGCGTCGTATGAGGACTGACTGACGACAGGGGAAGACGCTGGCGCCTGAGAAAGGAGAGTTTCTGGGCTCACTATCTGAACGGCTCAGAGACACACTGCACAAGCGAGTGTTGAAGTGACCCTCACACTAGTCTGTGGTGCCAGCTTGGTCACGTCACCCTTACTGGGGCTGAAACAGGAAGGGTGCCTGGGGTTTTTACAGTTTTTCACACTGGCGTTTCTCCCAGTCCATCTCTCCCATATCCGCTGCGGTAGATTAGCGTGCACCCCCTGGCAGCGAAGGCAATGGAAAAAGCTGCTGGGCCAGGAAATGAGAGCAAAACACACACGCCCGCACTGGAGCCTGCCGCAACTGTAAAAGCCATATGCAATACTGTAAATATGAGTGTGTTGGAGGCGCCCCCCGCCATGCTCCCTCGTTCTGATAGGCGTCCCCCCGGAGAGGCGGACACTAGTGAAATGAAGACATGAATTATTCATCCTCCAATGTGTATATATTTATACTGGGGGACGAAGAAAAGGCATCTATTATTCAGCGGGCCTCAGCATTATGAGATTTAACGTTGTTAAGTGTGAACAGTACCTCGGAGTCGGACCCAACGGCAATGCAGCGTGTGTGTGCGAGCGTGCGTGCGTGCGTGACGGGAATGTGCATGTGGCTAAAGCCGCACTCACACCTTGGCTTTCGAGACTGTGTGTGCTTGTGTACGCTCTCATAGTGTCCATATATGGGTAGCCATTGCTATTCAGACCACGTGGAGTGTGTGTGTGTGTGTGTGTGTGTGTGTGTGTGTATGTTGTGAATGAACCCCCCAGCAGTCCGGATGAGGGGGCAGCTAAAGATCATCAGCCACATTACCAGCTCTAACGAAGGGGCTTGTAGCGATCGATACCGCCTCCCCTCCACACGCTGCGTTCACTCTACTCCACACCTCCACAATTATACCTGCCTCTGTGGCTCTGGGGGACTCTGTGTTTAGAATGGTCTATCAAATCTAGTTCCCTAGGCGTGTGTGTGTGTGTGTGTGTGTGTGTGTGTGTGTGTGTGTGCGTGCGCGCGCATTAGTTGAGTGTCTGTTTGGAATGGTCTATCAAACCTAGTTACCTAGATAGGTGTGTGTGTGTGTGTGTGTGTGTGTATGTATTCATTAAGTGTCTGTGTTTGGAATGTTATATAATGGTGGTGTGTGCGTGTGTGTGTGTGTTTCTTGGTAATGGTACATAGCACCGAGTGACTCGATTATGTGTGTATCCGTTCCTGTAGTAGCGGTCCCATCCGAGGGCACCAGCCTTTGGTAACCCCGGTGACCTGAGGGCGCCCGCAGAGGGCCCACCCTGCACCCAGCCTCCCCTAACCCCAGCCACCACTCTCACCGTGAGCCACGCCACCCACAGCCTTCCGCTACAAATCAATTAGTCGAGGATTCGACCCGCCGATCGATCCGTCGATTGATCGGCCAGTCTATTACGCGATCAATCGGCCGATCCCCTCTGCACGAACCATTGACCTTTTAATAAAGTGACCTCCTAGGCAGAGGGAGAAGGAGCCACCGCCGGCCACGCGGGGAGGGAGAGAGCGCTGGGGTGGGAGCGTGCGGAGTGCCCCCCCGCCCCTTCCGCCCTGTCCCCGGAGCCACTGGGCTGGGCTGATGAAACCTTTTGACGAGGTCTCTGGCTGGGTAATGAGAGCGCTGCCTTGGCAAGGATGAGTTGAGGAGGGAGATGAGCTGAGGAGGGAGGAGCGGCGCCCAGCGAGAGGGGTTGAGCTGAGGCTAGACTGTAGCCTGAAGGGGGGAGTGTCTGTTTTCTAGCGGAGAGGGAAGGCAGAGAGGAGAGTGTCTGGGTTTTCTTCTATTTCAAAGATATGACGGAGTAGCACACTGGCAGCTCTCCCTCTGTCAGGGCTGGCCGGGACCAGGGAATAGTTTACAAAAAGCATGTGAACTGAAGTCTGAGGGGCAGGTTTTTGGAATTAATGGTGGGGATTGTGTGGCAGTGTGTGTCCACCGAAGATTTTCCACAGCATGACCATACTCAATCACTTGCGTGGACACACACAGAGACACACACATACACACACAAGCAGAAACAAGTTTCTCCTTCCAGAAACTCACAGGCAACTCAACTGGCAGTGTGCGTATGCGTGTGTGCGTGTGCGTGTGCGTGTGCCCGTGCCCGCTGGAGTTAATCCCCGCGCATTAGCTCATGGACAGGTGGAGGTGGAGGAGGCGTTCAGCCGTGTTGACCTCTGCACCTGCTGTCCGTCCGCGGCCACGACCTTTCATCCCCCCCCCCACCGCGGTGTGGTAGGAAACACTGAGCAGGCTCAGCCACCGCCTCAACGCTCCTCGCAGGGCCCCCCCCCCCCCCAATCCGCTGCCAATCCAGTGGGCGGCTAATCTGTGTCAGCTCCTGGCTCCGGATAAGGAGCCTTGGTGGTGGAGGATCAGCCCGGGGATGAGTTGACTCGAGGGGGATTAGCAGGCCTGGAGGCAGGGTGTTCCCCCTGGAGCTTTGTCTGATTCTCAGGGGATGATCTGGGACTAATGCAGGAGTACAGGATCTGTTGGTACAGTCTGCTCTGTCTAAATTGGGGACAGTGTCCCTGGGCGCGGATGTCCTCTTGTGGTAAATCCCCAAACACTTGCCAAGTTGAGAAGTGGAATGGAGAGATCCCTTCTATAGCCATAGCTTGAGGTCCTGCTGTGGGATGGTGTGTGTGTGTGTGTGTGTGTGTCTCTGAATCTGTGTATACTGTACGCTGAACGAGCTTAGGGAGGATGTTTATACACTGTGAGGAAATCCAGACGCATCACAAAGTATAGGTTCAGTTCTGCGGCTGTAGCACTCTGTGTGTGTGTGTGTGTGTGTGTGTGGTGGGGGGGGTGTGTGTATGTGTGCATAAACTATAAGTGGTTCCATCGTTATCCACTTGCCACTCATCATACAACAAGCTTACAACACAAATACGCTCTTTCTCCCTCTCCCCGTTACACACACACACACACACACACACACACACACACACACACACACACACACACACACACACACATTCTTTGAGGTGTCACGTCTATGTCTGTGAACATATAATCCGTTAGCAGGCAGAGGTCAATGACCATAGGTTACTAACTCTCTTTCTCTCTCTCTCTCTGTCTCTCTCTCTCTCTCTCTCTCTCTCTCTCTCTCTCTCTCTCTCTCTCTCTCTCTCTCTCTCTCTCTCTCTCTCTCTCTCTCTCTCTTCATCTCTTTAGTCATGAGCGCCTCACATCCCAAATGGAAGGATGAACGAGTGTCTCGTTAAAGGGTGTGATGCAGCGTGGCGGTGTCATGGGACGGGGATTAGAGACGGCGCTGACCTGTGTTTGATGAGAGGAGGGGGAGAGGGGAAGGAGAGGCCGGGGAATCGGAGGTCATTTAGCGCGGCTCCTCAAGAAGGCCCCGCTAACTGCCGGACGGCCATTATGAATCTCCCCGTTGTGCGTTGGGTCGATCTCCTCTGAATGAATGGCGGAGCAGAGTTTATGTGTTGGAGAGGCCGGCGACGCAGTCACACACACACACACACACACACACACACACACACACACACACACACCCATACAAACACCCATATGGCTCTCACAGTGGAGCCTGTGCCATTAAAACCTTCTGAAGAGCCCCAGAGGCCCACACCAGGTAGAGGAGCTGGCCAGAGCGACTCCCACTCATCTGCTCCTGCTCTCATTTATAATGTAGGTATCCTTTTTTGTGTGTATGATGGGCCTTTGATGTGCAACCAAGGTGGACGGGGGAACGGTTTACTGCAAAATAATAACAATGATCAAACGAGGGAAGAATTGGCGTTGTTAAGGCGGCCACATGAAGCCCTGTGGTGATCAATGCGGCAGGCTGGCAGGCTCTTTTAACGCCCCACTCACATAGGCGTGTCTGTGTCACACCAGCCTCCTCGATCGCCTGGTTTATATGACCGAATAATGTTAAATCAGTCACCTCTTCCTATTGATTGGTATACCTTTAAAATACACTTTCCATTGATTGACAGCGGAGTAATCAAATGACAGAGCAGGCCCACGAGCGCATCATTGATTGCGTCCTTTAACAATAGCCTGCAGGTTGGCCGCGGAGGACTTGCCTGATATGGTTGCGATGGTTTTTATGATGATAGATCACGAGTCGCGCGTTGCAAATGGCCCGGTAATTGCTGCTGAGCGCTCATCTCGCAGGAAGGCAAGACTCGCATTTGAAAGATCAAAAGGGAACAACTTTCTCTCCTCTCTCTCTCTCTCTCTCTCCTCTCCCCCCCCCCCCCCCCCCCCCTTCGTTATCTCCATGGCCTCCACATGAACCCGTGCTCAGTGAGAAACATGTTTTTTTTTTTGCCAGCGCGTGTCAAATTTGCTGCAGATGAAATGCGCCGGATTTGATGCGCTTGGCACGGCGCTCCAAACCCCTGCCGATACCAAAGAGGCAGCGTCACTGGTGACCGGAGTTTGACTCCTTCGTTGTCGAATTGTAGAAAATGACTGATTTCAGGGAGTCGGGGGGGGGGGGGGGGGGGGGCAGAAGGAGGGAGGGAGGGGAGAAACAGACACAAAGAGATGCGTCAGACCGAGAGGAGAGCTGATATAGGAGGGGGTTATGCGAGTCCTTGCTGCAACATCTAATGAGCGCGGCGGGTGCTCCCTCTCTCCGTCTCCGGGGGGATAATTAAAACTAAACTGTGTGCCGCCTGTTGCCATGGCGGGCGCCGGCGCGCGTGCCAGATGGATCGAGAGATGTTGCGCCTCTTTGATGCGGGGGGGGGGGGGGACGACGGAGGGCCGATGCCATGATCAGCGTGCTCGAGCACCGCCGCGCCCGCCATCACCGCCCCCGCCATCACCCCCCCCCCCCCCCCCCCCCCCCAAACCACAGCCGACCGCTCCCTGACCCCCTCTGACTACGCTGGGCTCCGTATCGCTTTCAAGTGTGAGGTTGCCAGACGCCGTGAACCGGCGCTCACCCCGTCTCCTTTCAACACGTCTGCCGTGACAGTACCAGAGGAGCGGGGTCGCAGTGGGGTGGTTGTAGCTTCTTCTTTTTTTAACGGGCTTTTCTTTTTTCTTCTTTTTTCAAACAGGCAGCCGGGCTCCTCTGTCAGGGCTGTGAGATAATGAGGGTTACTCAGGGGTCCTGCTAGAAGTATCTTTGAGGACCTTTACTTTTAGTCGGGCAGCTATTCGACAGCCCTCTTTGTGTAACAGGTGGGGTATGTGTTTTGATCATACATGTTACGACTGTCCTGTCCTATTTATAGCCCCGCCGCCTATATACTTGTTGACGTGTTGAAACAACACAACCGAATATGTGGCTGAGCAACACTTTTGTTCATTTATTTATCATTTTTGAAACTCTTACTTTATCACAACGCTGACTTCTGCCTGAACTCACTGGCCTAGATCCTATATATAATTGGCCTCTCCAGCACACTCCCAGCCTAACGTGGATGCAGAAATAGGCTAGTTCTCAGTTCAGCTCGGTTGAGGGAGGTGGGATTTACATAAACAGTGTTGATGAACGCAGCTCAAAGACTCCCTTGTCATTTTCACAGCCCAGTAAGAGACTGACGTTAACCTCACCTGAAAGCTAAGAGCTGTTTGTCGCTGCGTTGTCGCGACGTCGCGTCGATAGAACAACACGGTCTGGGCTTTTCACAGCGGAGCACCACGGTCAGAACTGGGCTGGGAGGTCGTCCGAAGTGCACGCTCTGAAAAAACAGAACTTCAACGGCAGCGCATTTTATTTCTTTTCGTTCCGTTGCCTCTGTGCCTCCTTCATTGGATTTTGAAATGAAATCAAGGCTAGGGGGTCGGGGTGGGGTGGGGTGGGTGGCGGGGGGCACTCCCCTCTAATGCAGTTGGTTTGTGTGATGGACCTGACCAGGGAAAAAACACTGGGCTATCGTTTCACGTTTGGCCTGTCGAAACTCCTTGGCTACTTCGGCTGACGGTGGATCTCATTGTCTCGCCGTACGGCGGGGGGGCACCCCGGAGGACTTTGGGAGCGCTCGCTTCAGGACCCCGATAGTCCTGTCCGCTCCCACACTGGTCCTGCTGCTGACGTCAGCGGAGTCGTCCTCCCTGCACCTGAGGGAGCTATCTCCAGTAGTGGCCCAGCCCTAACCCATCTCTTTAAAGCGTACGCACTTCCCTCTCGGTGGAACTTGGCCTCCGTGTGGCTGGGGGTCCTCCAGAGGTTTGAATATCGGGGGTGAGACCTCGAGGTCTTCTTCTCTCTTGACTAGTCTACCTCGTCCTCTGTTTCCCGCCGAACGGTCTTTTCCTCGGTCTGGCAGGTCGTTACGATGCTGCTGTGCTCCGTGCATCCCGGTCCACCGTTGATTCAAACACGGTTCGTTTGGCCGTTTCCCTCCGTTCATTTCTTACCTTTCCTGCTTTATCCCGGCCCTTTTATCCTGGACACCGTCGTTAGCGGCCCCACCTTCAGCGTTGTCCTCTGGCGGTGGGTGGACCGGCAGCCTCATCAAACCCAAACGGGAGTGTGTGGGTCCCCAGGCGGCGTGCGAGGGGTTAAACCCCGTGGCTGGACCACGTCTTTAGGAGCCTGGTTATTGCTGCAGTATGTACTCTATTGCTTTTCTGTCTACTCCAACTAATTATTCAGGAGCAATTACACGCACAATAACCGTGCGTTTGAATGGAAACACGTGTGGCCCTGCACGGAAAGCCGTAAAGCTGGGGGAGAAAATTGTCTGGGACTCTGGGGACGGAGGGCACAAAGGGAAAGTGGGACACTTTACGATCGGCGTGCGCGCGTGCAAACCCCAAAGGCACACACCACGGCACACACGCACGCACACACACACACGCACACACACACACACACACACACGCACACACACACACACACACACACACACACACACACGCACACATCCATAAGTGTGGTCGCATCGACACACATGCGAAAGACACGTACATTAGCCACAAATGAGACATTCCACCCCCGGCCAGGGTGTTTACGATACACAGAGGGGGGAGAGTTGTCGCCCCCAGGCCTTGTAAACCGGCTACGGTAACCTGCCCCCCCCCCTCACCCCCTGGCTGGGACAGAGAGATAAAAATGGCCCCCCTAATTGATTCCCATTCATCGATCTCTGTGTGGCCCTTGTGCCTTCGGGACCCCCATTGGAAGCCTGCAGCGGTCCCGTGACTAATGTGTTGTTAAGTCCAGGAGAGAAAGAGATGAGAGAGCGAGCGGAGGCCCGCTCCACAGTGTGAAATGTAAGCCTGTATAACGGGCTGCCCACAGCTAATGAGCCTTCCCGGACCCGCCACCCTACGCCGCACTTACAAGGCCTCTTAAAAAATGGAAAACGGCTGACATTTTTTGGAACGCCGAACTAACTCTCGCGCTCTCTCACTCTCTCTCTCTCTCTCTCTCTCTTAAAGTTTTCTCCCTCATTCCACAGAACAACTCGTAGCATCCATTACCTCCCAAAGTGTTGAGACAGCATAATCTCCCCCCCCCTCCTCTCTCCCCCCTCCGTCTGCGCGTAAATGGAGCTTTAATTAACAGTAAAAACCATGCCGACTTCGAAAGGCAGTAATGACGTTTTTACGCCGGGGATAATTTACAGCGGTTGTGAATCGTGGCGGACAGGACCGCAGCGTAAGCGGTGTGTCCGTGCAGCAGCGGCAACAGCAACAGCAGCAGCAGGCCCCCACAGCTTCGGGGCCTTTGTCCGCCCGTCGCCGCGCACCAGAGAGCAGCGAGCCCCCGCGTGGACGGACGACGTCTCCAGATGTGGGGACGTGTTGCGCGCCGTGGTTGTCGTGCCGACGGGCCTGGCTGAGGAGCCGTTGAGGTGAGACAAAGGGCAGCTCTGTAGCGGCGGTGGTCGGGGGCGGGGTCAGGGACGTTGTCTCCAAGACTACGCTGTCACACGCTGGCATGACTCACTGGCAGCAGGTGGACAGAAGGAGGGGAGGCTGGAAACGCCTCACTCTCCTTCTCTCTCTTCTCTTTCTGTCTCTCTCCATATCCATTTCTAGCTTTCTTTCTCTCTCGCTCCACTCCACTTTCCTACCTTCCTCCAGGCTAACGTTGATTGTGGGGTGGGATACGTTGGCTGATATGTGATTCAGCCAGCCAAACACAGGGACGACCCCCCCCCCCCCTTCATGCTGCTGCCCACTGTACCTGGGGTTTGTGAAGAGCCATGGTACAGTATAACCCTGTCTGTCAGCCTGACTCCATGCCTGTCTGTCTGTCTGCCTGTCCTGTCTGTGTATGGACACATGTCTCTCTGTCTGTCTGCCTGTCTGACTGTTGGTCCGTCCACGGCACCCACCCACACCAGTGTCCTCCGTCTGTCTCCGTGGACCACAGCGGCTGTCGGACATGAGCTCCACAGCTGCCTGCCTCGCCCGGCCAGCCTGCCGCCCAGTTTCCCCTTTCACGTTCAGAGTGGGGCCCCGCCACCGACGGCTCTTCTTCAAAGGGCTGAACTCACGCTCACCCCGGACCCCCGCCCCTGCGCCTGCTGCTCCCGACAAGCCTTTCAAGCTCGGCCCCCTGCAACCAGCGCCGCGCGGGGTGCCCCCTGCTCCTCCTTCCTGCTCCGAGCTCCACTCTCGCCGGGGAGAAGAGAGAGAAAGGGGGGACGGGGGAGGACGAGGTGGGGGGAGTTAGGTGAGGATGCTGCTTTAGAAAGTAACAGAGGAGAACGGATCCCGAGTTGGACGTATCCCCCCCGCTGGCCGGGGGTGGTGCTGGAACGTCTGTGGGCCCCCCTGCCGAGCGCTGAACTTCTCTCTTTCTCTGCTTCTCTCCCCCCTCACACTCCTCTCTGCTCCTCCGCTCCTCGGGGGCTTAGGGGTAACCATAGCAGCAGGAGCAGCGGAGCACAAAACCTTCTCCACGTACAGAATACTCAGGTCACTTGACTGACTGACTGACTGACTGACTGACTGACTGACTGACTGACTGACTGACTGACTGACTGACTGACTGACTGACCGATGATGGCCGCTTGATTTGCTAGCGGAGTCTGAGGTTGTTCGGCCGGCATGCATTGTGCGTGAGAAACGCAGATTCGAAACAGAGTGTGTGTGTGTGTGTGTGTGTGTGTGTGTGTGTGTGTGTGTGTGTTTGAGAGAGAGATCCGGCTGAGTCACGCACTGTACAGCTCAGCGTTCAGGCTGCTGTGTTCAGGCCTGCTGCCGGTCTGACGGTCTGCTTCACCGTGCGTCTCTGTCCGTCTCCGTGTCTCTGCCTGCCTACTTGTCTGTCTGCCTGCCTACCTGTTCTCTGTCTCTGTCTGTCTGTCCGTGCGTGTGTTTTTTTTTTTTTTTGTCCAATCTATCCCCTCTGAGTCTGTCGCTGCGGACAGGGAACACGCCGCCAACGTCGACGCGCTGCTTCCAAGTACAGAACACTCCCGCCGTTGGTCCAGACAGTCTTCTGGGTTCCCGAACAGAAGAAAAACAGAACCTGTCCCGCTCCCACCCAGTCTGTTGTTGATCGCCTGACACAAACACCCCTTTCTCTTTTTTTTTCTTTCTTTTCATTCTCGCTCTTTAGCCACAAAGACCGGGGCTGTGACGTTGCACAACACCCTCGACGGGATGCTCCTGTTCCACCAACCTAGCAACTAGGCTGCAATTGGCCGAGAGGGATTGCGTTCCCGGCGTGTGATTGGAGGGCAGGGCTGCTGAGCTGTCGGGCAGGGCAGGGACAGAAACAGAGGGGGAGCTATGTGAGGGAGGGCGGGACAGGAGATCACACTTGGCCACAAGGACGTGGGTGGGTGTGTGTGTGTGGGTGTGTCAGATTGCGTCTCCTAAATTGCGTGAGTGATTAGCAGTTTGGGTGTGTCCGCGTGAGTTAATCAATGTGTGTGTGTGTGTGCGTGTGTGTGTGTGTGTGTGTGTGTGTGTGTGTGTGTGTGTGTGTGTGTGTGTGTGTGTGTGTGTGTGTGTGTGTGTGCGTGTGCTTGAGTATGGTTTTGCTTCGAAAATCACATTCTCATGGGGGCTTGGGTCTGTGCACTTGCGGTTGTGTGGATAAAAGAGGCAGCCGCAGGAGGGGGTGTGTGTGTGTGTGTGTGTGTGTGTGTGTGTTTATTACTGGGGTGGGAGGGGGGGCGAGTTCCAAGTTCAAAACATTGATGTGAACAAGAGCGGCGCCGAAAGTGATGATAAAAAGTCGAGTTCAGCCCAGCAGAGTCAGATGGATGACCCACTCTCAAGTTCCACAGAGCATTGCCAGAAGCACTGCTCCCCCCCCCCATGTCTTGTTCCTCCCTCCCTCCTTCCGTTATCACTCCCTCTGAATCCTGCCTCCTCTATCGCTCCTCCATCGAGTGAGTTTGTCCTTGTCCTCATCACTGGTTTTATATACTGGATGTCCTGAACTGTCTTACTGGAATTTCGTGGTAGACCAGTCAGTC
>JAPMUY010009346.1:0-83362 GCA_026901105.3 Galaxias olidus
TTTTTCACTTTGATTTTTGGGGTGTCTTTGAATTCAGCCCTCTGTAGGTTGTTCATTTTCATTTCCATCAAACAATGTGGCATCCTTTCGTTCCTAACACATTACCCAGTCCATATCAGTATAGATATCCAGCAAGATTTTTTTCCCCATTGAGATCTGATGTGTTTTCAAAGTGTTCCTTAAATTTTTTTGAGCAGTGTAGTTCAAGTGTCAAAATGTCAAATCCAACCAAAAAACGACTAAACTCAGATATTTACAAAAAATGAATGTGACTTGGCTTTATGGTGTTGGACTTACACACTTTGGATAGACCACCAGTTTTTGAAGAAAACAGAGTGATGAACTTCATAATTTCTAATGGGTGCCAGTATATGAAAGTTTCATCTCACTGCAATGGACAAGTTCTGAAAATTTCAGAGCTGTAACCCTAAAGGCCTAGACCTGGACATGTGTGCCAAATTTGGTGCATTTTTACGCATAGGAAAGCCGAGTTCAGGTGGGAATAATAATAATAATAATACGTCCAATTACAATAGTTGACCGGCTGTACCAGCCGGCCACCTAATAATACTAACGATAACAATAGTTGACCAGCTGTACCAGCCGGCCACCTAATAATACTAACGATAACAATAGTTGACCAGCTGTACCAGCCGGCCACCTAATTAAAGTTACCTAATAATAATAATACTAACGATTACAATGGTTGCCCGGCTGCACCAGCCGGCCACCTAATGAGACATTAGGTTTGGGTGGACGATAAAGAACAATTATGACAGTTGAGTAACAGGCTTGAAATGTAGTATTCAGAGATCAGGTTAATGGGAGTAACAGTAATATTAATATTGTAAATGACAGCAAGACCACCCCCTCGACCAGATGGACGAGGTTTACAGATGCATTGATAGTTAGGGGGAGCAACCTGGTTAAGGGTTAAGGATAGACAAATTCCCCAGGCTGTTGCCAGGTTTCACATAAAACAAGAAGGTTCAGGTGGTTGTCCAATATGTATTGACAGAGGGGTAGGGCTTTATTGTTAAGAGACCGGTTGTTTAAGAGGGCAAAGCTAAATTTTGAAGATACAGCCTTAGACAAGTCAGTAAAAGGAAATGTGCGAAGGCAGCCATTGCTAAAGAGCGGTGGTAATGCGTGAGAACAGGGGAACAAAATGTAGTCCACAATGACGGGATGCTGCAGCCATCGGAGAAGTGGGGAAGTGTACAGACAGACCGGTTATATTTGGAGCCTCGATGACGATAGGGGCGGCGACGGAGAATGCCAGATGAGCGTAATGATTTATGCATCCAGGGGAGACGACCAGTATTTCATAGGTCGCTTGTTAAGTTTACGAACTTCAGCTGTGTATGGCTACTGCAAGACATCCTGTCCGCTTGATGGCACTGTTCACCACCCAGGTAGCTAGTTAGGTAATGAGACTGTCCTGTGGGCAAGAAAAGTAAGATTCATGGCCGAAAGTGTACAGATGCAATCCGTGATCATATCCGATTTTTTTATTCAAACCCGTTGCTAAAAATGAGTGGAATACCGGGAACCGATGTTATCCAGATTACCAACCTGTCATCAGCCGTGAGTAGCGAGCAAATGCGCACTCTTTTCGGCTTTCTTGGGGATATCGAGGAATTTCGTCTTTACCCCCCGGAGTAAGTAGCTAATGTTACCATACTAGATGTGAATGTAAGATAAAGCTGCACCCAGGCTGTGCGGCCTTGTTACGGCATAGCTAGCTATCTTTATTTGCTGCTGCCTATTGCTTTCAACGTCTAATTGCTTAAAACTTAACATAACTACAGTGTCTAATGCTAACGCGAGATGCTATAAAATGAAGCTAGTTCGCATGTCATACATTTTCTGCTGGCTAAATGTGTATTTTATTTTCTGTTACAGCAATGCACCTCTTTCTTTCTCATCTAAAGTGTGTTACATAAAGTATCGAGAACCTTCCAGTGTTGGTGTGGCCCAACATTTGACCAACACTGTGTTTATTGACCGAGCTTTGATAGTCGTTCCATGTGCAGAAGGTGAGTATGGTTAGCTAGCTAGCTAGTTTAATGTGTGACTGAATTTGTCTATCTGCCACAGGGTGTTGGTGTCTGCTCTCTCCCCCCACCCCCCGTAGGATACTGTTCAGATTTCAAAGGGATGGGATGCATTTTTGGGCTGACCTTCAACTATGAAATAGTCAGTTTCTATTTGTGTCAGACATATAACTATTTGTCATACTATGAGACCAAAAGTATATCTAATTGTTGTGTACTGTACACCTGATCTATGAGCACAACAAGACGGCAGCAATGAATTGGATGTTTATACAATGGTATTAAGAAGAGGTGAAACCGTTAAAGCTATGGATATCTGCCATTTTTATAGTACAGTACTCGAAGATATCTGTACTGTGTCAGAAAATTGCTTTTTTGTCTCTGGGGGTTTTAATGTGATTTTTGAAACGAGTACGAAACTAGCAGTTCCATCTTTACACAGTGAGGTCCTAAAGTCTGAGTCCTTTACCAAGATCTCATTGCTTCTGTGGAAAACTTGGAACTTTTTACTTGAAATGTACATTGTTTTCAAAGACTGAAATTCTTAGTCCTACTACTCAAAACCTACAAGCAATTTGGAAGCAGCATTTAGGTTTGAGGTTGTCTTTTTAGTTTCAGGGCTAGTTTCACCTATTTGATAGCCTTTGATTTCCACAAATCGGCTAAACACTGAATAAAGAGAAATGCAACTGTATTCCATTGTAATACATTGTCCCTTCTGTCTTAAAATTGCATGGAGGAGGATTCATTTTCCAGAAGAACAATAATGATTGGAAACACCCATCAATGGACTTTTTGAAGTCAAAGTGAGAGCAAAAGTATCTAGTTTAATCAATACGTGAAAAAATACAAACTGTAATTAAAGCAATGGAAGAAGTATTGGGAGATATGGTACTTTCGTTAATATTTGCCTATGTTTTGACTTATTATTAAAATATGCGGTAGCACTTGTGCTAGTAAAATACGGTGTAGCACTTGTGTTAGTAAAATGATATGGGTAATGATATATTAACAGGGAAAAAGGTGTGTTAGTTCTTTACAAATAATAAAAAAATAACTTTGGTTTTGTGCTGAGACTATAGAACCCCACTGTAAAATCGGTACATTTCACTGTTGGCCTTGTCTACCCCTCAAATAAGAAATTAACATGTCAAGTCAGCATCTAATCACTCAGCACATTTCACTCAGCCTACGCTAGTTTCAAAGAAATCGGATATTGCTAAACCATAGGATTTGTTTTTGTAATCTAATCTGCTAATTCTGATGCAGTAATTTCAAGGAAAGATCTTGTATCAAAGCAGCAAACTTAGTCTTTTTCTCTCTTGTTTTGTTGATTTTTCTTTTGTTTTCTTTTATCTCACTCTTTTGGAGCCACACATACCGTTAAAAATCGTCACACCTAGGATTGACCTACTCTCCCTCTCTTTCAATTGAAATGTTTTTGTCCACGTGACTTGGTGCTGGATGGCTACTGAGTTTATTAATTTGGTTTTGTATGTTTTTTCTGTGTGATTATGTGTGCATATCAGATGACTAGACTGGCCCAGCTGTTACACTAGCCTGAGTCAGGCATTGTTTTCCAAGCCACTATCCCCGATCGGGCCAACGCAGCCTTCAAGGGGGGGATGTGACCAGGAGAATAGCCTGCTGAACCTTCCAAGATGGACACCTTGTCTCTTTTTGTTTATTTTTTCTTTTCTTTTTTTTTTGGTTGGTTTCTTTTCATACTTCTCTCATGTTGTCCCCTATCTGAACACTCTAGACACTACTAAATTGCATTATATATCTCTAGCATTGTTTTTTTTTTTATGTTTATTATTTTTGGTTTGCTGTTTTTGTCCCACCTCCCCCCTTTCTGTCTTCCACAGCTACAGCTTGTGTGTGATTGAATTCTGTCCATGTGGCCATGGCGCCCAGGTGGAATATGTATCACACGCTGGCTGCTTTGAAGATGACTAACACTTGATTCTCTTTGTCTCCTGCTTTTGTTCTTGTACGATAGAACCGTAGGCCTATACCTTTAGAAGAAGCCTCTATTTGAAACCCATATCTGCAGTGATTTTTCTTTTAGTTGTAGGCTGAAACAGGCTGACATTGTTGTTTCTTTCTCCTGTTTCATCATGTTTTGTTGCATTTGAAGCGAAAGTCTACTCCTTGTTTTTAGGGCTTTGCGAGTCTTAACGTGGATGCTTTGATATATTTCATGTTTTTAAGGAAATATGGTGATTTATTTAACATTGGTTAATTCACTTTGATGCTTCCCGGGCTTTAATTGGTTCATACCCTTCTTGATGTTTTGGTGCACCTAGTCTAAGTCACTATCCAAATAGAAATACTCACCTCATCATCTAGTTAAGGGTTGTCCGTTTAGCTCAACTCTCAAAGCCGTCTGATTAAACCATCTTTGAGATTTCAAATCCTAAGTGGTTGTCTTTTGGCAACGTTTTTGGCTAAACATTCCTCAGATTCCTAAAAATGTTCTTTTTTCTGTATCTGATGTTCTGTGTGCTATTAGTGATGCAGCCATTGAGAACGGTTGTCTTGTGTTGCACACCTTTCCAACACTGCGAAACGGTCGCCCCACTGGAAAAGCGCCCATGCTTGATATCGTATGGTTCATGACCAATATGTTTCCAGTACAGGTGACCCATCCCTCAAAGTGTTCACTCATTCTCTGCTTTCTTTTGTTTTGATCTATAAAAGGGAATCAAACCCTATTTTCTTTTGTTTTTGAAAAAAAGTTTCATCTTAACATGTCTGTTCATTGGCAATGCAAAATTCACTTGAGGGGGATAGCTTTGCTACAGTTAATCAGAAGTGAAAGATGCTCAGTCCTCCAAGATGGTAGCCAATAGAACAATAGTGTCTATCTGGAAGGTTATGTTTTCTTTCTCTCTCTATCTCTCTCTTTTAGATTACAAAGGGGCTAAGTGTGCAAACATTGTGGAGACAGAGGGAACTATAACTACTCCATGACACAAGCTAACAGTTGTTTCTATCCCCACAGGAAAGATTCCCGAGGAGGCCAAGGCCTTGTCGCTCTTGGCGCCGGCCACCCCAGTGCCCACTTTGATGCCTGGCGCGGGACTGCTGCCCATCCCTACGCAGCCCCATCCATACTGTAAGTGCTCTCTGACTTTTCTCTATTTTAATTGTTTTATTTTTAAAGTCATGCATTATTTCTGTCTTTAAGGTATATTTTGGATAAATATTAAATATGTTTTGTTTGTCTGTTTAGCCGCAGCTGAGCACACCCCTGGCCACTCTGACAGCATTACCTGCTTCTCTGGCTATGGACCTTGGGGCATCAGCGGTGTCGGCCCAGCCCCCCCTTATGGGGAACGTGGACCCTTCCAAGGTGGATGAGATCCGGAGGACAGTTTACGTTGGCAACCTGAACTCACAGGTACAGTTTCTTTCTGTGGGACACTGCGATGTATATATGTTCTGCCTGATTCTGGTTGGTGTTTGTTTTTTATCGTTACGCCTTTTCTGTCATTTATTATAAACATTCCGCTTTTTTTTACTCTCTTTTGGCCACTCCAATCTTTAGGTCACCTGGATGTTTGGCATAAAAAAACATTGCATTCTGTTCAGTGAGCACCACTGTACTTTGTAATTACTAGAAGCGCTTACATGGTGTCTGCAGGGTCTTAAAAAGTAATAAATCAATTTAGCAAAAATGAAAACGTCTTAACTGCCGTTTTACGAGGTATTTCATTTTTTTATTATTTTTTTTTATTTAATGTGTCCATAGAGTTTCTATCGTAAACGTTTTCGTGAATTTACTTATATTGTGTAGCTGTTTAATTTGTCTTTGTTAATTAGTAAACATTTATTAATGAAAACAAGTTTAATAAATTGGCAGTTGACTGAGTGTTGTGTTAGATAGCTGTCAGTCCATTCGTTGTTCGTTCTGTGTAATTAATTGGCGACCAATTTGTGTAAAGCGCTTTGAGTCTCGAGAAAAGCGCTAAAAACTAAATAAAATTAATTATTATTATTAGTTGAAGTCTAATCTAGAGTACTACTTCCAAACTTTTCCCATTATGAATCTTATTTTAAAAAAATAGTGTGTTTTAAAATAGTGTCTCAAGTATCCTTAAAAAATCTTTCTTGGTTTCTTCCAGACTACCGCTGCTGAGCAGCTTCTGAGTTCTTCACAGGTGGGCGACGTGAAGTTTGTACGCATGGCAGGGGACGGTGACTCAGCCTACACGCTTTGCCTTTGTGGAGTTTGCCAACCAGGAGTCTGTCTCCCGAGCACTGACCTTCAACGGAGTCATGCTTGGGGACCGACCTTTGAAGTAGGTCTAGTTTTTTTACCTTCAGTTATCTTTTTACTCTCTTTCTCTGTTGTGTGAAGACAATTTACCCCATTGTAGTAAAGTTATGAGTTTGACATGGTTTAATTCTAAAAATGACCATATGCTTATGAGATGAAACCACTTGTTGGACACCAACTGTTTCTGTTACATCGCTCCTTACAATATGATTTATTATATTACAAATGTTACTATAACAGTGCGTGTGTTTCTGTTAGGATTAACCATTCCAACAACGCCATAGTGAAGCCCCCTGAGCTGACTCCGCAAGCAGCAGCTAAAGAGCTGGAGGATGTGATGAAGAGGTGAGAGAGGCTCAGGCACCATTGCTGCAGCCATCGAACCAGTCAGAGATAAAAATATATCACGTTGATGTATGGATACTAGGGTTGTGTAACTTATCAATGACATCATGATGTTTCCATGATATCACCATGTGGCAATCACGTCGTGATGTTTACAGTTGGTGTCACTTTCTGATTGAACAGTTACCAGATATTGTTTAGAATTTCCCTTAGATATTAGCTTGTAACACTGAACTCGGACAACAGTCAAAACGTAGCACAATGTAATCTTTAAGGCTAATCATTATCCGAAAAAAATTGTGCGTGTAAGAACTCTGTTGATGCTGCAAACGAAGTCCTATGGGTTTGGCTAGCAGCCTGCTCTCCAGCGTTATGCATTGCTCCGGTCAAATGGTTATATGCCAGTTTATTCTGACACATTCTACATACAACCTATTTTCCACTTTATGTACAATGAAAATACCACAAACTGCACGGTTTTACGAGATGTCGCCTTTGTCACACTTTTCACCTTGCTTTTGGTTTAACTTGCGGGCCGTGGAGCGAACAGGCCAATGCGTTGTGTTTCCCTCAAGTATTTTTTAATCTGCCGCTGTTAACATTATGGCCATTTTAATTAGGGAGACATGACGTTTCAGCATCAACGTTTAATATAGACTAATCGCGCACATCCATAACAAACTAGCAAGAATGTTGTCAAATCAAATTTGCAACAACCTTGCTTAATTCCATTAAAGTATTAAATAAAAAAACAATGAATACGCCATATAGGAAAGTGTTTCTTTTAAATTACCAAAATGAGCTAGACCCCCCATCCCCCCCACACACACACATTTAAAAGGTTTTATGCAAATGGCCCAAATCTTCACTTATATAAGCAGCTTGTGCCACTGCATCTGCAGGCAGCCTTTCAAGGAACAGACAGCCAATTTAGCCAGCTCTTAAGATAGTTTATATAATTCTGTGCTTAGAAGACAATCTTGAGCTATTTTCCTTTCAGTCCCCTCACCAAACAGTGGTTACAGAATTAGGTCCCCCCACCAATGTCTAAACCAAAGCTACGCCCTTGTAATTGTAAAACGTACCTAATTATGATAGTTAACTGCGGTACTTCATGTATGTCCTGTCCTGCGTGAGAGGGTTGATTTCACCAAACTAAGTTGAGAGGGTTGTCGGCTGGAGAGGCAACTTTTGAATGTGTGTATATGTTGGGTGCAGGGAATCAGTGAGGCTTTTTTAGTTTTTTTCTCTCTTAGAAGTGGCACGTAAATGCATGGTTGAAAACTCAATGTTTAATCAATATCTATATTACAGCTGTAAGGTAAAGCATGCTTCAGTCTGTATTGATTGGTCCAACCTCAACCATCTCTCCAACCATTCTGATGAGATTTCAATGTTGATTCAACGTACCCATGCTATCTGGGTAGGCTTTAAGTGTGAACATATCAGATTGGTATATTTCAATATGTTTGGTCTAATAAATAGCCTAAATGTATTGTTTGAAATATAACTGCAGCAAGCTTTAAGTTAATAATAGGCTAGTTGCGTGTTTTTGAGATCACAGGCCTAACTCTACTATGTTTGAAGTCACTCAGCTGGCAGGCTGGAACAACAGTTAACCGTTAACAGTAAACCTATTATTATTATTATTATTATTATTATTATTATTGTTATAAAATAGGATTACCAAATAGGATACAAAAACTGTTATTGTAGAATTATCTTGTATACTCCTCAATATTTATTGTGCTGGGATCACCAGTTGATAGGCAACGATTTTAGGAATTTGAAGAGTGTTGGTTGGTTTGAGTCTTATCATTTCAGTAGCTTAAATAATTATTCAATATAATGCAAATAGCCTAAATTTATAATAAATAAACACAAAAAAGCTACCAGGTAGCTTAAGCCACGCCCCCCTACTGCTCAAGGCTGTTTCCGATGCATGTAACGGGTTTATTAGCAGTCGTTTGACCTAGGGCTTTTCGTATTCTAGCGGATACAAAGAAACGGTCTTCCAGTCGCTCAGGGAGATCCAGGCGTTCCCACACTAGGTCGCCATCCCACTCCCGCTCAAGGACACACAGGAGGAGGTCCAGTTCAAGGCCCAGGTAAGATGCTGGTGCACGTGAAGGAACAGGGAACCATCCCCCTGGCACTAGTTTTCACTTCTTTGTGGCCTTGCAGGACCAGACTGAACACAGTGTAGTTCTAACAAAAAAACCTACCGAGACTTTATGATGTGAGCATTCATTAAAAGCTGCAAATGGTCCATTTACATTTTCTTAATTTCTTTCTTATTGATTGGTCACATACTTTTTAAAAGAAGTAATTTTGCATTTATTTATTTTATGTTGTTGTGATTTGTGACTACAAATTTATTGTAAATTGCTCAAATTATATTTGATTAAAATCTTAATCTGATGAAAAGCACAGTGGAAGATGATTTTAAAACTAGTGCTGTCTTTGTCGATTATATTGACTCATATATATAACACTTAATATTATATTATAATAATAATAACTATTATTATGATATTATTATTATATATAATTCTGCGAAGATAAACATTTAAATCATATATGCATCCAGGAATTTAATAATTGTTTGTATCTAGTTTGACACAATGTAACAGCCTTCAAACCTTCCTTTTCTCCTACAGAAACAGAAAGTTGCTCCAGGTACAAGCCCAGGGTGAGTGACTCCCGCAGTTCCCATGGTAGCCACAGAAGGTGGTCACACTCTACAGACCGGAGGCACAGCCGCAGCCGCTCCAGGTAGGGTATAACAGTCTGAAACCAGAGTGCCGTAGTCAATTACCAGCTGTCACACAATGTATTGAATTGCCTATTGAGTTTAAGGTATTATAGAAGCTTCTTTAATATCCTTTTTGAGTGTGATAGTTGTAGACATAAATAGGACTTAGACACAGTCTCAATGTCCCTCAGGGACAGCTGGAAAAAACAGGTGGAGAAAATGAAAGGCAAGGAGGAGAAAAAAGGCATGGCAAAACGCCCCTGCCAATCCTCAAAAGCCTCAAATCCCCTCACGTCACACCTCAGCAGCAGGTCAGCAGAACAGCAGACACAATGCTTGAACTCTGACCTCTGCACTGAGGACAGCTCAACTGATATGACATAACAACACGGGTGTTACAATTGTGCGTATCATTGGTGTAATTGAAAAATGTCTGCTTAAAAAGGTCACTTGTGCGTTTTTTTCCTAATACACAACATTTAAGTACATAAAGAAAAACTTAAGAGATTGGGGGCCGTTGAGGTTGATGGAGTTCAGAAAAATCAGACGTGGCAAAAATATTTTGGATGAACCAATTTTTTGGTCTTTCTAGCTTGTGATCCATCCTATTAAATCCTTTAATAACGTTTACATAATAAAAAAAGATATATATATTTTAGAACATGATCAGGAAATTGTCAAATTTACCAAATACTCAACACAAACCTGTCAGATGTCTTGATCTCAAAAACTTTTTGTGTCAGTAATAACCCGGTCTCCAAATTGCCACTTTTAGAGGCCACAGGAAGAGGAGTAGAAATCGCTCCAGAAGCCCGCGAGGAAAGCCAGCCCCTTCACCTAAGAGGTAGGACACGTACTAAGAATGTTTCATATTTCAATATACACATAATAGGATGTTGCATAATATAATTTATGCCATACTCCAAGATGAGCACTTCAGAAGCCAATATTTTAGAATGGACTTGGGTTGAGAGCCGATATGTCATTGGGGTTTTAACTGGGCACCTCCATCCCGGAAGTTTCTTTAATTTGAGCCCATGACACCTCTAGAAGGCTTAACAGAACATTGTTCAATTCGTCCCTAACCAAGCCTTGAGGGAAGTATATTCGTTGAACTTTTCTTTTGCAAGTGTTGTCAGGGTTTGTCATGGAATGATTTGTCATGAAAGGTAAGACGTGGCTTAATGACCAAAGTTACCATAATGTACCTTTTCATTGCTGCTGAAATATGAAATATATGTGTATAATATACACCTGGTCAGATATTTACGATCCCCCTTGTTAACTTTTAACAATTTGACCACTGCCAATGCCTACAAGCATGTATGGCAATAAACCAGTCAAAATAGGTCCTGAAATTGCTTTGTTATTTATGTTTACAGAAACCAGTATAAATAATGTTTCTTTTAAAGATATACCTTAATTGAACAACCAACTGAATAAGTTTAAGTGTCATATGAAAGTGTCAAGTATAATTTGAAAGCTGATACATTGTAATTTCTTAAGCTGTGCTAATTTGTTGTATAAAATACACACTCGGTCTAAGTGTTCATCATAATTCATCTTTGAAATGTAATGTAATCAATAGTTTCCAATGTCAGATATTTGAAACTGGATCTTTATTGAACAAGATGTCCGTCATGTCTGGGCAAACTTTTTAACTCAAGTGTTCACATTGCAAATAATTTACCTGCTTAACACTAAACCAAAATCTGTGTGCACTTCTGGCTGTCTCGCCGTGCATGGGACGGTGGAGTTATGCACACAAAATCGTTCTAAACTAATAATCTAGCAATCCTTCCTATCCATCCAAAGAGGTTTTCAGGTTTAACCCAAATTGGGTGGCTAGTTGTGTCTCAAATGTAGAGCATTGAATCCTATGTGATACTAGCTAGCTAGTTAAAAAATAGACACTGCCATTTATTTGGATGATATTTATCAAGTTGAATGATTAGCCACACTGATATTTGTTTTCCAGAGGGAAGAAAGACAAGCGACGAGACCGAGGACGGGAGAGCAGCCGAGAGCGAAGGGAACGGTCCTCTTCTAGGAAGAAAAGCTGCTGGGGAAAAGACAAAAAGACAGAGCGAAAAGCCAAACCTGTAAAGGTAGGAAGGTCGAACAACCTTCTGATAGCAAATTGTCAGTAGCTTTTTAAGTCAGGCTGGTCAAAAAGTAATCTTAGGTTTTGGTGAAACACTTCTGCTGTTTGTGACAAAGTAAACACCTGTAAAGTATTCAAGACTGGGCTGACCTAATAACTAGAAGAAGTGGTCTATGTTTTGAGAAGGGATGAGTTGATCACTAGTGGAAACCCCCAATTCATCTGACCTTGATTAACGTTAGATAACCTGACTGTGAACACTGGCCTGTTTTTCAAACTCAAGAGCCTTATCAGGTCCTTTTTAGTTAGAAGACTACACGTTTTGAGTGATTTTAGTTTTTTCATCCTCAGAGACACAAGTCTACAAAGTGTCCTGAACTGGAATGGCACAAGAAATGTAGGACTTGTTTTAGTGGAAGTTCTTTGCATTTAAAGGGGACATTTGAGAAAGGTAGTTATTAATACTTGAGGAAGGCTAGAACTATGCATATATGGTCATGGGAAAGAATAGTTGCACCCTTGTCTTGCAGTTTTGTTTTTTAACTATTGTTTGCTAACATGTCCTTTTAAATCAGATAATAGAAAATGCCATTGACACAAATTATTACATTTTAGAATGCCAAATTCAGGGGGCAATTCCCTGGTTAAAGTCTCTTGCCTAATTTTGAGGCTAACTAGAAAGGCCCTACTAGACCTGCTTAAATCAAGATTAATCTTGCCACTCTGACATTTAGAGGTGAAGGCATGCACAAAATATCAGTCAACACATTTCATGAGTTATTTTTCTTTCCCTCCTGAACGCTTCCCTCAGTTCTCTGTTAACATAGAAAAAACAACTTGCTTTACCAGAAAGCTCTACTTCTCTTAGTGGAATTTTGCAATGTGTGATGCAGTCAGGCTTGATATCAGTCTATAAACTGTGTATTATAAATATCTACATTAAGTTGTGGGTGTGAATTAATTTAGGCTTGTTTTTCACCCTGTTTCTGCATGTAAAAAGGTGTTGATCTATATAGACATGTTAAACTGTACTGCTAACTTCGTTCTGTCGTCTTTCAGGCGCGTGGAGTACAAAGAGAAGGAAGACAGTGAGAGTGACAGGGAAGATTCACCCAGCCAGGATCTGGCATCCCCGTGCATCGCCCCAATGGCAGCTACAGGGCACACACTGAGGTGGACCGAGCAGCCAGTGCGGACAGCACTTAGACCTAAATATGAAGTCCCCTACAACCTTACTCCTCAAGACTCTTACCCTTGTGTCCCTTATACCTAAACTAACAACCGTGAGACAAATTATTATTATCCTGGCCCTCACTTACAACTCATTGTTGACATGCTTTCCACTTGAGGTTATTTTTATCTGATCGCATTGTAAGTTCTATGATATTAGTAAGTGAGAAAGCAGACCCATGTTAAACCGTTGCTGTGGACACATCACTATTTGATATTGGGTTAAAATGAGAACCAGAACAGTATGAACTTTGTGTTGATGGGCTGTTCCTTTCTGTATAATTGTTAGTTTATTTACTGTTTCCTTTTACATGACCTCACCATGAGGCATTGAAACAAACATTTTCTATGTTAAACAATCTAGACCTACACTGTAAAAAGAGAAGTGCAAATGTGTCTGCACAGGCAACGTTACTTTTAAGCATGCCTTTCAATAGCACGGGTTTCTATTGACCCTGTTGGTCAATAAATTGCTTACCAAGCACATAAGGTAAAAAAGTGCCTAGACTGAGATTGTACAAAAATGCTGTATTAAAATACATGAAGTTATTCAGAGATGCATAGTGAGTTTATAGTTAAGGTAAGAAAGTATGACATACAATGTATTTGAGATATTATATTGAGTAATAATATACAGGATATTATATTGGTTATTGTGAGTAGTGTTTTCTTCAATAGCAAACATCGTTGTTTTGTATATTTTTTATGCTTGCCAGGGTTTTAGATGCCATCCTTTGTGTAATTTCCTATGTATTTGGTAATTGACAGTGCTCTAGTAGTGAGCGGTTTGCTCCAAATTAAAGAACAGTAGTTCCCTGGTGTGGAGCTTTTCTCAAAGCTCTTGTGTTTTTTGGCAGATTTTTACTGTTTCTCCTGCTTTTGTTTGGTTGTGAAACCTTTTTCTGGTTCAAGCTTGCGTTTTCGTCTCAGATGTGTTCTTGTTGAAACCATTGCTCTCCATGGTATTGAATGGATGAACCCATTTTTTTAATTTGATTATTCTGAGGTGTCGAGCCACCCAAGCTTTGGTCTGATGTGAAGGCTTATATTCGGATCATGTTGTGCAAAAGCCAACATTTTCATTCACAAGTTTTGAACATTACTGCGATTATGTATAGACTTAGTTTTTTATAATGATATAGTACATCCTGTGGAGAATCAGTTTTTTTTCTGGCTTGCTACAACTAGAGACTCCACCATTTGTTTTTTTGTAATACCGTTTTGGATGGCTTCGATGTTGTCAGAGTGTGTGTTTTAATCAGAAATTTGTAATCTCAAAAAAAAGTATATCACATGCATATGATATCCAATAAAGAGACTTTCCTTCTGTCAGTATGTGATTGATCTTTCACTAATTATTCTTGGTAGTTCCTATTAGAGTTCATCTGTTTTTTTATGGAGTGTTTGCTCCCAAATTCCTTCACAACAATGTATTGTATTTGTCATTGTTCTCTGCCGGGGTGATGCAGTGGTTAGCTTTCCAGGGTTTACCCGCCTCTCGCCCTATGGCCGCTGGGATAGGCTCGAGCCACCCCCCGCCACCCCCCCCCCCCCCCCCTGCAAAGGATAAGCGGTATGGCTAATGGATGGATTGCTCTCTGCCAGACTGGTGCTACACTGGCGCATATACCCCAGTCAAATTTTTTGTAAACATTAACAACTGATTCCACCAATGGTGTCTCTGGAACCTTGTTAACATAGCCTCAGCCCCTCTGAGAGGCACTGAGGCAGGAGCTGCTGGAAACGCTCCATGGTGGTATAGTCATCGCGGAAAATGAATGAGCTACTCTGTAGGCCTGATGCCTGGTTAGGCTCGGGGCCTGTGTGCTGTGTGGCATCCAATCCAGGGTTGGAAGAAGGTTTTCCCTTTGTGTTGATGCTTTGGGCTGTGGAAGGTATGCCTCCCTGACCTTGGTCCCCACAGCAACAACATGCTGACAGGGCATCTGCGTCTGTGCCTCTCAGACAAGAGTCGTGGTGTTTCTCTGGTTCTGTGTCATAGAGCGATGACTCTGTTAACCACGAGAACCCTGGAGCTGTCTGGGTGGTTCTCTCCAACACATGGGGAATGGTAGAATCCTCCTCTTGTCTCTGTATGCTGATGGGTCCCATGAGGTTCTGAGAAGGTCACAAAAGGTGTTCAATAACCAAAATCTGAGAGTACATTTTGTTAAACTTTATGGAACAAGCTTGAGTAGCAGTACAAGACAGTATGGTGTTTTGTGAATGGGTTCAACCTGTTAAAGTAGGCCTACCCCAGTTATTTTCTGAATAGCATTGCTGTTGCCAGGTTTGGGTATGCTAGGCCAAAATGCCATCTTTACTCTAAAGAAAGAAAGAAAGAAATAATACATTGAAATCTGGAATGCATTTCACACATCTTGAATTTATAATAACACAGATTGACAAACGATGTACCTATTTAAACATGGAAAGCTAAATGTAGACACATAGTAGTGTCAAAGCCAACACTGCAAGGCCCGCTGTAGCAGCATGTCGAGATGGGGAATCTGGGGAACAGATTGAAAGGCTGGTTAGAACCAGTGAGAAAACACAACACGTTGTATTTGCTGTGTACATGTACCAAGGCAGTGAAATCCTTATGCAAGCAATTTACTCAATAAAAACAAGAAAATATATACAAAAAAACCACTGAGAACAAGTAAACGATAAGGTTGTTCAATTAATCAAACCTGATGGCTTTGTTTCAAAGTAAGCAGACAAACTCCACACGCCTGCTCCTGCGCAGGTGAATGCTGACATTTGGACCTGGTACACTCCACCGCTCGTCAGATTCACTAACTCATGTCTGGTTAAATTGGGACCCACTGTGATATCTGTCAAAGCAAATGGATCAAGACAACAGGAAATAGGTAGCTTAGATGTGTGGTTTTATATATATAAAATAATAATCCACAAACGGAGCACAGGCCTGACAGAGGGTACACCCAAGCCCACATTGCCCCCAGTAAACCCCAAATAGAGCCAATGGGGGCTGGTTTGCAGACAGATGACATAATGCCGTGAGCAAGACATTTTTTTATCTAATTTGTATGAAATGCTACCGATAATGTGGCATATCAGACAAGTTTTGCCACTTCATTGGATATTAATTAAAAGTAATAAAAAATAACTTATTTCCAAAATTGCTAACACTGTTCCATATTTGTTATGCAGAGTACATTATGCCATCACTATGTATAACCTAAATATTAGTCATCCGATCAATATCACAAAGAACTGTCAGAAATCTCAGTGAAGGGTAACCCATTTTTGCACGATAGCAAATAGTGGGTCAGGACTGAACCTGATAGCAGTGAAGTAGGCAGTCACTGATGAATGGAAGCGTTCTTACTCGTTGAATCTTTGCCGTTTTCCAAGGAGGACCCTGCAGGGGGTATCTCCACATAGCGGATGAGGTAGCCTTGTAGGAAACCTCTGAGGTTCTCCTCAGGCAGGGCAGACCACTCCAAAACCATTGAGCTCTGGGTGACGTTGCTGCTCAGGATGTTGGACGGGGCTTGATTAGGGGCTGTAGAGATGGAAACATAGGCCTGGTAATGTTTAACTTTGCAATAATTTTACACAGACAATCGTTTTGTGTGCATGCTAAATCTCGGGTGAATTCAGATTTTCATTGGATGGTCTAAAACTCATAAACCCAACTACTAGCTGAATTTAAAGAGGTATTCTACGGACAAGCTCAGAAAGCAGGTCAGTCTTTTGTGGCTCTGTTATTCTAAGAAAGGACATGCATCAATAGATAAAAAGACAGGCGCTACAACTCCATAACAAACTGGTTACCTCCCTGAGAGAAGTAAGCCTGGACGCTTCCATAGGTGCTCTCACTGTTGTTGAGATGTCTCAGGTTGCAAGGCGGTTTATTTGGACGTGAGAGGAGAGTGAAGATGTATCTTGCGAAAGGCTTCAACGGCTCTATTTGTGTTCAAAAGATGGAATCACATTGGACAGTATATCAAGCAAAACGTCAAGACTGTGAAAATACTTCTAAGCAAACCATCTTAAAGGACATGGTGAAGCAACCTGGGGGGAATACACTTTTTGTAAACTATGGTACCAACATAGCCATGTGTCACTTTTATCTGTTATACAGTGCCAGCAACAGTATATTAGGCAAGCTACCAGATCATCACCGTACATGTAATAAATAATCTCGGGACAAACACACCGTCCAGTTCAATGTCCTCATATTTGTTCTGGTTCTCATAGAAGGAGCGGTAGGTAGCCCTTTGTCCTCTTCTCCTCCACTCCACGGCGAAGCAGCTATAGTTGTGGATAAGGTCGTCTAGCCAGGAGACCCTGAACGACGTGTTACCAATGAATGTGACCTTAATAGTCCCAACTGAAATGCCTGGAGCAGAAACCAATAATCGTGCATTTGTTATATATTAGTCAATCAATAGTCATATATTTTATTTGCTGACATTCTGTGAATTCTACCAAGCCAAGTGAAGGGCAAGATTAAGAACACAGAATGTCAATGACCTACAGTATGCCTCACCATATATCTTATTTTAGATTATATTTATCGGTTCCATACTGTCATGATACTTTAATAAAGGGGATTCTTACTGTACCGACAACCTCTGTTCACGGAGGAGCATATGTGTTGGAAGGTTTAACCATTTATTGCATTGAGGCTCTGCTCTTTAGTTTATTCCCTGTCAGTGAAATATTGGATGGCCCACGGCTTAACATGCACAACCAGGGAGCACAATTTCTACTGGAAACATCCCCTTTCTGAATATACTGGTTAGTACCGTCAGGGCTGGGCAGTTTGATGACGGTACGCCCAGCCGGAACCTACATGAGACTACATCTGGTCTGACCTACGGTAAACAATAAGCACTGCCAGTCAACCTTTTTACAAACATGCCTGTGTCATCCAGAGGCGTTATGGTGAGCATGGCAGCAGGAGAGGTGCTAACATTGTTGAATGCAGTGATGCTGAGGTGGTAGGTTGAATAGGACAGTATCAGACTGAGCTCAAGCTGCGTTGTGCTCCACTCTTCAGGGGGTGACTCTCTTGAGTCTTTCCTCACTGTCACATTATAGCCCTGCACACCAGCAGCCAACTACAGTGGGAGGAAAAGGTTCATCAGGTTTATGTTCCTTAATACAGTCTCAAATAGTGTGACAATACAGTTAGGCCCAAAAATATTTGGACAGTGACACAATCTTCATGTTTGGGTTCAAGGGTTGAACAAAAATATATGATTAAACATGTAGGAATTGTAGCTATTTTTATACAAACGCTCCTCATTTCAGGGGCTCAAAAGTAATTGGACAAATAAACATAAGCCCAAGTAAAATGTTACTTTTCAATATTTTGTTGAGAATCCTTTGCAGGCAATGACTGCCTGAAGTCTGGAACCCATGGACATCACCAAACGCTGGGTTTCCTCATTTGTGATGCTTTGCCAGGCCTTTACTGCAGCGGTCTTCAGTTGTTGCTTGTTTGTGGGTCTTTCTGCCTTAAGTTTTGTCTTGAGCAAGTGAAATGCATGCTCGATTGGGTTGAGATCTGGTGATTGACTCGGCCATTGCAGAATATTCCACTTCTTTGCTTTAAAAAAACTCCTGGGTTGCTTTTGCAGTATGTTTTGGGTCATTGTCCATCTGTACTGTGAAGCGCCGTCCAATCAACTTTGCTGCATTTGGCTGAATCTGAGCAGAAAGTATATCCCTATACACTTCAGAATTCATCCGGCTGCTTCTGTCTTTTGTCACATCATCAATAAACACAAGTGACCCAGTGCCATTGGAAGCCATACATGCCCATGCCATCACACTGCCTCCACCATGTTTTACAGAAGATGTGGTGTGCTTTGGATCATGAGCTGTTCCAATTCTCCTCCAAACTTTCTTCTTCCCATCATTCTGGTACAGGTTGATCTTAGTCTCATCTGTCCAAAGAATGCTGTTCCAGAACTGGGTTGGCTTCTTCAGGTGTTTTTTGGCAAAGTCAATTCTGGCCTTTCTATTTTTGAGGCTGATTAATGGTTTGCACCTTGTGGTGAATCCTTTGTATTTACTCTCATGAAGTCATCTCTTTATGGTAGACTTAGATACTGATACACCTACTTCCTGGAGAGTGTTCTTCACTTGAGTGGATGTTGTGAAGGGTTTTTCTTCACCATGGAAAGGATTCTGCGATCATCCACCACTGTTGTCTTCCGTGGACGTCCAGGCTTTTTTGAGTTCCCAAGCTCACCAGTGCACTCTTTTTTTCTCAGAATGTACCAAACTGTTGATTTGGCCACTCCTAACATTTCTGCTATCTCTCTGATGGATTTCTTCTTTTTTTTTCAGCCTCAGGATGGTCTGTTTCACCTCCATTGAGAGCTCCTTTGACCGCGTGTTGTGTGTTCACAGCAACAGCTTCCAAATGCAAACGCCACACCTGGAATCAACTCCAGACCTTTTAACTGCTTAATTGATGACATGTTAATGAGGGAAGAGCCCATGCAGCGTTGTTATTTTTTTTTGCAGCCTTCTGAGTCAATTGTCCAATTACTTTTGGTCCCTTGAAAAAGAGGCGGCTACGTATTAAAGAGCTGTAATTCCTAAACCCTTGCTCCAATTTGGATGTGAATACTCTCAAATTACAGCTGAGAGTCTGCACTTTAAGCCCATATTGATTATATAATTGTATCCTGAATATGTTTTCGTAAACAGCTAAAATAACAAAACTTGTGTCACTGTCCAAATATTTTTGGGCCTAACTGTAATAAATAAAAAATTGCCAATCAATGATCATCCATCCATCCATTTTCCGTCGCTAATCCGGGGCCGGGTCACGGTGGCAGCAGGCTAAGAAGGGTAGTCCAGACGTCCTTATCCCCAGCAATGCTTTGCAGCTCCTCCTAGAGGCGTTCCCAGGCCAGATGAGATATAGAATCTTTCCAGCTTATTCTGGGTCTATCCCGGGGTCTCCTACCAGTAGGGCGTGCCCGGAAAACCTCCAACAGGAGGCGCCCAGGAGGCATCCTAATCAGATGCCCGAACCACCTGATCTGGCTCCTTTCGACGCAAAGGAGCAGCGGCTCTACTCCGAGCTCCCTCCGGAAGACCGAGCTCTTTACCCTATCCCAGCCACTCTACGGAGGAAACACATTACAGCCGCTTGTACTCGCAACCTCATTCATTCGGTTAGTACCCAAAGCTCATGACCATAGGTGAGGGTTGGAACGTAAACTGACCGGTAAATCGCGAGCCTCGCCTTTCGGCGAAGCTCCTTCACCACGACAGTCCGGTACAACGCCCGCATTACTGCTGATGCTGCACCAATCCGCCTGTCAATCTCAAGCTCCATTTTTCCCTCACTCGTGAACAAGATCCTGAGATACTTGAACTCCCTCGCTTGGGGCAGCAACTCACCCCCAACCCGGAGAGAGCACTCCACCGTTTTCCGGTAGAGAACCATGGCCTCAGACTTGGAGGTGCTGACTCTCGTTGCTCGTTGCAACGGCCCCGGTACCCCATACTCCCGCAGTACCCCCCACAGGACTCCCAGGGGACATGGTCGTAGGCCTTCTCCATGTCCACAAAACGCATGTAGACTGGATGGGCAAACTCCCATGACCCCCCCAACAGCCCCTCAAGGGTAAAGAGTTGGTCCACTGTTCCACGACCAGGACGGAATCCGCATTGCTACTCCTGGATCTGAGGTTCGACAATCTGTCGGAGCCTTCTTTCCAGCACCCTGGCATAAGCTTTCCCAGGTAGGCTGAGAAGTGTGATACCCCAATAATTGGAGCACACCCTCCGGTCCCCTTTTTAAAAAATGTGAACCAACACCCCAGTCTGCCATTCCTATGGTACTGTCCCCGACCTCCACGCGACACAGAAGAGGCGTGTCAACCAAGACAGCCCAACAATGTCCAGAGCCTTCAGCATCTCGGGGCGAATCTCATCCACACCCGGCGCCTTGCCACTGAGGAGCTTCCTAACTACCTCAGTGAACTCTGTCAGGGATATGGCTGAGACTTCCCCCGAGTCTTCGAACTCTGCCCCCTCCACAGAGGACGTGTTGGCGGGGTTAAGGAGTTCCTCGAAGTGCTCCTTCCACCGCTCAACGATATCCCCAGTCCGGGTCAGCAGTTCTCCTCCCCTGCTCAACAGAGCCTGGGCCAATCCCTGCTTTCCCTTTCTGAGCCGTCTAATGGTTTGCCAGAACTTCCTTGAGGCCAACCGAAAGTCCTTCTCCATAGCCTCCCCGAACTCCTCCCACACCTGGGTTTTTGCTTCTTTGACTACCGAAGCTGCAGCCCTTCCCATTTACACGTCTGCTGCTTCAGGAGACCCCTGGGCCAACCAAGCCTGAAAGGCCTCCTTCAGTCTGACGGCTTCCTTCACCACTGGTGTCCACCAGCGGGTTCTTTGGTAGCCGCCACGACAGGCACCGACGACCTTCTGACCACAACTCCTAGCAGCCGCTTCCACAATGGAGGTTTACAACATGGCCCACTCGGAATCAGTGTTCCCAACCTCCCCGGGGATGCACGAGAAGTTCTTCCGGAGGTGGGAGTTGAAGACCTCATGGACAGGGTCCTCAGCCAGATGTTCCCAATTCACCCTCACTACATGTTTGGGTTTACCGGGTCTGTCCGGCAGCCTCCCCCGCCATCTGATCCAACTCACCACGAGGTGGTGATCAGTTGACAGCTCAGCTCCTCTCTTTACCCGAGTGTCCAAGACATACGGCCGCAGGTCTGACGATACGACTACAAAGTCGATCATCGATCCGCGGCCTAGGGTGTTCTGGTACCAGGTACACCTATGAACCTCCCTATGCTCGAACATAACATGGTGTTCGTTATGGACAATCCGTGCCTAGCACAGACGTCCAACAACAAAGCACCCCTCTGGTTCAGATCGGGCAGGCCATTCCTCCCACTCACCCCTCTCCAGGTTTCTCCATCGTCACCCACGTGGACGTCCCCCAGCAGAACTATAGAATCCCTGGATAGTACCCTTTCCAGGACCCCACCCAGCGACTTATGACTTCTGCATAAGCACAAACAACAGTCAGAGCCTTCCCCCCAGCAACACACAGGCGCAAAGAGGCGACCCTCTCGTTCTCCAGGGAAAACTCTAAAACTGCGGCGGCTAGTCGGGGACTTGTGAGAATCCCCCCACCTGCCCGGTGCCTCACACCCTGGGCGACTCCGGAAAAGAAAAGAGCCAGCCCCTCTCCAGGACTTTGGTTCCAGAACCAGTGCCATGCGTAGAGGTGAGCCCAACTATGTCTAGTTGGTACTGCTCCACCTCCCGCACTAGCTCCGGTTCCTTTTCCACCAGAGATGTGACATTCCAAGTTCCTAGGACCAGTCTACGATGCCAGGGGTCAGCACGCCTAGGTCCCCGCCTATGCCTGCCACCCGGTTGGCATTGCACCCGACCCTGATGTCTATCCCTGCAGGTGGTGGGCCCACAGGGCGGCGGCTCCATGTTGTTTCTTCGGGCTGTGCGTGACCGGGCCCCATGGGTCAAGGCCCGGCCACCAGACGCTCGCCGGCGAGCATTCCCCCCGGGTCTGGCTCCAGGGAGTAGCCCCGGTGTCCGTATTCCGGGCAAGTGCTACATTGCCGTGGTTCCGCTTCATCGTGGGTCTTTGAATCACCCTTAGTCTGGACCCTCCGCCGGGACCAATTTGCCGTGGGAGACCCTACCAGGGGCTACTGCCCCCGACAACACAGCTCCCAGGATCACAGGGACACTCGCCACGTTAAGGTGGCGATTCTAGGAGGGGAAATTATTTGTCCCAATGGAAGCATGTAGATGTTGAACAGGATAGGCCCCAGGACTGCTCCCTGCGGTACACCCTGGCAGACTGGTGCACAGGAGGAATGGGCCTTTCCTAGAGCCACCCAATCGATGGTACCTGCCAGGTAGATACGACCTGAACCATGCATGGGCAGCACCAGTGATGCCCAGGAGCCTATCCAGGCGGTCAAGGAGGATTGTGTGACAGACGGTATCAAAGGCTGCTGAGAGGTCTAGAAGGATTAGCAGAGTTAGGTTGCCGGAGTCTGCTGCCAGGAAAAGATCATTGATGACCTTGACCAAAGCCGTTTCTGTGCTGTGTTTTGCCCGGAACCCAGATTGCATTGGTTCGTACAACTCATGATGAGACATATGGGACTGTATTTGAGCAGCTACAGTCCGCTCCAGGATTTTGCTAATGAATGGAAGGTTGGAAATAGGCCGATAATTATTGAGGGACTCCGGGTCCAAACCATGCTTTTTGAGAATAGGGGTGACCACAGCCATCTTCAGCTCTGGAGGGACAGAGCCAGTCGTGATGGAGGTGTTTACAATGTCTACAATGAGGGGTCACAGAGTGGGCAGACAGGACTTGACTAGGGAGGTGGGCATAGGGTCAAGTGTGCAGGTAGATGATTTTGATTGACAGACCAGAGCAGAGATAAACGCAGCATCAACAGGTTTGAAAGCATTGAGGTTGCATTTTACAGGCAGGGGCATTTCAGTGGCTACAGCCAGCAACGGAGTAGCTGACATGGTGGAAGGCTGGAGCTGGTCATGAATAGCTTCAACTTTTGAACGGAAAAAATCTAGGAACCTGTTGCAGACGTCTGTAGACCCGCAGAGGGAGGAGTTATCCAGTGGACACAGCAATTGATTGATTGTGTTGAAAAGTTTTCTAGGATTAGTTTTGCCCTTGTCGATGAGATCAGAGTAATATTTATATTTGGCCTGATAGAGTGCATCCTTATATGTTTTGATATGATCTTTATAGATTTCAACATGAACAGTGAGACTAGTTTTGTTTTTTTAAAGTCTTTCAAGCTGACGACCTTTAGCTTTCATAGAACGAAGCTCAGTAGTATACCAGGGAGCAGGTTGAGAGAATGACACCTTTCTTGACTTGAAGGGAGCCAGTGAGTCCAGGGTAGAAGAGAGCAGGGTATTGTAATGGTACATGGTCATCAACAGAGGACGTCAGAGGCAGGGGGGGGGATTTGCATTTCGGGTTTGCTAGCAAGGGCAGCAGGGTTAATATTTTCAATGTTTCTATAAATAAAGGAGCGCTGCTCTCGCCTCTTTATGGCCAGTATTTTAACATCAAAGAGTATTGCTTGATGATCAGAGATGGTAAGATCCAAGCCACGGATGTTGGAGGGGGCAGGGCCAGTGGAGCACACCAGATCTAGAATATGGCCTTTAATATGAGTGGGGAACTGAACATGCTGAGTGATATTAAAACAATCAAGCAGGGCAAGAAATTCCACTGCAAATGCAGAGCTGCAGGAATCCACATGGACGTTAAAGTCACCTAACAATAAGGTAGATGTTGACATGGCACAGACACTGGTAAGTACTTCAGACAGCTCAGAGAGAAACAGAAGATCTTTTTGGCAGCCGGTAGACGAACACCACTTGCGTTGCTGGAGAACCGACCAATTGGAATGCAAGGCATTCAAATGACGTCACGTTGTTTACGGAAATTTGCTTAATCTTGATGTCAGTACGATGGAGAATGGCAAGCCCACCACCGTGCCCTAAAGATCTAGGCTTCTGCAGGTACAGGTAGCCTGGAGGGGTAGCTTCATTGAGCAGCACAAAGTCATTAACTAGCTGTCAGGTTTCCGTTAGACACATACAGTCAACTTTATGATCCTTGACAACCTCATTGATGAATAGAGCCTTGTTGTTAAGCATGTCAAATTATAAACATGAGAAAATGTGCTCACAGACAGCCAAAAACTACAGCCTCTAAAACTACACTGTAAATTATGGAGCATAACATAATATGGTATAGACACATTTTAAATGACTAATTAGTCTATCCACCTTTTTCCAATATCAAAGACAGAGGGGGCAGTCATGAAGTCAAAGGGTTTCTTCAAAGTTAGACATAGATCCAGCTCTGAGAGAAAATCATTCAAATCCTAACACCATGATAGAGGTCTGTGATTGGATCAGCTGCTCTAAGACACAGACACACCCCCACACACACCGACCCACACACACGTGTGCGCACACATTACAAAGAGCTTTGTTGATGATAGTTGCTATAGGGGAGATGGAAGTCCAACTGCTTTTGATAATGTGTGGATGAAGCCATGCAAGACAGTGAGATAGATCCACCACAGGCTTTGCTCTTTAGAAGAAGACAGATAAATTAGGAGGAAATGTAATAAAGGAACACTGACATTAGGGTTCAGCATGTTTATTGAAGGTAATACAAAATTGCAATTTATGCCATTACCAAACAACGCATTTTCCACACAATACAGACAACATAATATGGACACTATTTCATCTGGGCATTAATTATTGCTGGCATACATTTTCATTTTTGGAATAAGGTCTAAAGAATTTGCATAAGACCTACAATTTGTATATTCTTCTTAGAACCCTTATTTTAAACAAGTCACTTATAATGTAGCCTTCCAGGCCACAAAGGGTTTGAGGCAGAGCGTCTGTCACTGACGTTGGAGGAAGTTAGGCACTGTGTTTTCTTCTTCTTTCTGCCTTGCTCGGGGCCACCACGTTGCTCTCTCCCCTTCGTCCGTCCGTCCGTCCGGCCCCCCCCCTCCCCCCCTCCGTCCGTCCGCCTTTCTCCCATCACTCCTCCATCTTGCTGGACTGCACTTCGAGGTTGATCTTGGTCATGATCATTTCCCCCATGTAGCCCAGGAGCTTCGCCCTCATGACCTTGTTGGTCTTGCGTTGCGCGGCCTCAGCGTCTGTGCCACTCTTTGTCAGGGCCCCCTTCTTATTAAGAGCCGCCAGCTTCATCTTCAGGAACTTCTCCACCTGCTCGATTCTGAGTAGGGCCAGCTTTAGGGCACTCAGCTCCATCTGGATCAACTCTGGATCTCTGGGGGTGGCCAGCCTCTCGTCTGCCGCGGCGTTGTTGTCCACCAGCTCGGCCTTCAGCAGGTGAATTTCAGACAGGTAGCTCTCCAGGGTGTCTCTCACGACTTTCTTCTCGTCCGAGGAGGAGGTCTGGTTCAGCTCCTGCTCGGCAGCCTGCAGCTTGGCCTTGAGGAATGTCTCCACCAGGTGGACCTTCAGGAGGGTCAGCTCCAGCTCCCAGCCACATTGGCTCTCGTCCCTCTCGAAGACCAAGACGCTGTCTGCCTCGCTGCTGAAGTGGACGCGCTTCTTTGGCAGCAGTTTGGCCCGGCTCCTGGAGGAGCAGCGGGGCGGGCCCTGGGGTCGGTAGGGCTTCAGGCAGCCTCTCCTGCCGGGGCAGTCGTCGGCCATGACGACCACCACCACCACCTGGCTGTCGGCGTCTCTCATCTGGAAGTTCTTCACACAGGCCTGTGTGAAGGTGTGCAGCACTGGGATACCGGAGCGTCCGCGACAAGCGCTGGGGCGCGTTTTGGTCACCGCCGCCTCCTTTGAGCTGCGGCCCTCCACGGCGTGCTCCACGTTCGTCAGGTGAGCCAGCAGTGGGTGTCCTGTAGCGGCGTAAGCCTGGGGAACGGGAAGCTTGGAGCATGGAGGGGGAGGCCGCTGTGGAGCTCCGAGGGTGAGCTGTGCCTTGACCCTCTTCAGGCTCTTGGAGGAAGAAGGAGCCCTGCCCTGGGGCCTATAGGGCGCTAATGGCACAACCTTAAACTTCACCTGGTTCGCTGTGGACAGGACATTATCTGCCACGTGGTTTTGTGCCCCAATAGCTGGGAGGGGCAACTTGACAACGTGGTTAAATCCATGGTTTGCCTTCAGTGGCGTTTTATTAGGGAGGAAGTTGTCCCTTTCTAAGGCAGGCGGGTGTCTCTGGAACTTAACAGGTTTAAGTGAGGCTCTGATTAGAGGAGACCGTTGGATCTTCTCGCCCCGCTTAGGCCCTTCACCTCGCCCACTACTGGGTACCTCTGGTTTGGCCTTCCTCTCCTGGTTCTCAGATGCCTTCAGACTGGTTGGCACCACTTGTCTTTTGGAAGCATAGCACTGCAGAAGAGGCAGTTTGGAGTCTGCAGGGTTAAGTTGCTGCTGGCAAACCGGACTGGTTGGTTTCTCAACTGGAGGCAACATGCTTTCTTGGTATATATGTACTTTCTGACTGTTTCTGACTGTGTAGCAAAGTGTACTAAAGCAGAGTGATAAAGAATATACAAAACTGTCCTGATATGAAAGTTCTCAGTGGGTTTCTGTAGTTTCCAGAATGTTCAAACAGAATCTTGTGACATCACAATGGTGTCTCAATTCTACTGCAAATATTATGGAATAATATGATGTCACAATGCAGCTCATTTTATCATAGCAAATTAATAATGGGCCAATTATGATTAATATTAATATTATTATTTTATTTATAATGATAATAATAAATAATACACTTTATTTGTACAGCTCTTTTCAGAACAAAGTTACATAACGCTATTGTGGAATTGCGTTTGCATTCTCAAGTTTACATTTTCATTTGAATAAAGTCCCTTATGGGCTTCCATATTATAGCGGTCACGAGACATAAATCCCCTCGCCCACGAGCCCTGAAGTGACTTTGTCCCCCAATGACGATGGTAATCAGGAAGATTTGAAAACCCCATGTAAATTAGTAGCCCAAGAAATTTGTAAAACTCCGCAAGAGTCACCTCCAAGCTCCTTGACAGTTAGCATAAGACGGCCGATTCATTACCATCTGCCATCCCTGCCGATTTTTAAAGCTGCATATCTCAGCAACTACTGCTTGAGTAAAAAACAGCATAAAAAATCAGTTTCTCTCAAAAATTTAATTTGTTGTGGACCGCGCAGCATGACGCACGCTATCCAAATCAATACCGTAAGGTCGCTTTGGTGTAAAAGGGAGAGGTTTTGGTGCCTGTCTATCCTGATCAAAATAGGAAGGATAGGATAGAGTCAGAGAAAGGTTTAACGCTTTCTAGTTGACTTAGGACTTGTGCGAGAATGGCTAGCCATACCCAAAATGATGGGGGTAACAAAGTTAGTCTATTGTGAGTACTAGTAATGTGAGAATTAGGATCAAATATATACTGTATAGATATACATACACACACACTATCATACATACCTAGTTGATGGTCTCGCGTGGGGATCAGGTCCCTGCCCCTCCTCCTAACGCAGAAGTTCCAGGTCCAGTTGGTCTTCCTCCTGAGCGGTCATGCCACCGTGGTCTATCTCCTCCTTTGCTATGAGCCTCAGCTCATCAGCAGTCAGAGGCTTTCGCCTCTGGAGGGTCTGGAGCAGGCTGGCATAATCTCTGTCCATCTGAAATATAAAAAAATACTATAACCTTGCTGTGCATACTTCACAAATAGACACACTGAAAAAAGTTGTCAGAGGCTTAGTTGTAGCCCAATCACATTCTCTTCCAGAGAGCCTTTTTGGCTAATTTTTTTTGTGAACAAGCAACAACCTAGCAAAAGGTTCTTGATAAACAATATTCTGACTGGATTTTCCAACCATATGAATAAACATTTATCAAGTGATGATCTGGTGAAATAAAAAGAAACAGTCGACCAAATAGAGCTAGTCATCACCAAGCATGTCCAGTGTCGTTCTGCTCTCACTCAGTCCAATTTTAGAAACATTAGCTAGCTATCACGGTCACTTCCAATTAACCGATTCAGGTGACAAATAGTCAAATTAAACTAATTTTGCTAAACTTTAATAGTTTTACTTAATAACTGAATTACATATGGCAAGTTTCACAGACATTTTTACCCTCAAAATCAGTCATAAAATCCAAAGGGATGTCGAGCTCGACAACTCATGCTAACGACTTCAGGCAAACCAACAGTTTTACAAAATATTTAATCTGATAAATTAAGACTAAATCCCACCATAATTTAGTTTTTTAAGTCATGTAATAGATCAAACATGAAATATAACTGGTCCTACCTCGAAATATTGCCTCAGATTTAACTTTACAGCGTTAAATACAGTCCTTTGGTCCTGTCTCCTGGGTTGACTCCTTTGGCTCCGCAGAGGCTGCGTGGATTTTTTTTCAGTGACGAGACATTTAATATCAGAACATATTCACGCCACTAACCCCATAGCAAGTTACAAATATGGGTAGCCGGATTTGTCAGCTATATCCTGCTTTTATCAGAATAAAAGTCCGTGATTGACCGGCTGCGCTATTAACCCATTAGTCATCGGCACTTTTGTTCCGAAATTAAAGCGTGCCGGCTGGAAGGGGTTAACCAACTACATACAGTTAGGCCCAAAAATATTTGGACAGTGACACAATCTTCATGATTTGGGCTCTGCATGCCACCACATTGGATTTGAAATGAAACAACTACAACGGAATTGAAGTGCAGACTTTAAGGTTTAATTCAAGGGGTTGAACAAAAATATATGATTAAACATGTAGGAATTGTAGCTATTTTTATAGAAAACGCTCCTCATTTCAGGGGCTCAAAAGTAATTGGACAAATAAACATAACCCCAAGTAAAATGTTACTTTTCAATATTTTGTTGAGAATCCTTTGCAGGCAATGACTGCCTGAAGTCTGGAACCCATGGACATCACCAAACGCTGGGTTTCCTCCTTTGTGATGCTTTGCCAGGCCTTTACTGCAGCGGTCTTCAGTTGTTGCTTGTTTGTGGGTCTTTCTGCCTTAAGTTTTGTCTTGAGCAAGTGAAATGCATGCTCGATTGGGTTGAGATCTGGTGATTGACTCGGCCATAGCAGAATATTCCACTTCTTTGCTTTAAAAAATATAGATACTGATACACCTACTTCCTGGAGAGTGTTCTTCACTTGAGTGGATGTTGTGAAGGGGTTTTTCTTCACCATGGAAAGGATTCTGCGATCATCCACCACTGTTGTCTTTCGTGGACGTCCAGGCCTTTTTGAGTTCCCAAGCTCACCAGTGCACTCTTTTTTTCTCAGAATGTACCAAACTGTTGATTTGGCCACTCCTAACATTTCTGCTATCTCTCTGATGGATTTCTTCTTTTTTTTTCAGCCTCAGGATGGTCTGTTTCACCTCCATTGAGAGCTCCTTTGACCGCATGTTGTGTGTTCACAGCAACAGCTTCCAAATGCAAACGCCACACCTGGAATCAACTCCAGACCTTTTAACTGCTTAATTGATGACAGGTTAATGAGGGAAGAGCCCATGCAGCGTTGTTATTTTTTTTTGCAGCCTTCTGAGTCAATTGTCCAATTACTTGTGGTCCCTTGAAAAAGAGGCGGCTACGTATTAAAGAGCTGTAATTCCTAAACCCTTGCTCCAATTTGGATGTGAATACTCTCAAATTACAGCTGAGAGTCTGCACTTTAAGCCCATATTGATTATATAATTGTATCCTGAATATGTTTTCGTAAACAGCTAAAATAACAAAACTTGTGTCACTGTCCAAATATTTTTGGCCCTAACTGTATGTGATACAAAGGCAAAGTGCAGTATCTACTATCTAAATGTGTATATCCAACTTTGATATTGTTATTAGGTATATTATATGGATAACAAAGCTGTTATGCGTTGGGCTCATGACTGTCTTAAATTTAATGTTTCAAAAAAATTACAGAATAAAAAAATAATAATCCAAAAACAACAAACTACCTACAACCAAAAGTGGGTCACAAGCACATTCACCCAAACTTAAAAGTTGGGGAAATGCTATTGGTCTAACTCTAGCCTGCCCCTAATTACGACTATTACAGTGTGTTTGTGTGCATGTGCTCGTGATTTCCTCGTAAATTTAGCATCACTAACTTTTGAGAAAGGGAGAGCTAAAAGACTTCGGCTATGATGTTAGCAATTTCTAGTTAATGCTAAACTAATTGTAGTTCATACAGCTAGCTAGTTAATTTGCGGTACTCGCTGGGTTTTTTTATTTACTTAGCAGTAAGTGTCAGAAGGTTAACAACAGTGCTGTCGGATAATCTGATCATCGCGATCCCAATCAAGAAACATGGAAAATGGGTTATTGATTCTCGTGAGATAGTTTTGTCATGTGTAAGGATTTTACAAGCATCAGTTGGCTTTCTTGTGAAGAGGTGGGCTAACTAACGTTTTCAGTAAAGTTTTCAACACTGTAATTTTTCTTCTGTTTTGTTTAATTTAAGTTTCAGTGCCAGCATTACCATCCTTTTCCCCCTGAACATGTTCTAGTTGGCTACATTACGGGGCTGTATTTTATTATGTTGTATGTTGTAGCTCACGATCCTCAGCTGGAGCTTGATACAATACAAAGGGCAGAAAGCAGTAACTTCGGTCTAGAGACAGACGGACATAGCCAGAGTGCAGTGCTTCTACCTTGGTTTCACAGAAGGTTTTGTAGTTACTGCAAATTTGACTCTATTTTCTCTAAAATTGAAAAAGATACAAGCTAGACAATTAGTCACAAGATATAAGAGGCACCACTTAGCTCGATAACGGTGTTAACTAAATTTTTTACCAAAATCGTTTACTGCTCTTTGCCTTTGTACGGCAGTAGCCAAAGTTAGCTAGCTAACGTTACAAAGAGTTGCCTATTTCAGGATCATTTCACTATTGTTTTCAGGAGCTTGGATAAAAGCTATTTCTACTAGGTTATCATAACGTTACAATTCTAGAGACTATAGCCAAAGTTAGCTAACGTTACAAAGAGTAGGCCCTATTAAAACTTCACTACTGTTTTGGAACTTAGTACCTCCCAATCATGATAGCACTTGTCTTTAGCTGCATCTGGCTTCAGTTTTTGCTGTTGTTGTCTACGTTTGGTAGGTGAAATCACCTTTATCCAGCCTTGTTCCAAATCGAAGTCTTCCCTGCATGTTATTGTAATTTTGTACATTCATAAATGCTAGGCACAAATGTATTTTCTGCTCTTCTCGAAAATAGACGTTAGACAAATCTTGCGAAGTCTAGGTGCTCAATTTCAAATAGCAACCACCAACGTATAGACCACAATTGGCGCCTAAATTACTGCATTGTAATTAAACGTCGGTCGGCCACCAGTGATGCCGCACATGCTGATTGGATGTGGGAATCTACCAGCACTACTAGTCTCGCGTGGCCATCCCTCCGTATTGCGTTATTTCAAACTCAACTTAAGGTCGTCTTATTTTTGAGTAGTAACAAGTTGCATGAAGGTAATGACTATGGTGTTATTTTTATTAAAGTAAAATATGTAGAATGCAAATTATTATATCTGCTGGGAAGGTTGGAATCAAATGATTATAATAATAGCTCTAGCTAGCTGACTTATGAAGAAATGTGTCAATTTATTTATGATAACTTAGGCCTACAGATTCACCATCTAATATACTGTCTTGAAATTGTCTTTTGTTTCAGACAGAGGGCAAAGGACTTAAGCAGTTTAAGAATGGTATATACAAACGTGTTTTAGGAACTGTTCTGAACCTGACATACATAAAGTGGTTTCTGTAAAGCAAGTCTTTGTGTAAAAATACATGATGGTAACAGTCCAGATCCATAAACTTCTAAGTAGTAGAAACAAAGTGCACTAGTCTATTCACAAGTGCACGGAAATACACATTTTGAAAGACTAAAAATGAAAAAGTGTTTTGCAATTTAAAAGTACACTGTATGCTAATAGTGAAAGGGCTGAAAATTATTATACTCTTCATAAGTACACTAAATTACCACTATAAGCGTACCACTTTAAGTATTGCATAATTAGTATATTTATATTTAGTACATTGAAGTTGGACTTAATGACATCTATTTGTAAGAACACTTTTTGAAAGTAGATTTAAAATTTTAAATTAAGCACAAAAAGTCAAAGTGTACTTGTAATGTATTTTGTATACTTAAATTATATTTCTAATAAACTAAAGTATACTACATTTTTACCTGGGAAATAATACACATTATTTGCACAGCGCTTTTCAAAACTATGCTACATATGTCGTGGATCCAATCTTTATACACTCACGAACATAAGTAAAGTAGAAACACATTAAGACACGGACACGGAAATGGTTGAGGTTAAATATTATATTGTTGTACAACAGAGTACATTAACACACACAATCCGTGTAAATGGGGTTGTGGGATGTGTGATATTCAGTTCAGCATGTCAAATTATAAACATGAGAAAATGTGCTCACAGACAAAATAGAAAGAGAGAGAATAGAGAGAGAGAGAGAGAGAGAGTCGAGAGCAGTAATTAGACCTGAGGCTTGGGTTCTACCATTCTAGCCATCAACCTGTCCCCAGCCCTCATTTCTCCTCTTTCCTCCCTCCTCTTTCCTCTCTTCTCTTTCCTATCTCCTCTTCCCTCTTTCCCCTCTCTTCATGTGAACATGGCCCACTCGGAATCAATGTTCCCAACCTCCCCCAGGATGCACGAGGAGTTCTTCCGGAGGTGGGAGTTGAAGACCTCATGGGGGAGGGTCCAGACTAAGCGCAATTTAAAGACCCACAATGAAGCGGAACCAACGGCACTGTGGCACCTTGCCCGGAATAGGGAAACCGGGGCTACTCCCTTAGCCAGACCCGGGGGGATGCTCGCCGGCGAGCATCTGGTGGCCGGGCCTTGACCCATGGGGCCCGGTCGGGCACAGCCAAAAAAAACAACATGGAGCTGCCTCCCTGTGGGCCCACCACCTGCAGGGATAGACATCGGGGTTGGGTGCAATGCCAACCGGGTGGCAGGCATAGGCGGGGACTCCTTCTTGGAGTCGCTGGGTGGGGTCCTGGAAAGGGTACCATCGAGTGATTCTATAGTTCTGCTGGGGGACTTCAACGCCCACGTGGATGACAATGGAGAAACTTGGAGAGGGGTGATTGGGAGGAATGGCCTGCCCGATCTGAACCAGAGTGGTGCTTTGTTGCTGGACATCTGTGCTAGGCATGGATTGTCCATAACGAACACCATGTTCGAGCATAGGGAGGTTCATAAGTGTGCCTGGTACCAGAACGCCCTAGGCCGCAGATCGATGATCGACTTTGTGGTTGTATCGTTAGACCTGCGGCCGTATGTCTTGGACACTCAGGAAAAGAGAGGAGCTGAGCTGTCAACTGATCACCACCTGGTGGTGAGTTGGATCAGATGGCGGGGGAGGCTGCCGGACAGACCCGGTAAACCCAAACGTGTAGTGAGGGTGAATTGGGAACGTCTGTCTGAGGACCCTATCCGTGAGGTCTTCAACTCCCACCTCTGGAATCAATGATCAACGTTGTAATATAGTAAAAATGTAAGAAAGGGATGGGTGTCCTTAGTTTAGTCTTCCGCCATCAAAGTGGACAAACTACCACACCAAATGGCCATATATGCCAGATCATTACATATACAACTCCCTTATTGAATCTGTCCAGTGTTGTTCTAGTTACTCTTCAAAAAAGTTTTACTCCCTTTAAAAAGTAATGCGTTACTAACGTTTTCCAACTTACTCAAACTCTGAAATTCAGACTTTATTTTTTATCCCACACAGCTAACTTGTGATTGTTCTGTGGTACTTTCTATTAGCCAATAGGCCCCAATATATACATATATTTTAAAACAGCAACACAAATAATAATCTAATAAACCATGAATTTTTTACTAAGCAATTGAATAAACCACACACAAAATATTTGTTCAACTTATTTATTCTAGTCTAAATTGTTCAACCAACAAGCCTCAAAACTCACGGCTTACCTTCCCAGCTGAAAACAATATTCCCATATTCAAAGCGGACAAAATGTAATGATATAAGTTTCACAAAATGCTCAGCAATGAACGTTATTTAAGTTTAAAGTAACAATATATTTCCGTACTGTTTGTGTCCAAGCCACCCTCCAGATCAGCCGAGCAAACAAGTTTTGTTCAATCTGGTACCGTTGCTGTGACTTAGCTAGCCGGTATGCCAAGTTTACCTAGCTAACAACTACAAGTAGCCTACAACCACTTAAGTCGAGCGCTTAGCAAACGTTCATTACCAGTTTAGTTACTGTAGAATATTCAAAATACACAACATTACCACAATTTCCTCCAGAACCAAAATGTAAGCATTTCGAATACCAGAGGCACCCCTTTAAAAGTATTAATTCGTTATGAAACATACTAACATTAGCAAACCCTAAATAGCATGTGTGGTTCGCTGTAACCTTCTTCCTCACGCTAATAAAATAACTTTGAGGGGGCATAAAAAGGGGGGCTATATTTAACGGTGAGCTCCCAAACTGCACGCAGAAATATAAACAGGAAAGAGTCATTTGAGCAAAAACAGTAAAGAGTGACCAGGAGGCAAAAGAAAATACACATTTGTTATCGGTAAAATGCACAATATAGGGGAAAATAACAGTAACTAGTAACGGCCCCGTTTACATTTTCAGTAACTGTAATTTAGTTACGCAAATGTGAATAATAATGCTTTACTTTACTAGTTACCGCAAATAGTAGTGGAATTACAGTAATGCGTTAGTCCCAACACTGAATCTGTCTGTCCTGTCACTTTTTCTGTCGTTAAGGAGTTAAGTCTGTCCAATTTGACGTCAATGTGAACTAAGAAAATCACTAAAGTTGCCAACCTGCAACTTAGGCTCTCAATTGCCTCCACGTTCCAAATTACTTCCATCCCCTTCTCCTAACAATTACTTACTTTTGTTTACTAGCAAACCTTTAGGACAGTGTTTTTAAACTTTAAAGCAATCAGTTATTATTTTGTAAAATACTATTTAGTTAGCTAATTAAAAGTTCAGTGGCATCATCCAATAAATATATATAGGTAATATAAAGGACCAAATTAGCACAAAAAAAGCACATTAAAATTGCTTAAAACAGTAATAATGTCATTATTTAAATAAACCACATCAATAATTCATCAGTAAGTAACGCCACCAGGTAGGTAATTGTGATGATCATTTAACATTTTAATGAAAATATTGACAAATCACATGGGTAAATTAAGTAACCAAGTAGAGAAGTTAAGCTGTAAATAGTGCATCAAATACATTTCAATTTGATATGCAAGTCATACAATGTTACCAATCAATTCAAACAGTGAAGAACATTTAGTGTGTGCAGTAATAAGGTACATCTGTAGGAGGGCGGTTAAAGTATTTAATCAACTGTCTCTCCCTCACCAACACAAGTCCTCCGTGTTTCATGATCTTCTAGTGGATGCTGTAGATTTAAGCCAACTCTAGAGAAAAGGACAAATGACACTGATTAGGCACTGTTCATTTGGCATATGATTCATCGTTTTTGTCTATTTCATTTATTCATTAGTTATTTATTTAGTTTTGAAGTAAATAGCAGTGATAAAACACTAATGCTGGGTCTGGTAGTGTTGTTATAGTATGGCAGATGCTGTCAGATGGACATCTTCAACAGGACAGCAGGCGAAAAGCCAGATGGAGCTTAAATAGAGGACAAAAGATGAATGATTTAATTATATGAAGTCAATCTAAACAAAACAAAAAACTTTTGCTATTACAAAGAAACAAAACACCTGGTAAAATATGTATTCTGTCTTGGCAGTTAATACATTTTGTAAAATAAAATACGACAAGTACACATACTAAGGCAGTAGTGGCCATCTGATCATGCTCCCTTAGGTTCTCCCCTGCTGGACATCTTCAGGAACTTTATTTGGGGAAAGAAATCATCTGTCGGTCGGTAACCAGTCTGAAACAGGACGAGAAAATATTAATTTGATACACAACTCAATGCTTCGATTTATAAGAAATTAGGAACAACGAGCCATGCTTTCATTTTTTTTGAAATATGAAGAGACAGACTGACATACTGTTTACTATGTACTTACTGACTGCATTGATTTTCGCATAATAGAGACTGACAACTAATAATTCAAACAAAATTGTTTTAATTAAATGATCATGTTTGTGTCAGTATTTCTGCTCGTCAGTCTCTCTCTTCTTTTCCCCGTAATCCTATCTTTACTCAGTCTCAGCCAATCCTGCACTGCCTTCTCTCCCTCAGCTTCCGTTATTTTGGTCAGGGCCACATTCTTGAACACAGACACTAGAAAATAGAAGTTGCAAATGAAAATAATTAATTCATTAAGTTTGTAATTAAGTCATTTTAGTGTACCTGCCTCATTTTAACTCACAGGTTAGAGACATGTTTTGTTTACAAATAAAATACAGTATGTTGTTGAGTGGTCTCTTTTTCTCTGAAAGAAGTTGAATTTTTTTAAATGTTTGGTTGGTTATGTTCCTTATGAACATTTCGCAAGGTAATGGTATACTTGGAATAAAAAAAATCTGCCTTTTTAGTTGAGTAATACTAAGATTGTAATTACTGGTCTATTGCAATAGTACTGTATTGGTCAAAACAACCACACATGGTTAAAGGGGCCCTATTATGCAAATTTTCAGGTTCATACCTTTACTTAGGAGTTCTACTTGAATAGGTTTACGCATTTCAATGTTCAATAAACTATTTATATTTTCTAAACTGCCTGAATCTGCAGCACCTCTCTTGACCCTCTGTCTGAAACGCTCCGTTTTAGCTCCTGTCTCTCCTGCCGCACCAGTTCAGGCATGTGGCCAACTCCAAAGAGAAGATGGGGCCACAAACCCTCCACAGTTTTTTAAAAAAGTGTGACCCCCGTCAAACCAAGCATAGCAACCTGCAAAATAATAAAATATCAACTACTTACATTTAGCCGTCACAAGCCAACAATGATTAACACATAGCAAGAAGAGTAACATATACTGTATGGTATCTTTACTGGCAGCTAATTTCAGCTAAAGTTTACTTTTAAAAATGAAACTAACATTGGCAACAAGTTACCTCTAACATTTCTACAATCAAAGGACAACTTCTCTCTCACACATACAGCCACAACTAGCTAACCTATGGTAACTTAGCTACAGTTAACAGGTGTTACAATTAATTAAGGTTAGCCTATACGCTAGCTAGCTGGCAAGCAAAGCAGCCGTTTGAGACACAGACAGACAAAATAACACTGTTATTAACTCGTAATGAAACTGAAGCATCTGTAGTTAACGCTAGTTAAGGTAACTAATGTTAGGTAGTTTCTCATATTGTTATTTGCAAGATAGCTAGTTAACAAGTTACCTTACCTTTATCGATGTCTTCCAAAGTCTGTCAAAGAAAAAGATGATCAACTGTAAGAAACTAGGAAACTGTTGGATTTCAAATGACAAGCAGCCGGCTCTGTGACGGTGTTCCGATGCAATGTAACCCAGGCCGACCCTTCCGACACGCTCACTCAAAGTCGGGGATGACGCTACACTAATCTGTTTATGCTTCATATAAGCAATTTCTATGTTTCGATGTCCGGCCATCATCTGCCAGATGTGTGTGTGTTATCTGGGAAGTGACTGATACTAGACACAAAAATTGTTGCCGGGTTCTTTCAGTTGTTTACATAGCAACCGGAATTTTGACCTCCAGCATGGCAGACGATATAAAAGTGGGTGTATCCATGACGTCGGTAACAGGCCTCTCTTGCTGTCGCTAAGCACTTTAGTACTTTATAGTGGCACCAGGTACAGTATATCTTTCTTGAGTAAGGCTAGTCTTGCACCCTGACGTGTTTGTAATTAGCCGTTCCCCCACAGAGGGGGCACGTTGGATCCTCACCTACCCACTGGCTAAGATTTGTAGGTGTTTGCAGTGCGTCGTAAGTTGCCCTAACAATAAAGCCAATTTTGACCATCGCTGTTTACTCGTGCCAAGTCTAAGTCCTCCTTGTCCATGTTGTACTTGCCCTACTATTTCCGTATGTTTAAGGGCTGCTTTTTGCCTGTAGCAATGCCCTCTTTTGGATTCCATTTCCGTACTGTTGCTAATGTGGGTGCTGCATTTACCAAGGTGAATTGCAATCAGAATTTACAAAACTGCAACAACTCATGTGAACCAAGTACTGATTCCGTTAGAGATTTTGAAAATTAAATCAGAATATGATAAGGATATTGCATTACTTCTTTCAAGTTCAACTTGTGTGTATGACTGTAGACTTTTATGCTATGTGGATTGGAATGGAAGCCAGTCACAAGTTGAGCTTGAGCAGTAGAAGTAAAGTAAATATTTATATATTGAGCTCACTTGATCAGATACCAAGGCTACGTTCACATTGCAAGCCTTAGTGCTCAAATCGGATATTTTGCTCAGATACGATTTTTTTGTTTGGTCGTTCAGATTTTTTTGCAGTTGGTGTTGGTTTACATTTGCTAACCCTTATAAATCAAATAATGACTACTTTATCACTCCGGCGCGAAATTGTATAATAGGCGTAATTACAATTAATTTTGGCTGTATGTTTTTGAAATTGTTTACAAATGAAAAACAAACGCATGTATTTTTCAGGGAGATATGGTTTGAATTACTTTTTTTAGACCGCTAACCAATTATGTAATTTGCTATGAAAGACAAATTATATATTTAATTGAAAGTGTTGTTACTTTATTGCCGTGTGTAAAACTGACCCGTTGACTGGGCTTACCCAGAAAAAGAGCCGTTCGTTCGCGAACGACCCATCACTACTTTCTATTGCGTCATCAGGGGTTCTTCCTGAATTTGTTTAGAACCTATCACCGTTTTCAGTCAAGGGCAGAGCGTTTGCTGGTTCTAAGTTTGATTCGTGCAATTGACTCTGTGGGCATTGTGATGTACAATTAATTAACCATTTAAATGCCAGTGGTCCGAAAAATTTGTGAATCTCACTTACATTGATTCTATGACCCGTACTTGTTCAATATACTTCATACTTAATTTATCTTAAACAACATATACGGTTTAAGAAAATAGGTGGAGTATCCCTTTAAAGGTGGGGCTAGAAACAGACTAGTTTGTTTCATTAACTTCACAGAAACTTGGTAATATTTATTGAAATATAAATGATGAATTAACATGGAAAAATTGTTTGAGGAAGAACTATGTTTCTGGGTGTATGATTTTTTTTAGTATGGCTCTACCCCACCTGCCCATATGAACGGCCCGCGCCTGATCAATGCTTTTCAGGAAGTACAGGACCCGTTTGTGACGATCCTCTGAGGGCTATCTGGGGTGTGGGTGTGTCTGTGTGCTCGGGCAGGGTCATCAGGGTAACGGGAAGCACCTGGGCAGCCATGGGTATAAAAGTACTCACCTCATACACCTTCTCTCTCTTCCTTACTCTCTTTTTTTCTGGCCGCATGCTTTGTTGTTACCTGAACACCCTGCAACACCCCCACGCACATTTTCCACGCACTCACCACACTACGCACTGACGACACTGATATATACCCTTACTGTGTTCGAGTATGTCAAGGAGGCTGGAAATGGGCAAAAAAAAACATTTGTAAAACCTTTACTGTGCGTGCGACTCCATATTTGTTATGGCCCAGAGCCAGGTCATAATACCGTTTTCCTTTTTTATCCACAGTGGTGAGGAAGGTCCCCTTTAAAGCAAATTCAGTAAGCTCTTAAAAATGTACTGCATGCCATCCTCTAGGAACAAAAAATGCCATTCCTCATAATTTTTGCCATTTCTTGTAAGACATTCCCTTGAACAAATCTAGACAAATGTTTTTTTCAGTGAAGCCAAATTGTATGACTGCATCTTATCTTGTTTTGCTACAAATCTCAGAGGAAATCTATATTTTCCTTGCAACACCGAATAATGTAAATGGCCTGCTAAAAGATAGGCTAGAAAAAACTGATGCCTGATAAGAGGGTGAGACAAAATTTTTGAAAATTCTTCAAATGCCATGCACATCTCTTCACAATAGCTGTTTGCTTTCAAATCGCATTCTTCCTAATCTGATCAGTGGGCCAAATTTCAGAATCAATCCTGGGCAGCGTCTCAAATAGAAATGCAAGTAAGCCACCTGAGAAAGACTTTCTGAAAACAAATCATGTCAACAATGTCTTTCAGTTGCAGAGTTAGCCGCCAAACATCATTATGGAGTCCTACACTTTGTCTTAAAAGCCTTTCATAATTCCAGTTTTGGACAGCCTGACCGGCGAGCCTATTTCCTTGACGACTGATCTCACATGGCTTTGTGGAAGCCCCAGAGACGCTATACTTGAACTGCCTCATAAGTTGGTTCAGGCATGAATAAGTGAAGAAGTATTTAAGAATCTCCTAGAAGAAGTATTTAAGTCAAAGTGCAACATTATAGGACGGTACACCTTCAAACATGTCATGGCCAAGACAACGTGACAAACCAGGCTGGCAAACATGATAATGTTTCACATCATTAAACAAAAACCTAAACTTTATCCCTTGGACCTATGATGTATACCCAGTTTGCAAAAGATCCACAGCAGAATTGTGGTTCTCAACAGTGCGCAGTAGGCCATGGTCAAAAGGCAGAGCCTACAGAAGTCATGTGAATGACTGAAATTACCACTACGATATGCTTCCAATCTGTGCCTTTTGTCAACGATAGAAAAAAAAACTAGCCGGTTAGCGAATCGGCTAAAATAGTGTAGTGTGAAACCAGCATTACCCAACAATGTATGTTTTTGACTGGTATGTGTATGTATGTGGGAGGAAATTGGACGATTTGACGTGAAAAACATTTTTGCATTCTCTCACTGCAATGGAGCCTACCGGTATAAGCACCTCATGACAAAGGCAAATTCTATTTATTTGATAGTTGCGTGGCAATGAACCCTGCCAACATCTTATGGTACCTGTTTGCAGTGGAAACGCAAAGTAGATCTAGGGTTAGGTACTGTTTGATACCGGTAGTGTTTGGTGGACATGCGCCATAACCGTCCCGATAGTAGCCACCCGTTCCAGCTCGACCAGTAACTGTTCGGTAGAAAAGAGACATATGCTAGCGAGCTACATGCAAGTAGTGTCTTAACCAAGGTTGTAGTCCTATTTTAATAAGTGCCAGAGCACCCCCGGAAACAATTCAACCACACAAACGTAATGGTTGCATAAAAAAAAGTGTTTATGTATTTATTTACGAGACAAATAAATTTTAGCACCGCAACAAACGTGAACAGTCAATAACTAAACTTCATGCAGTCGACTGATCAAAACTGCCAAAGCGGGTTTGGCACTACTGATTTTGTCTGGACCAATCGCGTTTGTGGACTCAGCAAGTCGGCCAAGTTTTTACATAGCATTAAAGAGGAATATAAATTAATATAAAGCATCGCTTTGATTATTATGTCCTCATGTAGGCTGCATAGTATTTTTAGGCCGCAGTTATTAATTCGCTTGAGACAGGATCCTAGCTGACAAAATGACGTTCTTGGAACGTTCCCTGTAGGTGATGCGAAGATATTACTGGTAATGTAATATGGTATAGAACATAAAATAGACACATGCATAACATTTAATTTAACACATTGAATTATTGAACAATTACACTTATTTTTGACCAACAAACAATATTACTATTTAAACGTTTCACGCAAACATGGGCGTGGCTAGACCCCTGTTGCTGAGGCATTGCATTTTAACCCAAAATACCAGGTTTTTGTGGAGGGAACCCATAAGAGGTTGTGCAGTCACATGACTTTAAGAGCGCTGAAATGTGGATGCCAAACAATCTGATCACGTCATTGTATTACTACATAGATTCACATATGTTAATACTTTAGCAATGTAGGAATCTTACCTTTCTAAAATGGTGAAACATTTCGATGCCACATAGAGGGCTTGATACATTAATAAATGGTCAATCGGTGTAGAAGACCCGTATAATTTGCCATCTTCTTTCTTTACACTGGTTAAGACTAGGGTGCACTCACGTTACACTGTTCTAATCCTTTGATTTAGTCATTCTCACATAGACATTACAATTTGCAAACTGTAGGATAACATTGATAATACGTTAATACAAAAAACGTTGCCTATAGTGGATGTGAAAGGGTCCTCATTGGGATGGTTGTGTGTTTGACATGTAGTTCCAATGTGGACACCCAGACGACCAGAGGAAACTCCACTGTCCACTATTGCTGTCTCCACAACAAGACTGAGTGCCTTAAACTGCTGCTCAGGGCTAAGGCCAACACACACCTCAGTAAGTTCTATAACAAATATGTACAATTTACTTATAGGCAAAGTCAGATTTATAAATACAGTTCAGAAATGTTAGCTTATGTTAAGCTAGGCAACCAATGGAAGCAAGCTATTTGTGAACTTTGCCTTTGTCTGCTGTTTTAGAGAATGAACTGGGAGAAACAGCAATGGATATCAGTCGCAAGTTAAAACACACACACTGTGAGGAACTGGTGAGTAAACCCCTTCATCATCATCTATATACTCCCACTAGGGCGGAAATTACGAAGAGTTTTGTGATTCTGAATCCCTTATCATTCTATCAATTCCTTTAGGGAAGAATTTGTTGATATGGCATGTTATAGCAAAATAAGAATTTTGTTTTCCCTCTCATGATATGTTTTTGCTAAAGTTTGCCAAGGTTACCTACATTGCAATTAATGTTACCTTGTAAATGTGCCTTGCATCACTGTTATTTAACAAAAGGCTGTATGGATAAAGATAGAGCAATTGGTAGACTCCTAGATTTCAAGCCCAATTCATTAAATATCGCTAATATCCCCTTAATGACAGTTCATTATCTTTGTCACATTTCCATAATCCAATAATTACCATTAATGTTGACCCAACAATCATCTGGCCAAAGTATTGAGGTACACCATTGCTATATTGCTGTTTGTTGTTTTCAGATCCAGCAGTCCCAAGCCAACCTGTTCAACATGCATGTCCATGTGGAGTATGAATGGCGGCTTCGCCATGACGACCCCTACGAGAGTGACGACGAACTTGAAGATAAGGTAGTCAGACAAGCAAATAAACTCACGCCACAAGGTATAGCTGGCATCCTTAATGGGTACAGGAAGCCACATTGAATGGCACATGGAGTTCCCTATGCGCCACTGTGCTTTCCCTTCAAATGCTACTGAAAACGGATATACATATATTTACAGATATTGAATACGAATTCCTGTCCCCCCAGATGGGTCCCGTGAAGAAAGAGCGTTCCTCCTGCTCACGACCTTTTAGCTTCTATCAGACCCTGACCACCACATCCTCTATCGCCCTGGCATCCGTCGGTGGAGGAGGCGGAACAGGTGGAGGAGGAGGACTGTTCAGCGTGGGACGAAGGCTGGCCATGGCTCGAGAGAACAAGCACAACAACTCTCACACACGCAGCCTGGATAGCCCTCCCCCACCACCCCCCTCCTCCCCAGCACCCCCGCTACCCCCTAGGGTCAAAGGTTAGCACATCTTGTTTTATTTTATATATGTGTTTACTGAATGATTGGCTTTGTTATCCTACACAATGTCCTGTCGTGGAGTTCTTAATGTAAATTTACTGATATAGAGTCCGTACCCACCATAAACCAATGTAATTCACCAGGACCATACTGACTTAGTTTAAAGGGGCCATATTATGCTCATTTTCAGGTTCATACCTTTATTTAGGAGTTCTACTAGAATAGGTTCACACGGTTTAATGTTCAATAAACAGTAAAAAAATTTCAAAACTGCCTTTGGTCTGCAGCTCCTCTATTCATCCAGTCTGAAACGCTCCATTTTAGCTCCTGTCTCTTTAAGGCCCCCCTCCCGACGAGCCCAGTCTGCTCTGATTGGTCAGCTGGCCCACTCTGTTGTGATTGGTCAACCGCTTAGAGTGTGTGTCGGAAATGTCACGGCCCTTAGATTTCAGCTTAGTTGCTGAGCAACTGAAAACACTGCTGTAACTACGGTAACAATGGCTGCGGTTCAGCCGTACCTGTTTGAGCCCCCCCCGAGTCTGATACCGAAACACACACAGTCGTTAAAATGAAGCGAGCACAATAAAAGGTTGGGGTTGTACTGCTGAGGAATAGTGGTAAAAATTTATTTTAAAGATTTATTCCTCGCTTCATCTTTCTTCCCTTTTTGGTTGAAGAAGGGAATTTGCCTTCGCACTGACTAACAGCGTTTTCTCGACGTGGCGAAACCACTATCTGAACTTCCTGGCCTTCGCTCTGATTGGCTCTGTTTGAGGGCATGCCAAACTTTCCGCTAGGTGGGCATTATGCAAATGTTTGATTTAGTGACGTAGATAAGTTACAGAAGAAACGCCGCATTACAAACGAGGTGCTTCAGGCAGTTCAGGAGCAGTGTTTTCTGTGAGAGAGAGTAGCTCGCTTTGGCGTGGACTATGGGCTTTTTAACTTTTCAGACCTTTTACATGCACTAAAAGCTATATAACATACTAAGGAAAGGGAAAAACTCATAAAGTATAATGGGGCCTCTTTAACCGACCTTCCATTTACCAGTATTATACTGGCTCAGTTCAGTACAAACAAACCATATTGTGGTAAACCATAAACCAGTTACATGCAGTTCATTCCGACCAATTTACCTATAGTAAAATAAACCAGTACCATGTTGGCTCAGATAAGTCTGTTGTGTTTGTGTTGCAGCCCCCAGTGTGCCTCCCCCTCCTCCCCCAGTCACCCCCCCTGAGGGGGAGATGGATGGGGAGGGCTGGGGGGACGTCTTCCTCCCCCCCAGCACCAGCTGTAAGAGGAGGACCCCTCCTCCCCCGCTGGCCATCAGACACAAGAGGACCTACTCCGAGCCCTCCCCACCCACGCCCCAGAGCCCCCACACACATCGCAAGACAGGTGGGAGGAGGCATGAACACTTTGATGTGTTACACAAACACACACAAAAAGCACTCGCATGCCATGCTGAACACACAGGCTCACATACACAGACAGACAGAATCTACAGACATGTTTGTAAATTACTATTATTGTCTTTCCATGTCTCTGTGTGTGGGTAAAGACTACGGTTTGTCATCCAGTCCAAGAGTCTACGGTGGCCCAGAATCCTCCTTCCAGAAGTGTGTGTGAGTGTCTAATGGCATCAATACTACGCCAAAATATTTAAATTGCTGAATTGTCATACTTTGTCCATTGGCTCAATTTTATGGCATGGACTAAATACTCAGATCTTACTGAAAACGACCCTACTACTACCCTCTGCTGGTGAGAACAAGAACTATGTGTCAGCGCCGTACGCAGACAAAAGGATCCACTGTGACATTTTCGGCAAATTTGTTTAGTTTTTTGGTTTGTATTCTTTCTTGTTGTTTTAAAAAATGTATTTCATCTGGGCCACAGTGAGCCATGTATTCTAACTTATACGTGTCGATTGGGGTGGTGTTGGTGGTGGTGGCTTAGAAAGATTTGCCAATCCTTTTAACTCCACGCAGAATTCATTTAGCATTTCCACACGTTGCAGTGTGGTGTGGACGGCGTTCTTTTGTCTTGACCTCCACTTCCCTCTCTCTACTCCAGCTCAGGATCTCCTAAATATCCTGCCACATGCCTCAACTCCCTAGCTGAGGTACCAGAAAGAGGTATGATCAAACCTTACCTAATCTTTACTCATCTTTGTGTCTGTATGTGTGTGTGGTTGTTTGTGTGTCTGTGTGTGTATATGTGTGTGTGTGGATACAGTACAGATTCCAAATCAGTGATCCGCGCCTGTCTTTTCAGGGTTTCGGATGGATGACGACAGTAACTCTTCCCACTTCCTCTATCCAATGACGCCTCCCAACAGCCGAGCCCCTCCCCTCAGCTCTCCGACCAATCACCGTTCTCTCAGTCTGGATACCAACGGCGGAGGCCACACCCCTCATCCTTTACCCCGCAGATCTCTGGTGAGAATATGGATGATATTAAACATGTAGTTACTGTTTTGTTTCAATGTTCTGTTAGTTCAAGCTCAGCCTATGTCCTCCGTCCACTTCCTCATGTACTTCAAACCCCGTGCAACGTGTTCTCGTCCAGGAATAGGACACTATGTGACCAAAGGTCCCTTACTAACTATTGTGTGAGGTTGTTTCAGTCAAACCCATTGCTTAGAGGTGTATAAAATGCAAATCTACATTGACAGACATTTAGAATTTAGTAGGGAGTCAAAAACTCAATGCCACCTTTACCACAACTCAGTTTGTAAATATCTGCCCTACTAGATCTGCTGGTCAACTAGGTGAACTGTCAGGCGCGTTCACTTCACAATGAAAGCACTAGGACCAACAGCAGCTCAGCCACTCAGTGGTAGACCACGCAAACTCAGAGCGGGTGCTGAAGCGCGTAGCACGTAAAACTCCATCATCGGTTGCATCACTTACTACTGTGTGCCAAACTACCTCTGGAACCAACATCAGCTCAAGAGCTCTGCGTTGGGAGCTTCATGAAATGGGTGTCCATGGCCGAGCAGCTTCACACAAGCCTCACATCACCATGTGCAATGCCGGTCTACAATGTTGTAAAGTAGGGGCAACTGGACTCTGAAGTAGAGAAAACGTGTTCTTTGGAGTGATGAATCACGCTTGACTCTCTGGCATTCTGACAGTGAATGCAGAGTGAATGTTATACCTACCGGAATGAATAGTGCCTGTTGTGAATTTTGCTGGAGGAGAGAGAATGATCTGAGGCTGTTTTTCAGGGTTTGGGCTCGGCCCCTGAGGTCTAATGAAGGGTGACCTTAACGCTACAGAATACAAAGGCACTTTAGACAATTGGGTGCTTTCAACAGTTCTAGCATGACTGTGCCCCTGTGCACAAAGCGAGGTCCATGGTTAGTATATTTTTGTGTGGAGGAACTTCAGTGTCCCTGACCTCAACCCCATTGAACACCTTTTGGGAGAAATTAGAACACATGATCTCACAAACGGGCACAAATTCAAAAGAAGCACTTCAAAATCTTGTGGAAAGCCTTCCCAGAGCTAACAGAGGAATTTATGTGCACTAAATCTAGAATACAATGACTCAGAGAGTCCTGAGATAGTGTAGTAAGAAAAGCAGCACCCACATTAGCAACAGGACAGGAAATGAATCAAAAAGAAGGCAAAACCAGCCCATGAACAAATGGAGATGGTGGGGCAACGTGGACGAGGAGGATTTGTACTTTCCCACCCTGACCTCAGCCCAAACTACCAGTCTACAGTGTGTGGACATGGTGTAATGGCTACCATTAAGCCCTGTGTTTACCAGGGCCACTCTGTGTTGGGTTCATCCAACCAGGTAATGTTCAGGTGTGAGACTCAGCTCTTATGTAAGCACTTCAGAGGATTTATGTAGTAAACGTTGTATACCAAGTCTCTAAACCCCAATTCACCCAATAACACAATAATATGACGGCCCTCCCTTCTCTCCCCCTGAAGCCCAGACCCAGGGTGCGGCGAGCCCAGGCCCTGTATGACTGTGTAGCAGACCACCACGACGAGCTCAGCTTCACTGAGGGACAGCTGCTGGTGGTGCTGGGGGAGGAAGATGCTGATTGGTGGGTAGGTATCTCTCTCTTCTCTAATTCTCTGGAAGGGTCTATGTCATCTTATCGGTGCTTTGTATACCCTTTAACCATCTCTAATGGATTGGTGATCATGATCTAATTTGATTATTGATTATGTATCCTCCTGACACGATACTCCGTGTGTGTGTGTGTGTGTGTGTGTGTGTGTGTGTGTGTGTGTGTGTGTGTGTGTGTGTGCGCGCACGCAACCCTCCCTCAGCATGGCTTTGTGGAGGGCCAGCCCAGCCAAAGAGGCCTGTTCCCCTCGTCTTTTGTCCAGATGTTGGTGGATTGACCCAGCACCCAGCGAGAGGAACGCGCCTAACCTCAACACACCTGGCACAGCACAACCATGGGGCCTCTGGTCCAACCAGCCATCACCTAACATCAGGTCCACGTCCCACAGGATTGTAGCTTCAGGTTGTTTTGGCGGCTGAGCCCATTCAGCAGCAGATGGTGCTAGAGCGTGAAAGACGAGGCTTCAGACCTCAGAGCCACGAAACCAGCACATTTGGACCCGATTCACTCCAGACTAGTCAACTGGAAATAGTGGGTGTGAATAGTTCCATACAATATGAGCAGTCTTGAATTAAAATCGTCATATACAGTACAGGTCATTTATATCTCTCAGCTTTCAAATGACACCTATGTCTCCATGAAACTGCGGAACTTTTCAAGAACCTTTTAATCAGTATTCAGACACGTTTAGTTTTCATATAGGGTAATATTTGATGTAATGTTTTGTTCACTGGACTGATGTTGGGAGAGGCTGTGGTTCTTAAATATTCCCCTCAGTGGTAGGTAGGTGAATGCCCACCCGATGTCCACGTGGAAACCCCTCCCGCTCCAAAACAAAAGGATTGCCACCGCCAGTTTATTGAATTGTATTGACTGAATGTGTGTTTTTGAGTAGCAACGGTGATGTAGTTACGCATATGATGGTTTCTGTTTTGAGATTATCACATCGTCCGAATTGCACGCTCTACTCAACTTTTTAACAAGACCGTTTTAGATTATTTTGAACTGAAATGTAAAATAAAACCAACAATAATCAATTTATTTTGCCAGTGTGAGGCTAAATGAAATGAACTTTTGCATATAAAAGGGGTTTATTGTGTGGATACACTAGATGAAAAGAACTGTTCACTTACAGAATGTGCAGATCCCATATGGTAAGTATTGCACACACTAAGTAGCAGCTAGTGTTCTTGTGGTTGTATTGAGTTGACATAAATATGGTGTCACTAACAGTGTTAAAGGAACACAACAAAATACATAGATTTTTTTTACTTTTTGGTGTTCGTGGAAAATTAAAAACTCAGTGGGTTACTAAAATACACATCATCTGATTGGTCACTAATGAAAAATGGCAGGTGGGGATTGGTCAATTAGGCTTTATTTAAAAACAGCACATTAACTCAAACAGTTACACTAGAGCACACTGTGTTTTCTCTCTCACACAAAGACAAGTCCATATAGATACAGGGTTCAGTTGAGCATGTTTTTAGCATAGATTCCTATTCGATATGTAAAGTGTCACCTGAAATCTGTATGCAGCAGTGTATGTCTCTCCAGCAGAATAGGTATTTGGTACTAATGCCTTCTTAAATAGTTGACTCTCAGAGGCCCTAAAATGGATGGATATTCAATGATCTGTTCTGACAATAGATTATACAAATAGTTTTTGAAAATATGCATTTGAAAAACTGCAACTCTGTGTCAACACTTCACAGAGCAGTAGTAGATATTTGTCTAGTATATATGATGCTAGGGGTCAGTTGACTATGTTTTGTATCAAGTCAAAAAGGGTGCTGGACTTACAAGAGAAGAGTGGTTACTATTCTTTTCTGTTAAATGTCATGTAGTTACAGGAAAATATGTTTAGCATTTACCTATGTATTTATGGTTTTATTGTAATTATTTAATTTGGTACTAAAATATTCAGATTTAATTATATTTATCTAAACACACAGACGTCTTTTACCAAGTCTGTAGATTTTCAGTTTGAATCATTATGGTAATGCTGCCATGCTTTAATAAAGCTACGTTGACATATTGAACTCATGTTGGCTTAGTTTTTCTTAAGGAGTGTTGATGACATAACTGTTTTAATCCTATTCAAATCAAATCAATTACTGCTCACACAAAACAGACTTGTTTTAAATTATGCTTATAAAGCAACATTATCATATAGATTGGTTTGGTTTTCATTCAGTGCTGGTGATGATAAAACTTGAAATATTTTCATACAGATTACAGTGCACACATAAAAACAAACTACGTAAATCCTCTTTTTAAAACACAAAATACAACACAATATTGGTGCCAGTTCCCCTGCAGGTCTGCTGCATAGCCAAATGCACTGACACACATAGACATACCCAGAGAGATTCAGAGAGGGTAATTTACACCGCAAGATGGAGTCAGAGAGGGTGATATTCTTGAAACAATCATATGTTTCCAGATTATGATTTGCATAATTATTGTTTATAGACTACCATATTACTTATAACATTTTATTTCAATGACTATCAAGAACACAAACCATTAAAAAAATGTGTCACACTCACACTGATCCTGCTTCTTCTCTGTTATTATCTGCCCTGTTTTTGAGAAGATTCGTTCTGATGGAACTGATGTGGCCACAAAATACACAGTCTACCTGCCATCACCTTCACAGGTTGTGGAGGTGCACTAATGAAATAGGAATTCAAGAAAAGTGTCTTCACTTGAAGGAGACGGCTCATAGAGTCGACTCGTTCACGAACGACACATCACTAGTACAGTGCAATGGCCATTTCTGGGGCATGTTCCATGGTTAATCTACTCTTTTGTTCAATTATCTTAAGGATATAAGATTTTTAGCCCTGTGATAGACTGGCGACCTGTCCAGGGTGTACCCCGCCTCTCGCCCTGTGGGGGCTGGGAATATCCAGCTCCCCCCCCCTTATGACCCTGTACAGGATAAGCGGTTAAGTTAATGGATGGATGGATAAGATTTTTAAATCTGTAACGGTATTGCTCGAGTCCCATTTAAACAACACCATTGCAAGACTCAACTGTGTGTATAATAGCACCACACTGAACCCCAATTTCGTACTGTGTCAGGTAAATGAAGTAACTGATGCACATTGAAGGTCATGCAGGATATTCCATAAAGCTATTGAAATTCATTCACAAATTAGTTAATTTTGTGTGTAGCAATAGAAAAATTTGATTTCTGAGACAAACAAAGGTCTCTGTTCTGAAGCCTTCCAAAATGCTCTTTGACTCACAGATCTAGGGGACCTTGTGATATTTAACTGGGGAGTGATGTGTAGAAGCTTTTCATCCATTTCCTGGCTTTTGGTGCCTATTTAACCATGGCTCGTTATAGTTTTTACTTTCAAACCACAAGGGGGCAAGCTGTCTCATAACAAGGGCTGAGACGATTTAGTCAGATTTGAAGCCGAAATGCCGCCTCCCTTGGTAAGAAAAGGAAGCACGGGAGAGAGGTTTCCGGATGCCATTTCTTTACATTTACTAGCGCTGGCACTCTACATAAAACTTCTAAAACCTTTAATCTGTTAAATTGAGCGTCTCCTATTTTTACAAGTAAAATAATTTTGCCAACATTTATATTTTATTTTATATACAGTCTACAAACAAAAAGCTTTTTTCTTCTAGGAAGAAAGGAAATAACATGAGCGGTGTAGGCCCAATAACACCAATGGTGTCCAGCTCTCCAAGACTTGCCCTCCATGATTGAACGATCATATTATCATGACGCCGGTCTTCAGTGTCCTCATATGGCACCGTTCCCCTTTTCCACTCTTCTCCCTGCATGTAGGCACCAACTGCACCCAAACTTTCCATTGAACTGTTTATTATTCTGAAGCATAGCCCTTGACATTATCACAGCAACAAATTAAACAGTACTAGACATACACATTTATAATAGTTTGTCCGTTGACACCAACTGAAGCCACACTCTTGACAAATCTTTAATTTCTTTAGAAAATGGTTTAGAAAAAGCTATCTTTGTATCACATTGTTTTCCCAAATGACGTACAGAGGTCATCGACCACTAACTCTGAACAGTAAGAGCAGTAATGATTGACGTCAAACTTTCCCTTAGCAAAGAACGTCTTAAACAGATACTTATATGGCCGCCGCCGTCAGTATTGCCAGTATTGCCTGGCAATTCTACTTTTTCGCAGACCATATAGGGTTTATTTCATGTAGAAGACCTCAGCAACCTTCAACAAAAATCTAATTTTATGTAATGAATAATCTGATTGCATCTGCTGCTATATATGAACACATGCAAACTTTATCAATCGTGTGCTTTGTTAGTTGCATTGTTCCTCTACTGGTCTACAGCCAGGCCGCTACTACCAGAGACAGCGGGAAACATCTTGAGACGTGACGGTCGTATGCTCAAGATAGACTTCACATGTTATTATTCTACACAGACTGTAAAACAAATCTTTAAATTTACAGTGAATTTTTGTACAGTGTATTTTATAAGATATTGCTTAGGAAACATAACAGTAATACATTAAAGCTAAAGGTTGTTGAATGTAATACAAACTCGTGAATAATCCCGTCCATCTAATTGTAAAGCACTCGTCAATAATGTAGAGCCGTGGCTAGCATTGAGGACACCGAGGTCATGTCCTCGAGTATATTTTTCTTTTCTCCCCATACAATTTTCGAGCTCTAGCGGGCTCTTTTAAGCTAGCGCGACTATACTATTGTCATCACATGAAACTACACAACCAGAGGAATATATTGTTGGTATCAGGCTTGTTAGTAGGCTAGACAAACGTAACTGCTCCAATGTAACCAATGACAGCACATTCACGCAGCGGTGTAGAAAATTGCGCAGTGTAGCGTTTTGAAACAGTTTGAATCGACACAAAGATAACGTTTTTCTTGGTCTGAGTCTTTTAAGTCATTCAAGAGTAGAACTTAGTTTCACAACATATAAGTGTTAATATCGATACAGCCCTTGCTAATTCACAGTTAGCTTCCAAATAGCATAGGTTTTGTTCTTACTCGAAAAAATCTAACTTTAAGCAGTTCAATACAAAAATATGTTTTATTTCGATGAATTAGTTTAAGCACATCTCCTTAAGCCACTCATATTCAATCTTTCCATATTTCTAGCGCCATAACATCAGTTGTAATTTTAAAACTCACCACTGCGCGGTGGTAGACGCTGAATTTAGTTAGAATCTGCCTTTTTTAGATCAAAACGGCCAGTCAAAAATGGTGCGCCCCTAGCGTTTAAGCCACATTTCCAGTCCCTTTCCATAATATTAAACGGTCAAACTTCGACTCATTTTTAGGACAACCCCTCTCGGGACTTGACCTTGAGCGACGGCTCCGATCGGTCTTATATAAATGACCTAAAATGTGTTTCAAATACTTTACTTGTGTTGCTACTACAACAAAATGCATCCGTCGCTTGACAACTTTTCACAGGACATAGAAGGGCTCATTGGAGTGAGCCAAATATCAGATCAATCGCTTCGTGGAAATTAGAGATCTGCCCCCTCAAAGCATGTGATACATTTGATGCTTTGAAGTACTTCACTTGTGCCCAGACAGATACCTTTCTCCACTAATTTCATTTGGTTTGTGACGGGAAAACAATATAGAGAGACATAATCTCAGTGTATGTGTTCATTGGTTTTTCATAATTTTGTTATGACCTAACAGCATGTCCGGGAAAATATTAACTGTTGTTGATTATTTCAGTAGAAATTGAAATGATGCGTCTGTGCCTGTAGCAAGCATTACTACTAGCTTGCAAGCTAGTTTGTTTTAGTTTTGGTTAGAATTCAGTCGCGTTGATTGAAATCCATAAAGAGAGACATACTTTTTATGTTCTATGTATGGTTATGTCAGTCGGTTTGGCTACGATTACATAAGGCCTAACGCATTAAATGTAAACTTTAGCTGTCGATTGGTTGTGAATTTAAGTGATGCATTGGGAACGTTGTATCTGCCAAGCTAGTTGTTAAATTAATGTTACGGGGTCATTTTAAGTATCAAGGTAATTCATTTGTTAAGGCTATATTAATGTACCTAGCGGATTTGAAAAAGTTTCATTTAAAATACTTCTGCTAATAAAGAACTTAATGTGCATGATAAGCGATCCTATCAATCGTCATGAGAAAAGTTGGACCTTTCCTTTCATGTTCTGTTCGTTATGTCTACCGAAGCCTAAAGATTGCGAGTGGCCGCGAGTGAGATTGCGAGTGAAAAATCAGTGCATTAAGAAAACAAGATGTATTTATTGGTCAATTTATTGTTTTGTTTAAGTTTGCAGAGCAGACTGCAGAAATGAGCAGATCAGCTAGCCTACTTCCAAAAGTTGTGTGGAATTACATAGCTAAAAGATCCAGATCATTATCAGTATAAATTATAGAAGTTTGTTGGGCAGAGGGCTTTGACTTTTGCAAGATCGATTGGTCGAGAACTGTGGGGGGAGGCAGGGAAAACGATAGTAGCCTACTTCAACGAGAGAATATGCCGTGTATTACCGCTTTATAGACTAAATAAGCAGATATGTACAAATAATACTGAGCAATGATCTTGCAATGGGACCTACATTTTACTGAGATGTTTTGAAATGTGTTTTCGACCCGGTGATTATCTGGCACTGATTAAGCGTGTACAAACGCAAATGCAAGCAGTGCTGTGGTTCGGAGCCGTAGAATTGCTGTTGACTAGGGCCGCGTTATAAAAAAGCTAAGTTGTTTGACACATGATGATGATGATGATGATGTTTGACACGTTCGCGGTTTTCAGCATACACGTATTTTAATATTTTCGCCTTAATTTAGGCAAACGACCATGTAACTGTAAAGGCAGTTAGTTTTTCAAAGTATCTGTAGAAACATGTACAGTTAGGCCCAAAAATATTTGGACAGTGACACAATCTTCATGATTTGGGCTCTGCATGCCACCACATTGGATTTGAAATGAAACAACTACAACGGAATTGAAGTGCAGACTTTAAGGTTTAATTCAAGGGGTTGAACAAAAATATATGATTAAACATGTAGGAATTGTAGCTATTTTTATACAAACGCTCCTCATTTCAGGGGCTCAAAAGTAATTGGACAAATAAACATAACCCCAAGTAAAATGTTACTTTTCAATATTTTGTTGAGAATCCTTTGCAGGCAATGACTGCCTGAAGTCTGGAATCCATGGACATCACCAAACGCTGGGTTTCCTCCTTTGTGATGCTTTGCCAGGCCTTTACTGCAGCGGTCTTCAGTTGTTGCTTGTTTGTGGGTCTTTCTGCCTTAAGTTTTGTCTTGAGCAAGTGAAATGCATGCTCGATTGGGTTGAGATCTGGTGATTGACTCGGCCATTGCAGAATATTCCACTTCTTTGCTTTAAAAAACTCCTGGGTTGCTTTTGCAGTATGTTTTGGGTCATTGTCCATCTGTACTGTGAAGCGCCGTCCAATCAACTTTGCTGCATTTGGCTGAATCTGAGCAGAAAGAATATCCCTATACACTTCAGAATTCATCCGGCTGCTTCTGTCTTTTGTCACATCATCAATAAACACAAGTGACCCAGTGCCATTGGAAGCCATGCATGCCCATGCCATCACACTGCCTCCACCATGTTTTACAGAAGATGTGGTGTGCTTTGGATCATGAGCTGTTCCAATTCTCCTCCAAACTTTCTTCTTCCCATCATTCTGGTACAGGTTGATCTTAGTCTCATCTGTCCAAAGAATGCTGTTCCAGAACTGGGTTGGCTTCTTCAGGTGTTTTTTGGCAAAGTCAATTCTGGCCTTTCTATTTTTGAGGCTGATTAATGGTTTGACCCTTGTGGTGAATCCTTTGTATTTACTCTCATGAAGTCTTCTCTTTATGGTAGACTTAGATACTGATACACCTACTTCCTGGAGAGTGTTCTTCACTTGAGTGGATGTTGTGAAGGGGTTTTTCTTCACCATGGAAAGGATTCTGCGATCATCCACCACTGTTGTCTTCCGTGGACGTCCAGGCCTTTTTGAGTTCCCAAGCTCACCAGTGCACTCTTTTTTTCTCAGAATGTACCAAACCGTTGATTTGGCCACTCCTAACATTTCTGCTATCTCTCTGATGGATTTCTTCTTTTTTGTTCAGCCTCAGGATGGTCTGTTTCACCTCCATTGAGAGCTCCTTTGACCGCATGTTGTGTGTTCACAGCAACAGCTTCCAAATGCAAACACCACACCTGGAATCAACTCCAGACCTTTTAACTGCTTAATTGATGACAGGTTAATGAGGGAAGAGCCCATGCAGCGTTGTTTTGTTTTTTTGCAGCCTTCTGAGTCAATTGTCCAATTACTTTTGGTCCCTTGAAAAAGAGGCGGCTACGTATTAAAGAGCTGTAATTCCTAAACCCTTGCTCCAATTTGGATGTGAATACTCTCAAATTACAGCTGAGAGTCTGCACTTTAAGCCCATATTGAATATATAGTTGTATCCTGAAAATGTTTTCGTAAACAGCTAAAATAACAAAACTTGTGTCACTGTCCAAATATTTTTGGCCCTAACTGTACATTATTTTTCCCAGACAAAGAAGTATACTAATGTCAAAGTTGGCCATAGGAAGTTTGAGCTTTCTGGAGACACTGCTTGGCTACACCAAAGTATCAACTCGGTAAAATTCAAAAACCTTTTTTCGACACTAAAATTGTCACTTTTAGATCAATTGAAAATTTATTAATTTGTTTTTATTAATAAACGTTTAGTAAGTAACACAAATTTGGAGCATTCACTGTTTAATCACTTGATTTAAAGAAAACTGAAAACACGTTTGTCCTGTCTATTGTTAGACTAGCTTGTTGGCAAGCGGGCTAAATATTGCTCTGAAGTTAGGTTACATTTTGGCAAGAGAAAATGTAAGTTAGAAGGCTAACTCAGGAAGCTAGCCAACACTAATGTTTACTTTCTTCACTGGGATAGCGGTTGCAAGACAGGAGACAAAAAGAAGGAGCAGGCGAGTGAGAGGATGAATAGAGACTGAGCAGGTATTTGTGACAGTGTTTCCTCTTTGGCAGTACCTGCTCTTTAAAATATATTATAATTCTTTCTCAAATATAATAATAAATGCATTTCAAATGTAGCCTATGTAAATTTAGGATTTGCTGTCTATAAAGGTTGGATAAACTATTGGAAACACCAGTTTTCCTTAAACATTAATCATGCTTTTTATTAATGAATGAAAATGCTGCTGTTGATGATGACACGTTATACAATCTCCATATATGTAACTGAAAAGGTTTTATTTTTATTAAAATTAAAAAAGAAGAGAGGAGAGTGAGAGAGCAGGTTCTTCCAAGAAGAGAGAAACAAGAGGAGAAGATAGCAAGAGAAAGGGGAAAAAAATTATCTAGTGAAGGAATAGACTATAGTAATGAGTTTTGAACACTTATCAGGCCAGCCCTGAAAGATAGCCAAACCTGAAAGATACTCTGCTCAATCTGTTAAACGGTGAAAGGGATTTCAATGCAATGAGAAACTGAACAGAAGAGTAATTTAAATATTGGCCATATTTGTGACATGTTGTGTTACATGAAAATTAGACTATAATTAATGTGTCAGCACTGACAAAGTCTGACATGATTTCCATAGTGATTTGTGTTACTCATTTGCATTCAAATGCATAGATTTACGCTATAGTCTTACAGAAATTCTAGAACAAGGACTTGTGACCAGATGACCTCAGTATTTCCAAAATCCTGCCTATAGCCTTGAACATGCATATTGATGAATTTCAACATTGTAATTAATATATTTATACATAAATGGAGTTTGTATGTGTTTAGACAAGTACATGACTGTAGCTGTCAGCTGTTGATGAGACTTAATTCATAATGTATACAGATAGATATTACAATTGTCTTAAAGGTGCGGTATGTAGTTCTAGAGAATTGGGGGAAAAATGGCAAGAATTTGAATCACAACACTCAAAAAGGCCAACCTCCTAAGTCTTTGGTCCCTCCTATCCCTCTCAATGGCCCACCCCACACAAGCCTGTGCGCGCTCTGACTTGACTTCATGAGCCTGAGCAAGGCAGTGTTGTTTCATGGATCATGTGTATGTTGTGCATATTTTTGGTTCTCACCAACAACGCATAAAGCGATGTCTGATTCCGGACACAAATAACCGTTTCCATAGTAACGACATACAGTTAGCTAACGTTAACAAAAACTATTTAATAATTTGATTCCCCTATTAGTATGAGCTAGTGCATGACAATCGTTTTTATTTAGCTGCGATTTGCACCATAGCTACTATACGTTGACGAGTATATCCAACATATGCATGTGAACGAATAATGCGATATGTGATATTATTCATAATTACATAAATTTATTGTTAGTTATTCACAAATGTTTCACATTTAAACATACAATGACCGCACAGTTCAAAATAGGTAGCTTTATGAGTTCTTTATCTTATGCATACACCATATTATGGTGATTGGCGAGAACGTTTGGCAATACTAATTTTACACTGGTGATGGCACCTCTGGATACTTAGTTGTTGGAAACAATGAATCGTCCTGAAGTAGCAGGACAAGGATTTGCAGAAGATTACGAAGAGCATCTTTTGTGAGACCCGTGGTGGCAGCAAAAGACCAGCCTGCCCAAGAGTGACTGATGCACCAATATACAAGTAGTGGTTCCAGTTTTTCAAGTTATGCTGTGAATACAAGGCAAATGTCACACATTAGTAAAACTTATTTAGGGAAAATCCATTCAAATTGTATACGTTTGAAATGTTTTGTCTTTTCATAATGCATTAAATAATATTATAGTGTTCTTCAATGTACTTTTTACTACGGGCAAGCAGCATCAACAATGTAGAAACAATCATTGTGCAGGAAATTCCGACTCTCAAGAAGCTGTCCAGCCCGACATTCCAAAGCTATGCCACCGAAAACGTCAATGAGGTTATCCTGAGAGCCCTGAGAATGCCACAATTAACCCCTCAGACCTCCCGCAGTAATGTCGACCAAACGGCCACCCCTTCTCTGGATGAGGTAGACTTTGAAACAGAATCGTTGAGACTGGTCGAGGCGTTTGTTTCAGATGTGGAGACCCACATCCAGGAAGTGGAGATGGCTGTGGAGGCTGAAGACAGGGCCAAGCCATCCAGCCCAGATGGCTGCGTTGCAGGGGGCTACTCCCTAACAACCGGGGAGCCTAGCACCCGTCCCACCACCAATGAGAGGATTGCCTATGCTTCCAGGAGCATCCTGCACAAATTCAAGATTACACTAGCTGGGTTCTTCAAAGCGGGTTCCGTTACCACAGAAGAGTTAGGTTAGACCCCTAAGGAGTTAGGAGCCCTGTTCTTTGGTCCGACCCAGACAATGTGGACGAGAAAACCAACAGTCGTTTTGGAGATCTTGGGCTCCATGAAGGCTGGGCTGGCAAAAAATTCCCCCTCTGTCTCCAGCGTGATCTCTGAGTCAAGGAAAGTTGTTGGGGAAATCATGGACCAACTGGAGAACTTCACTAGCTCCAGCAGATCTGTCTCCCATTGAGGAGTGGCTGGCTGAGGTCCAGGTTACTCCCCAGACAAGCCCGCTGCCCAGCCACAGGACCAGCACCATCGACAGCCCAAATTCCAGGGCAAAGGCCAAAGAGTCTGTGAGTGCAGCTCTTCTTAAGTCCTTTGTGGACATTTCCACCCTGGTTGGTCCTTCTCTGAGTTTGCCACAGCTGGTTGTGATGTCGCTCAACGTCGTCCCTCTAAGGAGGCCGAATAATTTGTCGAGCTCACCTTTGTAGCAGACAAAGACCAGGCCGCTGACCAACCACTCACAAAGGCCAAGTCCATGTCCACAGCACAGAAATGTGTTGACCAGCTGCAGGAGAAGCTGAGTGACTTTTACGCACGCGTCCTGGCGGTCGTCAGAGCAACGTCCAAGGTCGTCAGAGGCACATGTCCTAGGTCATGGGTGAGAGCAAGAGCTGCCCTGCTGAGCCTATCCCACTCTTGGTTAGCGACCTGGACACCACTACCAGCAATGTCGTCCAAAATTTTCTCTCTTCAGTCCAGGAGTTGGAGATTTCTGAGGGGGAGGTGGCTCCGATGCTGGCTGCGCCCCTCGTCAGGTTTGAGAGCTCCCTGGCCGCCTTCGTGATGATTGATGACATCATGTCATGCCTCGGCTGTGGGCTCCTCCACGTCGCTGAAGACACTCCTCCTGTCGCCCATGGCCATGACAGAGACCCTGGCCTCCGAGACTTTTCAGGCCACAGCCACCCGGAGACTCACAGTACTGCTGCAGAGATGCCTCTGCCCCTCTCGATGCATGGACGCTGGGGTAACCGAGTCAGAGCCTGCCCATGGCTGGCTGAAGAAGGCCCGCTGGGGAGCTCCTCGATACAGTGGTTGGCGGTGTGAGGAGGATGCTGCTGGGAGGCCGGTGCACTGGGAAGCACAGCGTCTATGGAATGCCCTCCCAGACCATCTGAGGGTGCCACAGACCTAAAAACCTTTTTATTGACGAAAGCCTTCTGGTAACTTTATTTTGATGTTTATTTTATTTTTCAATTCCTTCTTTTCAAGACTCGCTGCTCCACACACTCACTCAACTCCTCCTGGACACACGCACACACACATACGCACGCACACACATAGGTACAAACACACACAACTCCTCCTGGACACACGCAATCACACATACGCACGCACACACATAGGTAAAACAGGTATTTTACAACTCCTCCTGGACACACGCACACACACATACGCATGCACACACATAGGTAAAACAGGTATTTTACAACTCCTCCTGGACACACGCACACACACATACGCATGCACACACATAGGTAAAACAGGTATTTTACATGTTTTCACTGTTTTGTTTCCCTATTACCTTTTGGTTTTATTTGGAAAAGTATAATGATTCAAACAGTCAATCAGGGCCATCAGAGCCCTTTTAATGGTTTCTCCGATTGTGGACGGACGGGCATGGGAGGGGGAAAGCGATCCACCCTGGCTGGCACAAGCATAGGCGAAAGGAGAAATGGCAAAACGCCATTGTGGTGCCACTGTGGCATTTAACAATAAAGGCTCCGGAGCAACTCAGATTCAGGAATTTTTAAAGGGGCAGAACGAGAAGATTACATTTTTACGATTTGAACAAGGTAATTGAACGTATTTTGCAAAAGAAACATAACGGACATGATTTACATGTTTAAACAGAATATTTTAAGTATTTTACAAAATGACTGGAGGGGGACTTTTAAGGTCAAGGCAGCAATTAGTAAGAACTAATTCTGGAGAATCCTTGTATTATCCTTTATACAGTAAACTCATGCACAATCATTAGTTTAGTAAATTTTTTTTATGTTTCATAGGGATACAAATGCTTCATTTGGTATGCGGTTGTTGTGTGAAATTGAACACACTTACAGTTACCTACACAGGTAATGTGCTGCAGTAAGCCTTGGCTTGTAGTACAGGGAAATAAAGATTTCATGTTGAGGCTACATAAAACTAGTGGTCCTACAATTAATTTCCTGTTTAATCCTACAGTCCTGAAGGGAACACACTTTCTTGTTGCACCAACCCATCTTGACACTCGTTGCAAATATTGAATTTTCAGCTTAGTGTCTTTCATGTTAGCAAAGAGCTTTGCCTCTTTTTGCAGTTCTGATCTGCCTTCAGATAGGAGTCATCTCTAGATACCAATATTGACCACCTACCATTTGGTCCTCCCGTTTCCTCTTCTCTACTTGTACCTGCTCGACACTCCTCTATCCTGTCCTCTCTTCCCTTCTCCTTAATCCTCGACCTCATGAGCCTTTCTGGCTGCTCGCCTAGCAGTGTTCTGAGGAGGCCCCAGTGTAAGCAAATGGTAAAGCCTTTTCCTCTTGTCCATTTTATCTCCCATCTTGTCTCTTCCCTCACTTTTGACTTTTCTTCCATCTTTTTCCTTTTGCATGCACTCTCCCCTCACCGGTCTTCCATCTCCCCCACCTCCACTGCCTTTTCCCCACACACCCCAGCATTCTTTGTGTTCCCCTTTCCCCCACCTCTCTCCCGTAACCTCTCCTCTTCCCAGGCCCTCCATATGAGCCATGTATTTCTGGCATTGGTGGCCACGGTACCAGATCTGATGGTGGGAGTCAAGCTGCTGATGAGGGAAGAGTTCCTTCTTGTCCAGGTGAGATTTCAGCCTGTAGGTTGCCTGAGAGATGGAAATGTGATTTTGTGGAGCCTTGGTGGACGCGAAAACCCACCCAATATATTAAGTATAATCTTTAGCTTGCAGATAAAGATATGTCATATCTGTTGGGTTGTGACATATCTATAAGTGTTTGCCTCAGTAGCCTTTCATCAACAACAAGGAACATCGCATCTACCGTGTGTTCACATTTTGGGTAAATGCTACACGCGATGCCAGGCTCACAGGTCTAGGATCTATGTACTTAACTCTATATCATCTGTTAAAAGTATGTTGCTTGAAAGTGTATATGAAACACATCCATTTCTAGTTACTCTAATATGATGACTAAAACAAGCTTCATACTTCAGATCAGCCGCTCTATCCTGCCAGTGGAATAGAATGAACTTCCCGATGCTCTTCTTTTGTCCTAGCTTTGTGGCCATGCTCATGGGTGTCATACCCTCCTGGTCTCTGTGGCAAGTAGGGGCACCGTGAAACAGCAGCTCCTTCATAATCCCCACGTGACCATGGGCAGCTGCCACGTGCAACGCCCCACGACCCACTGGTGTCAGGTGACCAACATTGGCCCCTGGTTGCAAGAGAGAGAACACCACCATACTAATAATTGCTAACCTTTTTTAGCATCTGATTTGGTTAATTTGATCGGGTTAGGGGGCTATCTGTGTCCCATACCTTGCTCAATGAGGAAGTGGACAGCAGGAGCGAGGCCTCGGTGAGAAGCAATGAACAGAGCAGAGAAGAGGCGGTGAGACTGCCAGGGAGAGGCTGAGCAGGGGCCTGGGCCAGTGGGACAGGGGGTAGAATGCCTAGACAGAACATTCTTCAGCTACGGAGAAAAAGAGACAAAGAGAGGGGGGAAAGTCCTCACTAATGTCTGCATGTAAATTATTCTACAAAGGGACATTGTCAAGAATGTCACAGAGATCATTCACTGTAAAGCCTCCTATTTGGATAATCTACATTAGAGGGACCATTTAGGCCAGGGCTGCCCTAATGTTTTAAAAGTACTTACTACCTTGTAGATGTTCCCTTTAACAGCAGCTTGTACTAGCTCGGGCCAGCCGTTGTACGGCCAGATCGTCATGGTCAGCCCAGTGCCAGGGATGATGTTGTTAAAGTGGACAGTACTGTCATCCAACAAGTCACCTGTTAGGATGAAAACATGATGTAAGATATTAGTCTCTCAAATGTCGTTCAGTCCGTTCAGTCTCTTTTCTTTGTCAGTCATGTTTTTGTATGATACACATGTATGATACATTTGAAATGTTTGTCGGTTGTTACGTAATTTAATGTAATGATGATTAAGTTGTTGACTTGTTTTATTTACCTTTGTCCAGGTAATGAATCCTTTGGAAGTCGGTGGGGATACCAGCCACTATCTCTAGAGCACTCTTCAACTCCTTAGTTGTCATATTATTGTTAACATCTGTCAGTTTAAAAGTCTCCCCAGTCTCCTTTAGTAGCACTGGTAAACTGAAAGTGGTGTTTTTATACAGCAATGACGTGGAGGAGGCTGAATGAGAAGACCTTGTTTGAGTTGACTTGGGTCTGCTCGTTCGATCAAAGTTATTTAACTCCATCCTTGCCCTGGTAATAGCTGATCTGGGGCGCTCGGAATGTGCACTTCCTTCTTTTGTTGCTTGTATTGCTGCCATGGTGACATAAACTGTTGCCCAACTTAAAATGCAAATGGGAAGGGTAGGCAGTCCCAGACCAATAAAAAAGAAGAAAATAGTTATTCTTGTGCAGTCAGGACTGTGTCTGTTTTACTTGTTTCTAAGGCAACAAACGCCAAACGAAATGAGTAACACTTTGTATTGTGCAATTGGCAACTTATTAACTCATAACTGACGTCCCAACATTCAGCCTAACGTAGCCTATTTTGTAAGCCCAATTAATGTGATGGACAGACTGCAAACATATGGGGACAAACAAAAAATTATAATGATAAAAAAATAAATCTTTCAGTGACAGCGTATTCACACAGGGAAACAAAGTAGCTGGGTGATTCTGCAACTACGAGCACTTGTATGTCCCAATGGTATTTTTTTTGAGAAAACACTTTATTTCTTTATATTTTCTTCTTTATATCTTAAGTTCATACTCAAGCCATCTTAGACATTTCTCAAGAAGTCCCTGTCAAGTATTTTGTAGGGCTTTCAGATGCATTTTATATCTGAATTTCACTGTTTTGCTCTTGTCCCCGACCCACACTTTTGAACATCTACTATGTATTTAAATGAAAATGAGAAAATGAGAAAACATAAATAATTTTAAATTACTTAATGCTATCTATTAGAAAATGAGTCAAATAAATACAATATCTATCAATATCTAACATAGGTATGCCATTTACATTGTTTTTTACATCAAATATATGTGTCCCTGGTAGTGGTGTCATTTCCACCACAATGGACAAAATATGTGTCAACAAAGCTTTTTCACGAAAGATTATGCTTGGTTGCCATGCCAATTTATTTGGACATTAAAGCACATGGTCAAAGTGTACAATTGTTCCAGATTTGATGACCAGGAGATTAAGAAAAATAAAGGTAAATATCACTTGTGAATCCATCCATCCATCCATTAGCTATACCGCTTATCCTTTGCAGGGTCGCGGGGGGGCTGGAGCCTATCCCAGCCGACACAGGGCGAGAGGCGGGGTACACCCTGGACAGGTTGCCACTCTATCACAGAGCTGACACATAGGGACAGACAACAACTCACACTCACATTCACACCTACGGGCAATTTAGAGTCACCAAAATTAACCTGCATGTTTTTCGACTGTAGGAGGAAACCGGAGGACCCAGAGGAAACCCACGCAAATACGGGGAGAACACGCAAACTCCACACAGAAATACCCTTTGTAAATCAAATAATTTTTATTGTGGGTCATTTTCAAACAAGCATAAATTTCTTTAAATTTACATAGAATTATTTGTATTTGATTATATTGCATGTATTTAGTGTAAACTATCATGCTAGCTTTAATATTAGCCATAGCATGCTGAGCATCATTCAGATTTCTCCAAAAATGGTCGAAACGTCATTTCCACCACAAAGTTGGCTGTGATGGTAATGACATGACGTCGTGGAAATGAAAAATGTCCTTTGTTTTTACAATAAAAACAATATTATATGTAAATTAGAAAAAGTAGACAGAACCTTAAATGTGAGTTTAAAATGAACATTTGAAATGTGAAAACTTATTTGTTATTTTGGAAGGTGCCACAGAATAACTTAAATGATCCTATTCAATACCAAGAACATCTAAAAAAAAAGACAGAGAGAGATACCTGAAGAGTATTAAAAAATATCTCTGAGCTTATGAAGAGAGAGCAAAGAAGCAAGAAAAACCAATGGAAACGTAACCAAAGAAATAGAAGAGGCTTTGAAAAGAGCAGTTACAAAGGAGGCCTTCATGTTAGGTAATACACCACCTCAATCACCAGATGCCGTGCCTCCAGAACACGAGGCCATCTAACCTACCCCTGACTTAAATCCCCCAGATGCAAGCCCTGGTACCCATTCCTTGTCGGGAATGAGAACTCCCTACCTAGCAGGAAGGAAAAAAGTTGGAAGACGCCGGTCAAAAACCTACAGAGATCTTTGCGTGACTAATGCCAAACTTTACAATGCTTTGCAGAAAGGGAGTTCAAGTTGTTTTAATTAGTTAGTTGTACTAAAATTAAGAAAACATTGAGTCAACTTGTTATTTCAAGTTGGAACCTGACCAACTGATCAAGCAAAACATATTAGTCAATACAATTTAGACATTCAAGTTTACTCAAGAACAATTGAATTAACATACTGAAGACGTCACCTGACTCTTGACAGCATGAAGTCATAGTCATCGTTACCGCTATCCTGATAGGCCGTTGAGGTAATACATTTGCATATATCCCAGCAAGTTCTAAGATGTAATATTAATGATAATACAATTTCTTTGGATTGTGCTTTACTTTGCTAGAGTAATCTCAAAGGGATACAATCCCTGTTAAACATACATAGCAAATTATATAAGGCATATGAAAAATATATTTTTTTGCAACTCATACTTTGAACACTGTTATCATTATTGACAAACCCTGAAATTACTGTAACGGAAGTTGATAAAACGATGTCTGGTGGGTACGTCAGGCTAGCTTTATTAGCGTGGGTTGAACTGAAGAATCATACTGCAGAGGCACGGATGTTGAATCGGTGCTCATGCTAGCCGGAGCTTAACTGACATGAAGTGATAACCGGGAATAATGGTCGAAGTTCCCGCGGGTGGCAAGCCAAACGTATGTTCCCGTCCTGTTACCTTTTATGAAAAAAAAGATGTTTGTTGGGGGTTCCTGGCGCGTTTGCGTTAAAGTGCTGTATCGAGAAAATGTGTTTATTCAACTTTCAAATATATGTCAATGTCATTAAATAATCAGTTTGCTGTATGTCAATTTCGTCAAATTGACTTTTCATAGTGAGTTGCATGAACTTAAATTGAAGTACATCAAACTAAAATAACGAAGTTGCCAGAACCTTTTCTTTGCTCATCTTACTCAAAATCTTAAGGCAGCCAGGTTACTACTCATAATTATAAGTTGAGCCAACTTTTTTTTATTTTACAGTGTATGAATGGAAGAGCAAAGCAGAAGAGAGAGAGAGAAGAAAAACAAACAGGGAAAAACAGAGAACTTCACTGTCCACCAACAGTGAAAGATAGAGTCTACGGCACACTCCAGATTCTCCTCGAGGACTTCTCTATAGGTTTGAAAGAGAAGTTTGGCAAACATCTTTAAAACATTCAACACCAATACAACAAACTGAGAGAGTTAAAAAAGAATCTGGGGAATAAAGAAATAATTGTGCACAGACTTTGCAGGGAACTACTTGTGCAAATATACCACCGAAATCCAGGCAGTTCACTTTGGGATCACATAAACAGGTGACCCTCCACACCTGCATTGCATACACCCCAACAGGCACAGTGATGGGGATGTTTACCATGGCATCGTGCATGATGTTAATGCAGAGAGTGCTGCTCTTGTAAAAACCATGAGTCGCATTGGCCCTAACCGTTTCTTTTGGCCTATGAGAGACGATATCATATGGTACAGACTACAGCATGTGCTTGGTCTTGTCCCTGAGTTTTAGATCAGAAGTCATATGGCTGTCATAATACTAAATATAAAAAAAATACATGTTTTAGGCTATCCAAAAGACATTTTTAGATACTCGAGCATTAACTGTTGTATTATTAATATTAGGAAAACATAACAAAACAATTATAAGACTATTTACAAAATGTTCATGTACAAATGCATAGGAAAAGTGAGATAAATGAGTTGTACGATATTTATTTTTCAAGTAAAATAAATCTTTAATGACGTGATGGAAATGACATTTGTTTATGGCTGTCATGGCAAAATAACAAATGTATAAATTACTCAGAAGTACGGTCGCGGCCGTTACCAGATATTATTACCAGACAAATCAAATAACATCATAAGACTGGTTGAATGGTGTTTGAGTATATTTTTGAAACTTCTGAAAGTTTTCAGGGCCGAAAGTGCCCAAAGTTGCAGAATCAACCAGCTATTTGAAAAACACTTTCAAATAAATATATATTTTTGTGCCACAGTGAAAATGTGAAATCACAAAAAAAATTATACCAACCATATCTTACCGAAAAAAGAAAACATGTAGGCCCATCCTATTTATTCTTAATTTGTAAACAATTTCATCCTATTTTCTAAAGTATCCCAAATTCATTGTAATTACGCAGCGCCGCTATCTAGGCCAACAGTTTCCCACTCAAATTGATCATTTATTATAGTGTATACCATGTACCTTATTTCAATCTTAACTTAAACTTAACTTAAACTTATCTTAAATCTCAGTTTTATCTTAAATCTTGGACTTCTTGTAGGCCCTATATATATATATATATAATTTATATCTTAAATCTGGGGTTTACAATTAAGTGTTTAAAACTCCATCTTAAATCTCCAACTTTAGCATCCAGATTTAGCTAGCCCAAGTTAACTGTCTGTTTTTACAACAGTCGTAAGTGCTTCACTTCGTGCTTGGCTTTGACCGCAGGCAGTGTCGTACGCTGCGTCTCAAATTCCATACTAATACTTTTTTCTTTTAATAGGTACTGCAGCTGTTCTTTTGCTTAAAGTAGGCATACAATTGGGACATACTACCTCATCATAACATCCGTCGCAGTCCATAGCGCCAAATTTGAAAATTGTTGGTGCCCCATTGGTGCGGAGAGTCGGGCTGCGTCTTACTACCCATACTAACATACTATATATAGTAAGCCATTTAAGATTTAGTATGTCCCAATACATAGGCTGGATCCGAATTGTCCAATAAAGTACGTCCTAATGACTTATGACTATGTACTTTTCCTTAACCCCGAGAGAAAACGTCATAAGGTTAAGGAAAGATATGAAGGAGAATTCATAAGGACTTAGGAAAAGACAATGGCGTTGCTAAAGAAATCCGACTGCACTGACACTAGGCTACGTAATCATGCAATGGTGCTTTTCGTGGTTGTTCGTGGAAAAACTACAATGTCCCGAAGATGAACTATAGCCTACAAAAAGCGCATCTTAGATAATTCACCCGTGCATTGTCACCATGTTGTTTCATAGCCTATATACTGTATAAACGTGGGCAAGGCGGAGAAATATATTAACCTACTTTTTTACCAAGGTTGGAATTAAAAAGGGAATAAGAAAAAGGGAAATCGAGTTGATGGCTGAATGGTGCATCGCTTTAAATATTGCTGCCACAAGGAATTGTGGGGCGGCATTAGCTTCTTTCTTTTCGTAAAGGATGGTCCAGTGTATCCTATGCTAAAGTACACAAGTTAGGAAGTATTAAGGCACCTTTCCTTAGCACTTAAGAAAACTCGAACAGCACTTACCATGGCTGCCACTCAGATACTTGCGGGTCATTTCACTCAGTTGGGAACCTTCCAAAGCAAAATTAAGAATTTGGATGGAGCCATAGTATGGCAAATCTCAAATGTTGTAATACATCTGGTCATTTTATAGTAAACAAGCCAGCATGCTATCGAGGCCATTCTAACCCGCAATCCTTCGCGACACGGAAGATATGTCACATCGACTCAAGCCTGGTTAATACTTCTGCGTGAGCGCGTTAGCGAAGGTATTCGTTAATTTGGCGCTTACGTTCGCACAGTAGTTTGCCTGCATACTTCAACGTAAGTTTAACGGTCCCACTAGGTGGCAGTGTCGCATTCAGTAATACAGAATGTACAGAAAACCGTAGAAGAAGCACAGACACGGAAACTCCCATTCATGTCCCATGAAAGTATAAACAAAGAGACCGAAGGTTGCTCACTGCTTTTCATATTTTCTTATATCAAATCAAGTTGATTTATAGAGCACGTTTAAAACAAGTAGAGCTGACCAAAGTGCTGTACAATACATGCACATACAGTTTATCAAACATTACAGAAAACAGTTGTAACATATTGCGTACAAAATAGGCTATAGGCTACTATGTAAAAGTTATATGCATATCACTTATATCATTCGAAGGCTATTGAAAATCAGCCTATCTGCTCCATTTCATTGTGTCATCTGCGTTTTCATTTGCTTTGGATACAACCAAAATATTACCGAAAATCTAATTGCTTCCTACCCTTCTCAACCAATCAGCGATTGTTTGACGCACTGAGAAGACGCTTACTCACAACGCGCTGTTAGGATTTGGGAGGACTCCCCGTCAACACGTCGGCGGGCCTCAGTGAGCAACGCTTTCCCAGAAACCCCTTCTCTACGAAGCTACGCAGAGACGTTTACATGCTTCTTCACAGAAGTATAAACCAGGTTTCAGCCGACCCAAGGGCGCGCAGACACAGATGACAGCGTATTCCATGGAGTTGACAGTGCAATGACGGAAGTCACAAGAAATTAAAATGACGGATGACAGCGCATTCAAGTGTAAATAAATATTGTGACTACTGTGTATAATTAATACATGAGAATAGTATTGCTGCACGAAGCTAAGTGGATATATGAGTGCCAATGTCGACCTATATTTGAAGGAAAATTACGTTAGCCTAGTTTACATGGCGTTTGATTTAGCTAAACTAGCTTAACTTGCCTCAGACAGTGGAATTGTCCAATAAAGTACAATCATTCCAACATTATCTAGCTATGTAGTTCACTGAAGTTACATCTCATGGACATGCTATGAATGAGAAATAAAGGGATCCAATGTATTGCAAATCCTGTGAAATTCTATTCTGCATGTTAGCTGTTTTGATATTTCGATAATACTTCACGTTAGAATCTTCAATTCAGCAAAACTACACGTTACAAAGAAACAGAGCTCTCCTGGTTGCTCTCCGACAGTATGCGCGTCTCTGGAGAGGTCGGCGAACATCATTTTGTTGATTCTCCAAGGTAAGAAACCAGCACCAACGATATATAACTTTCATATTTTGCGCTACAGACTGCAATGTATGTATGAGCAATATGGTCAAAGTTCAAGGCGTAATGTTATGACGTAGTAGTATGTCCCAATTGTATGCCTACTAAAGAAAAAGTACATACTTTGTAAGTGCAGCTGAAGTTCCTACTAAAAGAAAAAAGTTGTAGTATGCGATTTAAGACGTAGCGTCGATCTTCCGCTTTGCAGAGCATTGTGGGTCAGAAAAGCCAGAATACGACCGGATGTAGTAGAACATCCTGGCATTTTTAGCTTACTACATTTGACATACTATGTATTATGACATACTAGATCTTTTTCTGGCTTACTATATAGTATGCTAGTATGGGTATTGAGACACAACCATAGACACACATAGATGGAATCATGTAGGAATAGCCCACTACATCACTAAGCCTACATCTAGCTTTAGGGCCATGCGGTACAAATACAACAAAACAATTACTTGTAAATTTTCTTTTATTGTTTTTAAAGAATGAAGCATTGCATAGAAGTGTCATATTAACAATAATGTTGCTAACCATTATTTAGAACTTAGAAAAAAACAAAGCTAGACCTAACCCTATATGTTGACTCACTTGTGTATTATTTTTAACAGAGCGTGTACTGTATATGGATATATTGTCTAGTTTAGTCTGACTTTGGTTTACTAAAATAGGTTTGGCCTATAGCCTATAGTTATGAGGCTCAGTTCGAGCTGAACCTGGAGCTGTCCCGGGTCTCCGTGGTCTTGATCAGCAGTTTAGGTGATGGAGAGCTGCTTCCACTGTAGCCATTATTAGCCTTGGTGCCTATAGTGCAGTATGGACAAAAAAAATATATAAAGGTAAGAATGTTGAGGGTCTTTGAAGAAAAATAAAGAGCAGTATGCTGAAGTTCAGACCAACATAGGGTCATATTTTATATTTTCCTGCGGTATGTGGGCATATAGCTGGAAGCTAATTCTTAAACTTGATCACAAACCACCGCTCATTTGGAGCATAGGGGCCATTTAGTCTATACTTACTGTAGTTTGACACAGACTGTATGTTCAAGATGGACTGGTTTCCAATTCTACAGGTAAAAAGAAAACGGTTTTATATTTTCAGAAATCAATCTTCACATTATACTCTATATCGCTTATAAAAATTTTTACATTTGGAACTTGCTGTATGAATGCCTTTAATATGTAAATATACCAAAAATGTGTTCAAACAGCTTGTTGAAGAAAACTGGCATTCTTGCTTGCGAACGAATAACATAAGATTTTGTTTCAGAACCAAAAATCTTGACTGGAATACCACGGCATTCTCTGCTGGATCTGTATGATACGACACCCAGATCAAGGTACAGACCTGCTCTCCTCTCCTTCCAACAGCTTCCTGTATGTGGCAATCTCGATGTCCAGGGCCAGCTTGAGGTTCATCAGCTCCTGGTACTCACGGATCTGCCGCGCCATGTCATGCTTGGCGCTCTGAAGGGCATCCTCCAGGTCTCTGATACGCAGCTTGGCCTCCTTCACCGCCAGACCCCCACGCTCCTCTGCCTCAGCCAGCTGGTTCTCCAGGCCCGCCCTCTAGGTGGAGTGAGCACAGAGAACGTGAGGTAAAAAATAGCAGGAGGCAGTGAGTGTGTGTGTGTGTGTGTGTGTGTGTGTGTGTGTGTGTGTGTGTGTGTGTGTGTGTGTGTGTGTGTGTGTGTGTGTGTGTGTGTTTTGGAACCTGCACTTTGATGGCTTCTATCTCGCTCTGCAGTCTGCTGATCATGCGGTTGATCTCAGCAATATCTCCCTTGACGCTCCTCAGTTCGTCTCCATATTGGCTGGCCTGGATTGACATCTGGTCAAACTGCAGAAAGAGGTTAGCATACCAAGACAGCCATGAACATACTCAAAAACCGAAAAGTAAGTTGTGTTGCTGAAATGGGAAACGCCCAGCCCGCCTCCCGGCTCCTCTCCTGTCTCCTACTCCAAAACCATCCAGATGGCGCTCGCACCTGTCCCCTACTGTCTGAAACGAATCAGATATCTGTCTCAGTCGTTTCCGTGTCCCTCTCTGGTCCGTCACAGCCACCTCACCTTACTCTTGTACCAGGACTCAGCCTCGTGTCGGCTGCGGGCGGCAATGTCCTCGTACTGAGCTTTGACGTCGGCTACAATCTGGTCCATGTTCAGGTGGCGTGAGTTGTCCATCTGCACCACCACAGAGGTGTCCTTGATGCTCGCCTGCAGCTCACGCAGCTCCTAGTGGACAGGAGGAGAAGTTCAATAAGCCCAAGCAAATGTCCAAACACATTTAAAAAATGTCATTTTACAGTGTCAATTTGAATTGAGGTGGGCTGTATAGCCTTATAATGAAGGAGGCACACTTGTTTTACTTAAGATCATAGTTGAGTAATCAGGACCCTTTACATTGTAAATATTGGTGGTAAAAATAGACTTACCTGGTCACAGGGGAGTAAGGCAGAGATATCAGGCAAAATATCAGGCTCAAATGCCACATTTAACTTTGAGAACTGGATGGAGAGCCACATTCTTTGAATAAATATACACATTTGATAGACCTGGTCGTCCTCACCTCCTCATAGATGTTGCGGAGGAAGTTAATCTCGTCTGTTAGAGCGCCAACCTTGTCCTCCAGATCTGCCTTCACCATGTAGGCTGAGTCCACATCCTACAAACACATACAATGGGCGCAGAGAGCGTGTGTGTGATGTCAATACATGCCCATGAAATCTATGCCAAGCTTTATTGACCCAATGATAGTTTGACAATAGTATACTCAGGCCCTTCGATCTGTATATATATATATATATACTGTATTCTATAATGGGAAAGTGTGTCCAAACCTTTGACTGGTATTGTATATACACCCAATTACATACATACACAGATACTGTACATTTCTGCCTTTAACATCTATGTAAAAATTATTGCAATGTACCCCCCCCCCCCCCCATAAAAAAAGGACTTCTTTTCAAATCTTAGTAAACTACAACTTCACCCTAAACTATCATCCAGGCTATTCCACAAGTTTACCCTTTAAGCTGATAGCCGTCCATTTGTGCAAACATATATAACACGTGCCATCCTGAATTGTATTATGTCATTAAACTACTGAGTATCGCCACCTTAACGTGGTGGAGGGGTTTCAGTGACTCTGGGAGCTGTATAGTCGGGGGCAGTAGCCCCTGGTAGGGTCTCCCATGGCAAATTGGTCCCAGGGGAGGGTCCAGACTAAGCGTGATTCAAAAACACCCCAATGAAGCGGAACCAACGGTACTGTGGCACCTCGCCTGGAAGAGGGAAACCGGGGCTACCCCCTGGAGCCAGACCCGGGGGTGATGCTCGTTGGCAAGCGTCTGGTGGCCGGGCCTTGACCCATGGGGCCCGGTCGGGCACAGCCCGAAGAAACAACGTGGAGCCACCGCCCTGTGGGCCCACCACCTGCAGGGACAGACATTGGGGTCGGGTGCAATGCCAATCGGGTAGCAGGCATAGGCGGGGACCTAGGCGTGCTGACCCCTGGCATCGTAGCCTGGTCCTAGGGACGTGGAATGTAACCTCTCTGGTGGGAAAAGAACCGGAGCTAGTGCGGGAGGTGGAGCAGTACCAACTAGACAAAGTTGGGCTCACACCGACGCATAGCTCTGGTTCTGGAACCTAAGTCCTGGAGAGGGGCTGGACCCCTTTTTTCCGGAGTCGCCCAGGGTGAGAGGCGCCGGGCAGGTGTGGGGATTCTCACAAGTCCCCGCCTGGGCGCCGCTGTATTGGAGTTTTCCCCGGTGAACGAGAGGGACGCCTCTTTGCGACTGCGAGTCGCTGGGGGGAAGGCTCTGACTGTTGTTTGTGCTTATGCACCAAATGGCAGTTTAGATTATCCGGCCTTCTTGGAGTTGCTGGGTGGGGTCCTGGAAAGGGTACCATCAAGTGATTATATAGTTCTGCTGGGGGACTTCAACGCCCATGTGGGTGACAATGGAGAAACCTGGAGAGGGGTGATTGGGAGGAATGGCCTGCCCGATCTGAACCAGAGTGGTGCTTTGTTGTTGGACTTCTGTGCTAGGCATGGATTGTCCATAACGAACACCATGTTCGAGCATTGGGAGGTTCATAAGTGTACCTGGTACCAGAGCACCCTAGGCCTGAGGTTGATGATCAACTTTGTGGTCGTATCGTCAGACCTGCGGCCGTAGGTCTTGGACACTCGGGTAAAGAGAGGAGCTGAGCTGTCAACTGATCACCACCTTGTAGTGAGTTGGATCAGATGGTGGGGAGGCTGCCGGACAGACCCGGTAAACCCAAACGTGTAGTGAGGGTGAATTGGGAACGTCTGGTTGAGGACCCTGTCCGGGAGGTCTTCAACTCCCACCTCCGGAAGAACTTCTCGTGCATCCCGGGGGAGGTTGTGAACATTTATTCCGAGTGGACCATGTTCAAAACTTCCATTGTGGAAGAGGCTACTAGGAGTTGTGGTCAGAAGGTCGTCGGTGCCTGTCGTGGCGGCTACCAAAGAACCCGCTGGTGGACACCAGTGGTGAAGGAAGCCGTCAGACTGAAGAAGGAGGCCTTTCGGGCTTGGTTGGCCCAGGGGTCTCCTGAAGCAGCAGACGGGTAGACGGGAAGGGCTGCAGCTTCGGTAGTCAAAGAAGCAAAAACCCAGGTGTGGGAGGAGTTCGGGGAGGCTATGGAGAAGGACTTTCGGTTGGCCTCAAGGAAGTTCTGGCAAACCATTAGACGGCTCAGAAAGGGAAAGCAGGGATTGGTCCAGGCTCTGTTGAGCAGGGGAGGAGAACTGCTGACCCGCACTGGGGATATTGTTGAGCGGTGGAAAGAGCACTTCGAGGAACTCCTTAACCCCGCCAACACGTCCTCTGTGGAGGGGGCAGAGTTCGAAGACTCGGGAGAAGTCTCAGCCATATCCCTCGCAGAGGTCACTGAGGTAGTAAGGAAGCTCCTCAGCGGCAAGGCGCCGGGTGTGGATGAGATTCGGCCCGAGATGCTGAAGGCTCTGGACATTGTTGGGCTGTCTTGGTTGACACGCCTCTTCGGTGTCGCGTGGAGGTCGGGGACAGTACCATTGGAATGGCAGACTGGGGTGGTGGTTCCCATTTTAAAAAAAGGGGACCGGAGGGTGTGCTCCAATTATCGGGGTATCACACTTCTCAGCCTACCTGGGAAAGCTTATGCCAGGGTGCTGGAAAAAAGGCTCCGACCGATTGTCGAACCTCAGATCCAGGAGTAGCAATGCGGATTCCAACCTGGTCGTGGGACAGTGGACCAACTCTTTACCCTTGAGGGGCTGTTGGGGGGGGGGGGGGGGGGGGGGGGGGTCATGGGAGTTTGCCCATCCAGTCTACATGCATTTTGTGGACATGGAGGCCTACGACCATGTCACCCGGGGAGTCCTGTGGGGGGTACTGCGGGAGTATGGGGTACCGGGGCCGTTGCAGCAAGCAACGAGAGTCAGCACCTCCAAGTCTGAGGCCATGGTTCTCTGCCGGAAAACGGTGGAGTGCTCTCTCCGGGTTGGGATTGAGTTGCTGCCCCAAGCGAGGGAGTTCAAGTATCTCGGGTTCTTGTTCACGAGTGAGGGGAAAAATGGAGCGTGAGATTGACAGGCGGATTGGTGCAGCATCAGCAGTAATGCGGGCGTTGTACCGGACCGTCGTGGTGAAGAAGGAGCTGAGCCGAAAGGCAAAATTCGCAAATTACCAGTCAGTCTACGTTCCAACCCTCACCTATGGTCATGAGCTTTGGGTAGTGACCGAAAGAACAAGATCGCGAGTACAAGCGGCTGAAATGTGTTTCCTCCGTAGGGTGGCTGGGCTCAGCCTTAGGGATAGGGTAAAGAGTTCGGTCATCTGGAGGGAGCTCGGAGTAGAGCCGCTGCTCCTTCGCGTCGAAAGGAGCCAGATGAGGTGGTACAGGCATCTGATTAGGATGCCTCCTGGGCGCGACCCGTTGGAGGTTTTCCGGGCACGCCCTACTGGTAGCAGACCCCGGGGTAGACCCAGAACACGCTGGCGAGATTACATATCTCGTCTGGCCTGGGAATGCCTCGGGATCCTCCAGGAGGATCTGGAAAGCGTTGCTGGGGATAGGGATGACTGGAATACCCTGCTGAGCCTGCTGCCACCGCGACCCAGCCCCGGATAAGCGGCGGAAAATGGATGGATGGATGGATTAAACTAATGGATTTGGTCCTTTATGAACAATTTATTTGTTAGTTCATTTTATTCTGCATTACAAATGATTCTTATTGTCCTTTTCTGTGTTATACTTATTGCACTTATATTTGTTTTGTATGTTATCACATACCTCCACACAATACATAATGTATCAGAATGTGAAAAGTATGTATTGGAGTACTTGAAAATGAAGGAAAGATAGATTCTCCTAGGAATAGTTGAAGTGAAAGTTACTCTACAGTCTATCTTTAATAGAGACTGTATGGGAAACCCCTAATAGAGGTGCGTGCCTATTTGTGGGTCTGGGTATTTGTGTGCACATGTTTTTTTTTGTATTCCAACCTTCTTCAGGATGACAAAGTCGTTCTCCATGTTGTTCCTCTTGTTGATCTCATCCTCATACCTAGACAAAGGCAGGATATGGGTGAATAATTGTACTGGAAATGCGTCATATTTTATTTCTAGACTTTTGCAGAACAGCCAGTAGGTTTTTCTGCATGGGGCTTCTCCATCCTATGCAGGTCAATCAGACAGGCTGTCTTATTGCTATTTGTTGGTATTTAATGAACGTTTGAATTGGAATAGTAATGTTTATTTATAGCATATTGTAAACTATACTACAGTTTTCATCCAGCTCAGACATATTTGGTGCAGCACATCATCAACCTATTCAGACACATTAAGCTGGTAAGCTATTAAAGGGCCATGTTATTGAGCATAGTTCCAGGTAAGTGTGATTTGTTTGAAGGGCTGTGCCAGCTCCTTGAGTCATTTCATTTTGAAGCCTTCCCTACTTCATGGCTTCTGTAAGTACAGATTGATCTAAAAAAGGCATGCACTTATGTTTGAAGTCCTCCACCATCCCCTGCATGTTGCACAGCTCTCCGTTCAGCTTGGTCTTGTCGTTGTTCACCAGGTCCATTTGGCGGCGGAGGTTGGCCATGTAGACCTCAAACAGTGGCATCACGTTGGAGCGACCGGCTGACTGACCACTGAGCAGGTTAAACTTAGTCTCCAGCATCTTGTTCTGCTGCTCCAGAAATCTCACCTGGAAAGGAGGGGGCGATGGGAGGAATTTAGGCAGTTGTAGGGAAGAGAAAGAAAGAGGAGAGGAAATAAGAGTATGAGGTTTATCACTCAAGACAAGTAGGTCAGTGGATTCCACTGGGATGTAGAGCTTTAAGCCAGCCCCTCAGGAGATAGGGTGTCCAGCCTGCAGCCAAAGATCTCACTTTCTAATGTGCTGTTCCACTACAACACAAAAGCTCACTGCTGCTCTTTGGAAAATGATCCCTTCTAGGTTGGCAACACTAAGCCTGATTTCAAGTTACAGGTGAGCTCAGAGAAATGAGCCAGAGAGGATTAAAAACAGACACCTGTATTTCAAAGGATGCATGATTAGAAAATGTGCAATCATCATGCTCTAGTTCTTACTGAAGTGTGTAAATAGAAAATAGGGTGAGATAAAGAGAGAGGGAAAGTGAAAGAGAGAAAGAGCGAGAGAGAGAGAGGGAGAAAGAAAATGTATCAGGTTTAAGACAGCACTGATGCATAGGACCGCCAACAAAACCTCTATTGTGATGGTATGTCACCCACTCCGTGAGAACCTGAACAAGCACATGCTGTGTAAATAGTCTATCTGTAACCTGTGTCTATCTGTAACTTCAGAAGAAAACATATATTTATTATAATTCTACATGTGTAGATCAGAACTACATAAACTATGCTTGAAATGTAATCTGCTGCCTTAAATGAACACGTTTACCAGAGTTAGAGCCAGCACAGAGATACACTCAGGGCCCAGTTCTCAAAATAAAAGACTACACATCCTGAGTGTGTATGGGATCATGATGCAGCTGTGAGTGCTATGAATGATATGTCTGCCATGCTACAGATATACAGTTCCTCACCTTGTCGATGAAGCTAGCAAAGCGGTTGTTCAGGCACTTGATCTCGTCCTTCTCCTGCATGCGACTCATCTGTAGCAGCGGGTCGATCTCCAGGTTGAGCGGCGCCAGCAGGGTCTTGTTGATGGAGATGCTGGCCAGCGGGCTGCCCTGGTGGGGGTGGCTGTTTAGGCCGGCGTACAGGGAGCTGCCGCCCAGCGAGAGGCTGCTGAAGCCGCCCCGCGGGCCCCCACCACCGCCCCCGACGCTCCGCACCGAGCTGCTGGAGCTGATCCTCTTGGAACGCAGACTCATGGTGGAGGGACGGATAAGAGACGAGGAATGGGATGAGGTCGTTAAGGATGCTGCAGGTGAATAAGGTGGACAGACAGAGGAGGTGTCAGCTAGGTGGTGTAGAGGCAGTGGAACGGGTTCTGACCAGAAGGAGCAGGAGCAGGTGAATAGCCCCTTGTTCAAACCTCCCCCAAGGTGTGTCTGGAACTGAGGGTGTGGGAGTGTGAGAGGGGAGACGAGAGAAGGGCTGTCCGTGTACAGAAGACGGTTAGAAAAAGAAAGAGAGCGTAGATGTGGGTCACATGTAATTGCCCCTGCAGGATAGGATATAGGATCTCTTTCTCTGATAAAGCCATATGCGTCCATTTGTTCCTCCCCATGGTTCAAATGGATCTGAGGCTGTAGAACCTGTTTGACAAATCTTAAAATCTGGCATCAGTCCTCTCTTCCCTCAAAGGAAAATCTGCATTGTATTCCATTAGTTCAATACCGAAACGTACTTTGACAGAACAAAGCCACAACCCGTGATATGCCTACAAAGTAACGTGCACTTCAATAACTTGTACCTTATTAGGCAACTTCTTGCCGGACATCTGTGGAAGTCAAAGCTATTTCTGTGTAATTTCCATATTTTTGTAATTGTCAGTGGTTCCGTTTACTTGTAACTGATATGCCCTGCACCCTGTAAGTGTGTGTGTGTGTGTGTGTGTGTGTGTGTGTGTGTGTGTGTGTGTGTGTGTGTGTGTGTGTGTGTGTGCGCGTGCGCATGTGCGTGAGAGAGAGATTTCTAAATTTCACCAACTGAACTGCACCATTTAAATGCTAGTAACCACACAACTCTCTTGTCATCTATAAAGAAAACTCTGAAAATAACCTACTTTTCATATAACATTTTATTGTTTGTTAAAGAAAACACCTTTCCCCTAACCCATGCATGTCCCCAGCTTCCTGAAAACAGAACAAAGAAACTGCCATAGTGGCACCATAGAGATTTCTTAGGTGTTGTATTTATTATGTTTTTTACCACATTAGTCATACTAGTCATATTAATCAAATGTTTTCAGCCCCGTTCAGCGGCGTACTAGTGAGGTTGTGTGTGTGAGAGAGAGAGATCTTCATTTTGCCAGCCGTTTTTTCTTAACAGTGTTCCCTGCCTTCCCACCCAGATGAGGTCTCTTCTTTGCTGGCTTTGTCTTCTTCAGCTCCACCTCTACAGGGTAGTGGTCACTGATACGGAGAGCCTGAAGGGACAAAGCAGCAAGTTAGCCAATTTTGTGTTATGGTGTTATTGTCTAGCAAGCTTGAAGACCTTTGTACACGTTAACATCTCAGCTATCCACATTATCTTTAATAGAAACTACAGTCCCTCCAGTAGACCATGTGATGTGATGTAATGTGTGTGTGTGTGTGTGTGTGTGTGTGTTACGTCCCCACTGTGGTGTCCGTAGTGGATTGTTTTGTGTATATGTATATGTGTGTTGTCTTGTCTTCCCTTCTGTTTTCTCTTCGCTATTCCCTGCATTCAGATCTACCGCCTGCTTTCCGTTGGTTCCCTCCCATTCATCACACACCATCAGGCATCTGTTGACGGACCAATCAGCAGTCAATCCGTCTACATTTTAAACCCTTCTCCCCGGCAGTCTCGCCAGAGCGAGATAGCCTTCTAAGCTGTGTTGTGTTAGTATTGTTAGTTAAACTTGCTCTCGTTTTGATTCTGTCCGTTTGTTCTGTGTTTGTAGTGTTCGTTACTGCGGGGATTATTCCGTGTGTCATCTGTCTGTTTGTTAGTTTGGTTACAGTGCGTCACTAACTAGAGATCAGTTTGTTAGTTCCCCTTTTGTTCCTTCCTTGTCTTTTATACAGCCTTTCGTTTAATACCTCCTTATCCCAGTTTGGATCCTGTATTTTATACAGTGTTTATTTTGTGCGTTATCTGTGTTACCCCTTTTTGGTCCTGTATTCGATACAGCGTTTATTTTGTTCATTATCATTTTCCCTGTGTAGCCAGTATTCGGTACTGAGGTTTTGTTTTGTTAAGTCTAGCCCTATTTTTCCAGCACTGTGTTTATTTTGTCCTGGAGCTCGGCTAGTGGAGATACCCGTGGGTTTACGTTTAAAGTGTCCTCTGTTTAGAATCACTAGTTTAGGAGCGGTGCCCCCCGTGTTATTTTTATAGCTAGCTTGTGGTAGGCAGCTTAGTTTCTTTGTTTGTTTCCTTGGCAACGTTGGAATAGTCGTGATATCTCTTTTGGTTTGCTCCCTGGTAATAAATATTATTCATTTTCATATCCGTGGGTTGTCTCAGTGTGTCCACTTTCACCCCATCCACCCATTCTCTGGTCCGTGTTCAACCCTTCCTGTCCCTAGACAGGCCTTCCATCTGAAGGGTTGTAACAGTGTGTGTGTGTGTGTGTGTGTGTGTGTGTGTGTGTGTGTGTGTGTGTGTGTGTGTGTGTGTTAGTCATGACTGGGGCTGATATGGGGATACCACATCAGTGAGGTGATAAGAACCCACCATGGCAGAGGACAGGCGGTAGGCAGTGTGATAGTTGAAACACTTGGCTGAGCCTGGGACTATGGCCTCCAGCATGCTATCTCCATACAGCACCACTCTGAAACATTACAAGAGCCAAAGAGCCAAAAAGCAAGAAGGACAAATTGCTTACACTTGTTTCTCAATATTGTGGTCAGGAATAAGAAAAGAATGTTTTTTCTTGAATATGTTTTTGAAGTGAATAGGAATGACATGGCCTGGGTTTAGCCACAACAGGTGTGTGATGCAAAGTGGAGTCCTACCTGTCATAGGTGTGGTCGTTAAAGGTGTTTGTGGTGGTGTCCACATCGTCACCTATAAGCCAATAGAACTTGGGATCCGAGCGGATGCGGATTTTCTTCATGCTCCTCTTGGAGACATACTGTCCATCTGCATTGAAGTCCCCCAGGATCATGATGTTCTAGCCCACCACCACAGAACAAGCAAAGGAGGAAGAACATGGCAAATTCAATAACTATACAATATTTAAGGTAGCACAAGTTGAATTTAATAGTGATCTTATTAATTAATTGACTTCATTAACAACTACCCTACATTGACTTATCTGAGAAGCTTGACCCATTTGAAATAAAAGCATTTGGCTTTACTACCAAATCCCACATTCACTGAGGTGGAGGAGGCTGGACCTACATCTGTGCTCCATCTGTCCTTGACTGCCTGGACTACGTCGTACAGTTCATCTAGCTCCTTCTTTGAGTCCTTTGGTTTAGTGTGGACCGGGATCATCACCAGGTCCTCCAACTCTACAGGATACAGACACACACACACACACACACACACACACACACACACACACACACACACACACACACACACACACACACACACACACACACACACACACACAGAGAGAGAGACAGAGAGAGACAGAGAGAGAGAGAGCGAGAGAGAGAGAGAGAGAGAGACTTTTTGACTTTTAAAAAACTAGTTTATTGCATCATTGATATGCTACAATAACCACATGTATTAAAATAACACCACCTCCCACCAGACATCATCAGTGCACACTAACCTACCTTGCCACCCTTGTGACTCGACAGGTGGACCGCTACACCTTACATATGGATGACTAATCCATCCTTTGGCTCCACCGAGCAGATAGCCCCCCCAACACACCACAAAAATTCAAAACACAACAGGTTGTTCATACGTTTTTGGTATGCGTAATCAATCACAACTCTGCTCTTAACCTGGCCCTTAAACATTTCCACCAGGTCCTTTACTTCCCCCTCCACCTGGGCCTTTGTGTCCTATATATTGCAAGTTTTGCCTTCCCCAAAAGGAAATTTGCAAGAGTAGACCTTGCCCTGCTGCTTTTTGTATAGTCAACAGAAAAAACAAACACCTGATTGGTTAACAAAAAACCCAACCAGCCCAACAATGTGCCCTAAAAATCAAACAATGGCACCAGAAAAATACAGTCTTGAAATAAGTGAAAAACAGTGTCAAGGCCAGGACAAAATGGACATGTAGGTAGGGTTTTGCCATTGCATCTTGATACAAAAACATTTGTTGGGTTGGCCCCATGGAGGAGACGCCACTGGAGGTCTCCAGATCTTTTCTTCCCTGGAGCCTTGTACAGGAGCCTCCAAGTGGGAGAGACCTCCCGCGGCACTTGCAGTTTCTCCCGCCATTTAGTGTCTACTCGATCAGCAGATCAACTGCAGAGCATGGCAAGACTTTACACACACCTGGTACAGCAGCTTCCTCTCTACTGTGGAAAAATCCAGCTCTGTGAGTCCATGAAAAGAGACAAGCTGCCTCGTCCCCTCATCCACTCGTACTTCCGCTGCTTTAGAGGAGACCCAGATGTCAGGAA